>JAVXUL010000009.1:1877992-1890150 GCA_035590515.1 Trichilia minutiflora | reverse complement strand
TTATAGATAGAATCTCGACACATAATACACTCTGGGACATATCTTGCATCATTTAAATAACCAGCAACTGAACAGAATGCAAGATAGAATAATGCCATTTAATTAATCATAAACTATTTACAATTAATTTCTAAAGGTATATACACAAGAAAATATAACCCTAAACCATCTGACACGATTGGTTCTAGGGCATATCTCTAACACACATAACATATAGAACCAAATATTTTCAAGTGCTTTGCTGATGGCTTCAAACCTGACCAAGCTTCAATGGGTGTTTTGCCTTCAACAGCCTTCGTAGGTAATTTATTAAGCAAGCATACTGATGTGTGTACCGCTTTAGCTCAAAACACCTTGGGTAAGCCTTTGTCATTCATTAAGCACCTTCCCATCTCCACAACAGACCTGTTCTTTCTTTTCGAAATACCATTTTACTGTGATGAATAGCTCACAGTCAACTAGTGTTCAATGCCATGATCTTTACAATATTTTTGAAATTCTTGAGAAGTATATTCCTTGTCGTTGTCTGATCTTATTACTTTCAATTTATAGCCACTTCGAACTTCAACCATAGTCTTTGTTTGGGAGAAAATTGACAAAACACGAGGAAGCCTGATGTGAACCCATAGGCTAAGTAGCCTAAAAATCCACGAACAAGTAGATCCTAATCCGAAAAACTAATATGATCAGATTGAAAACCCTAGACCCGTTGAGAAACTTGTCTCAAGAATCTAGTTGCAAAGAAATGATGCCATAAAGGATTGTAAGCCCTTTAATAAGTCTGAAGTTCACACAAGAATTCTAAGAGAATACTCGCAAATAATCTCTCAAATTTTATTAATGCCAAATTCTGTGTTCTTCACACCTTCTAAAGGTTAAATTTGATAATAAATTAAGAGTTTTCTCTTTGTTTTTTTGAGAACTTATTTAGAACTTATCAAGAATTCATTCTTGTGGCGTTCACAATTTGACTTATCATTCAAGAATCTCTTTCTTGAGTGTGACGTCTTCTTTTTTATCAAATTATACCTGTGATTTGTTACTTGATTATTATTCTTTGGGTCTTTGATTTAATATACCTCTGGTTCAAGAATTAATCTAAATATCGGGTCAAAGGTTTTCTAATCTAATCATATTGGCTTTCCAGGTTAGGATCTACTTATTCATGGGTTTTTAAGCTACTTAGCTTACGGGTTCACATCAATTTTCGACCACCCGAGCTAACACCAAGTATATGATTGTGGCGATAGACTATTTCATAAAATGGATTGAAGTAGAGCCACTCTCCAGCATAACAGAAAAGAAGACTATAGCCTTCATCAAGCAAAATATAATATACAGTTTCGGAGTCCCACAAGTTTTAATAATTGATAATAAAAAGCAATTTAACAACGCCAAGTTCAGGAAATTCTGTTTGGATTTTTGTATTGACCTAAGGTTTGCTACCCCGGTGTACCTCAAGCTAATAAACAGGTGGAAGCTACCAACAAAGTGGTCAAGAAGGCACTAAAGAAGAAGATCGGAGAATATAAGGGAGTTTGGATTGACAAGTTACCTAAAATACTTTCAGCCTACAGAATCACTTTCAGAACAGCAACAGGGGAATCCTCATTTTTGTTGGCTTTCAGATGTAAAACCATGATCCTGATCGAGATTGATGTCCCAACTTTTCGAATTCAATGTTATGATGAAGAGAAGAATGAGGCTAGTTGAAGACTAGAGTTGGATCTATTAGAAGGAAAAAGAGACGAGGCAATATGAATAACAGCTCATCAACAAAAGGTGACCTACTATTACAATCAAAAAGTCAGACGTAAAACTTTTCAGAGGGGAGATCTAGTCCTCCGAAGAGTAACTCTCAACACCAAACTTCTAGGTAAAGGGATATTTAGAGCCAATTAGAAAGGATCATACAAAGTCGTTCAGATACTCAGATCGGGAGTCTATAAACTGGAGACCCTGAATGGCATTCCAGTAAGAATACCTTGAAATGATGACAAATTGAAGCTATATTATCCTTGATCCGACTTTTTTGGACGAAATCCCCCGAGCTTACATCTAGCATCATAAACACTTGCTCTATGAAGAATTTTAACTATACCTCTCTCTTTACTACTCTCATTAGATCCAATTCCTATGTCAAAGCTGAGCAAATCTTTTAGTTGAAGACTTTATACCAATGAGATCACGTCGTCTCCATGTTAAGGATATTTACAGCTTATGGAACCACATCGTTCTGAGGCCATATGGACCACGTCGTCTAAGACCAACTGTTGGAATCACGTTGTCCTTCAGAAGATCTTATGCTAACGAGACCACGTCGTCTCCATGCTAAGGATATTTGTAGCTTATGAAACCACGTCGTTTGAGGTCATATAGATCACGTCGTCCAAGGTCAACTACTGGAATCACGTCATCCCCTAGAAGATCTTATGCCAACAAGACCATGTCGTCTCCATGATAAGGATATTTACAGCTTATGAAACTAAGTCATTCCAAGGTCATATGGACCACGTCGTCCGAGATCAGTTGCTAGGACCACGTCATCCCTAGAAGACCTTATACCAATGAGGTTACGTCGTCTTCGTGATAAGGATGTATACAGCTTAAGGAACCATGTCGTTCCAAGACCCTTTGGACTACAATGTCCAAGGTCGATTATAGGGATCACGTCGTGTTCGATCTCAATGATATTAACAGGATCGCATCATTCATGATCTGAGACCATGTGTCATGAACGGTTTGTTCTACATACTGTTATGGATCATTAATTGGATAAATCTATTAATCTTATATGTGATAGCACTTCACTATCGTTTGTTATCTCAATTTCAGAAAAGGAGGGGGTATTTATAGAGACGAATGGGGGAGAAAATCAGAAAAATCCTAACTATCGTATCAAATCTAACGGACAGTGAAGTGCTATGTCATTCGATTCTGAAGCGCCAAGAGTCACGTCTCTTCGAATTTGAATTTATAAGGGGCCCACCTCTTCAGAAAGTTATTGCGATTCTGATATCTCGGTCTTCTAGTCTTATCTTTCAATGGAGAGATGCCATGTAGATGACGGTTACGTTTTCGAAAAGGTTAACTTAAAGATGATGACAGCATAAACGGCGTAAACCTTAAGATAGCTGTGTAGCATTTATTAAGTTTTTAATTAAAAACTGGGGGACTTAATATTTGGGTATTTTTACCGAAGTCTAGCCCAAAGGCCTAAGCCCATCATATGTACATAACTCTCCCTATGAATCCCTGAATACGACGGCGTTCCGAGACCTCTTCTTGCAGTACTAGAAATAATAGTACCGTGTCGGGTGAACCATCCGATGCCACTAATTCAAAGAATCTATCTCGGATTACTCACTGCAAATATATGCTCGGAGAAAGTCCTCAGCATCACCTATCCGAGATCCCGTCTTGGGGCATTCGATCAAGCATTTACTGTGTATAGTATCACTGATAACCTATTGTATCTGTAAAAAGAGAATCAAAACTCGGAGCCTCGGGGATATATATGACGTGGAACAGTATCTACGACACTAATGTGTGATGTCATCAAAGGCCTGACACATCTCTAGAAGGAACATCAAAACTCAGAGCCTAGGGATACATGTGATATAGTACAGTACCACGACAGTCACATCCAGCGATTCCAGTGACAAACTTTCAGGATACGCCAGTCAGATAACAACACGTATCAACAGATACAAATTTTATGATTATAACATAATTGAATTTAGGAATAAAGACATGTATGTACTATCTTTTTGAGAAATAATATTCATTCACACATACATGATATATTCACCGATATATAAGAGAACAGACTAGGAGTTTTTTCTCTGATTTTTTATTGCTCTCTTCACTCTTACACACAAATAAAACTTTTACTGATTTAAGTATTAGAGGATTTTTATTAAAAAAATAATTTTATCTATGAGATTTTATTATTTTATAGTTTACAAAATCAAAAATTAAGAAAAAAGACATTGATTTTAAAGGTTAAAAATAACTCTAACTTCTTATATTAACACATGATTATTCCACTTCACCGTGTTGCAGTTTCAGGTTCCATCGGGACTTATCCCGCTAACATTGACCAACCAGATCAAGAAACGAAGACACACATAATAATAAGTACATAGAGAACCCCTACTTAGCTCGTGTGAAGACTGCTTACTCCACTCTGATGGTGGACTCACTAACTACCCGTTGCTTCCGTGTATCTAGCACCGTTTCAGAATTGCAGCCCTTTACAACTCAAGACTACTTATGCCATATAAATAACTTGTGCAATTCTTGAATTTCAGTGATGGAGTTTTCTAGTGTTTTCCTTCTTCCCCTCTGCAGTTCATTTACTAGTATTCGAACCCTTACTTCCAAAGATAAATTACCTGATAATTTTGTAAATTTGACAAATATGATATAAATGAGAAATTAATAAAAGTAAGAGATTGTATTTTTTTTTTTAAAGTCTAACAAATTGTATTTAGAATAGAATGAAGGTGATAAAAATACAACTATAATGCTAACATAAATTTTTTAACCAATAAACTAATAGCTAGGATTTTTGTATAAATATTATTTTATATTTTTGCTGATATTAAGTCTAATATTTTACCTTTACTATCCAAGTCATTATTGAGAAAACATAAACCTTCTACACAATTCCGTTTGCATAATTAAAAAATAAAATAAAATATTATTTTAGATATAATAATAAGAGTTCGTAAATCTATTAATAAAACTAACGAGTTAGATGATAAAGAAAAAATTTGAGCTAAGTAGTGCACAATGAACTTAATTTAATATCTTTCACAGGGTCCCCATTTGATAATTCGCCATCCATTTTTTGAAGATTACCACATAATACCAAAATCCATATTAGAGAAGCTACCATTAACATGGCCACTAAATAAAATATAAAATACGAGAAATATGTAATAATAAAGCAAGCATTTCATTATTATTAATTTAAAAGGAATCCAAAAGGTAAAATTACCATTAACACGAGTAATTATTTCACATCCTTCAATCATAAGAAAATTATCCTTCCATTTTTGGACATAATAGTCTTTTTACATGCTTTCTTTTTTTTAAATTCTCCGTATACAGAAACATATTGAAAAGTAAACAAACTAAAATTCTCCTATACTCCTTTTCACTTTCTAACTATTAACAAACAAACCTTGGTAATGATTCTTCTAAGAATCTCTTCTAAAAGTGTTCCTTTTTCACAACGACATCAGACGACCAAACACAAAACTGATGAATGCCACCATACACACAAACAGAAGAGGAAATCCGACTTGAATATTTTTTAAGATTGGTTTACTCCTCAACATGTCCTGAAAGAAACAAAATGTGCAGTGCAAAGATATTAAAAAAAGCGTCAAGATGGGAAATATCAAAGATTTTCGTAGTGGTATAGGAGTAGAACGAATCCAAACATGGTGCTGAAAATCAGCAGCTAGAGAGATCATTAAAAAGAATACAAATAAATTTTAGGATGCTAATGTAGAGTGGAATCTAACATAATAATTATCTATTGTTGATTACTTTGTTCTAAAAATATATGAGTAGCAGTTCAGAAGTTAATAGTGGTGGAGCAGCATGCAGCAGAATCAAACAAATAACTTTTAATGGCTTCGCAAAATGTAATTGTTCATCATCAATAGTAATTCCAGAGCCATAAAAATCCTAAATATATCTATCTTTTGATCACTTTGTTCTAAAAATGTATTAGAAGCATTTCCCGATCTATGGCTGAACTCATGCATTGGGTGCATAATCATGTTTACCAGAGATGGGGGGAAGCACAAAGGAAGAGAAGTATCAACAACTTACTAGTTCTCCCTGTAAGACCTTTTTCTCTTGAATGCTTAATCTCCTCTCCTCTGTTAACTCTGAAATTGTAACTTCAGCCTGGAAAGGAAGTCAAGGCTTATTTCAAGGAGAAGCAATATCCTCTTAAAAGAAGTTTATACTTAAAGAGTATAACTGTTTAACATGCCTTGAGTTTTGATTGTAAGCAAAGAGAGAAATTTATTTAAAAACTGCACCAAATAAAAAACGCAGGAAGAGCAAAAGATAGCTTCAATAACTTAAATTTGCAGTCATCAGGATAAAAATCAGTTCTGACCAGGCAACTTGACAGAAACAACAAAAGTAGGTGGAAACATGACACTGATTTGGACAAATATTCTGTAAGAAACTAACCTGACTTAATTTTGATTCAAGTTTGTTTAGTTTTGATTTCATCTCCTCAATTTCTTCAACTAACTTCAGCTCCTCAACAGCCTTCATTCTTTCAAACTCAACTTCCATCATTGAGTTCAATTCAGCATCATTTGTTGGTCGTGGCTCTTCACCATTCAACTCTGTGCCTTTTTCTGGTTTTAGCTCCACGCCATTAACAACATCCTTTGAAGGCTTCAATTCAGCACCCTTTCTTGATGTTAACTCCTCACTGCTAATAACATCCTTCCTAGGCTTCAACTCGGCATCTCTTGTTGATGTTGACTCCCCACCGTGGATCACATCCTTCCTAGGCTTCAACTCGGCATCCTTTGCTGATATTAACTCCCCACTGCTGATGACATCCTTCCTAGGCTTCAGCTCCACTTCTTTTGCAGGCTTTAACTCCTCATAGTCCGCAACATCTTTCATAGGATTCATACCCGCATTCGTTGGCAGAGTGAACCCCTTGTTGTTAACATCCTTCTTAAGCTTCACCTCAATATCCATAGCTGGCTTTAACTCCTCAACATAAATGAAATCCTTCCTTGGCCTCAACTCTTCAACCTTGGCTGGCTTTAACTTTTCACCATTCACCATCTTGGATCCATCCACATTCTTAGAAACCTGAGGCGCAAGGAAAACTGTATAAATTGAACTGTTGCAAAAAGGGGTAGATAACATGAAAATGAGAATATAGATGATCAAATGTGCTTTGTGGTTCACCTGTACTTTGCCGTGAATACTACAGACTTGGAAAAAAAATCATGAAAATAAAAAGAACTTAATTCACACGTATTCAATTTGAATAAGGGAGAGAGTGAGAGAAAGAGAGAGATGAGTTGGTAGATCCAATATTCCTAAGGAAGAAAAGTTTCTCTAACCGTGTGTACAGGGGTTACGATTTCAATTTTACTCAAAACTGGATCTTTGAGTAAAGAAGCTTCATAAGCTGGACCCTGCTTCAATGCTCCATTAATTGGTGATAATAATGGTGAATTAGGGGGGCTAATAAGGATCACCCTCAGCTTGTTCTCTTGAATGTACCTGCCATCATCTTTGGCAAACTGCCATATAAAGCAATGAGTAATCTAAACAAAATTATTGAAGCCAACTATCATTACAAGAACTTACCATGCTAGCTGTAATGTCTTCATCAGTTGTCCCAACAGGCACAACCGTGCTTTGGATTAAGAACTTGTCTTTGCACACCATGTCAGCAGGAGCTACCCCTTGAGCTTGCATTGTAACTGCATTAACACCAAAGGCAAACAGAAATAATAACAATAATGACTTCTCAAAAAGAGAATAACGCACAATCAGAGAGTATAAAGAAGAATAGAATAAAATGTCAAAAGATTAAAGCAATTACAAAAACAGGAACAATATCAGAGAGTATCATCATACATTAATGCAAAGTTGCATAATAATGACTTGTCAAAAAGAGAATAACAGACAATCAGAAAGTACGGAGAAGAGCAGAATAAAATGTCAAAAAATTAAAGCAATTACAAAATACAGCAACAATATCTGAGAGTATCGGTATAATTCCCCAATCAGTGATCCGTCATTTTCAAAGTTAAGTTACCCAATCAACTCATGGTAAGTCAAATGGTATGGTTTACCATTTGATTCTTTCAGGCGGGCAATCATTGCTGTCTTAGAGAGACATCAATGCCCAAAGGAAATTGATAGCCGTTATTTGAATGGTTCATAATGAGTATATATGATAAATGTTCAATATTCATGCCTCCCAACCCTGCACCACCAAATTTCCCTCAATCCTCCAAATAAGAGATGTTTCACGCCCTTCATGTGACAGTTAAATGATTTGAATTTATGAACGTAATAAAGCTTCTTCACAACATGAAGACAACGGTGAAATTAGAAGATATGTATTCCAGATTAACCGCCACTGAGAGCTTTGAAATATATATAACGAAACACCATAAGTAAAAGCAGCATGCTTCCAGTTCCACACATACATAGAAACAATGAATTAAAGGAAATATGAAAACGGCATACCAGTAAAGTCACAAGTAGATTTTGGCAAAATAATGCCTACATTTGGTCGCACACAGTATTTCTTAGGGGACGTAGTTTTAACCTGTCAAATCATGCGAGAATATATTAACATCCATGCATTCTATCTAATGAAATAAAAATAACAATGACAATCCTGAAAGTTGAAAAAACAAGTAAACATGATTCATACCTTAAAAGCAACATAATGATGGGTGTTATTGGTAAGTCGAACCAAGCATGAACTTTGCTTCTTCAATTCAACTACACAATGAAAACACCCAGTTGTGTTGCATATGATCAACTACCATACATGAATAACAGGGAAAAAGCAAAATAAATTAATGCCCATATGCATATTCCCGGGGGTATTCATCAACAATAATACACACCAACAACAATAACCAGCAAATTCCTTATGTAAAGTTACTGCTCTGTTTCATTGCACATAGTCGGAAGAAAAATAAAAAATTACAAAAAGATAATCAAAACTTTATAAGTTCAGAGGTGCCGTAAAATTTCAGGACAAAGAATCAACAAGGTTTACATCTTTAATTGGCTGTAAGGAATTTTTTGTTCAATCAACTGGGAAAACTACAAAACTTCTCTCCTTAATATTCTCAGAGATCAATCACATCATGACAGCGTTGTTTAAAAGCTTAGACTCAGCAACCCACAAAGAAAATATGATTAACACAAACCATCATAGACTTACATATGAACTTCAATTCCTTGGGTTGAATTTCCAAAAGTTGTTTATTCATCGTTTTTGTTCTTCTGCTTTCGAAAACAATACACTCAACATACACAGTATAGCTAATTACAGATCCAAAACTCCTGTCCTGCAAAAGCCACATAATTGGCAAAAGATTCCGACATCATATCCATTTCAAAGATTGCCCAACGCAAAAAATTAATAAAGTTGCGATAAATAAGTCCACATCATATCCAATTCAAAGATCTTCTGACTGAAAATATAAATAAACATGCCAAACATAAGCTGATTTACAAGTAAAATGAGAAGAAAGGAGTCAAACAAGATGATCAATATCAGTAAACGATTATTTATTTATATTTTCAGTCAGACGATCTTTGAATTGTCGTTTACTTTAAATAAAATTTCAAAATTTCAAAAAATTAAACTCGACTAAGGGTCTCTATTTTGATGCAATTACATTGATATAAATTTAAAATTAAAACGACTTCCCTAGCAAAAAGACCGAGCTACAAGACTCGTCATTCGCGAAACTTCGTCCTCTGTAAATCAGAAACTTCACCCGAACTCAAAAATCGAATCAAGTTTATTCAATTTCAAACGGAAGTCGTTCGAAGGCTTCAGAATTAAAAAGGCATAATTAAAAAATAACTAAAACCAATCAACGAACGAAATAAGTCAACAGCAAAGAAAAAAGAATCATAATACAACTCGATACCGACTCGTTCTCGACTCAGATTGTTTGGTCAACAAAACAGCATGGAAAAATAGTCAACAAAATAGAACTCCGACACACTTCCGGCGCGGATCATTAGAGAAAACTTGAATAAAAACTAAAAGCACAAAATTAAACCGCAACGTTTCAACTTTTCAGTCTCTGTATATCAGTTTGCACTCTCCTCCGTCTCAGGACAGGGAAACGGCGACGTTCACTATTTAACCAAGCAAACGAACTCAACACTATCTCAGAATTCTAACTAAAACCTTTTTTCCTCGGATGGCCAAAACAACAACGTACTGAAAGTCGGTATTCGCTAGTATGATCGTCTTCATTACATCATTGACCCTTAAAAAACGAGTCAAAACAATTAAATGAACAAAAACGACGTCTAACAACTATGAGAAGATGGTTTACCGGTCTTTGTTCGGAGAACGAGAAAGAGACAGAGAGACTCGAGAAAACGATGAATTAACAGTGAAACGAATATAATATTTATATAGAGAGTGAGGGAATTGCGTGAAATTCTAGAGAGAGAAGTTGTGTTTGGCAGACTGAAAATGAGAGAGAAAAAAATGCCGGTGCAGACACTGTAATGCAACTGCTGCGAACGGGAAGTGAAAGTCAAGTTTTGACAGACGTTTGTTGCACCCGCCGTTTACTCGTGGCTCGTATCCCTGTGGTTTAATATTTCTATAAATAAAGGCATAGTTTTTATATTTGTATCACATAAGTCCCTGTTTGTTTCTTTTCTGTATGACCAAATTAACCTTGCATCATTCAGCGGGGAGTTGGAACCTATTTAATATAAAAATGAAGAAAATATGACTTTTTTAATCGCATTTAAAAATATGTTTATAAATATTGGAAATACTCACACTCAAATTTAAAAATTTATTAAAATATTTTTTGAATATATTTTATTAAAATTAAAATATAATTATCCTTTCAAATTTTAATTCAAATATAATATTTTTATTTTTAAAAAAAATAATATTTAGATCATGAAAAAAAAAGAAATAAGTATGTTTAATTGCTAAATCAATCTACCATTTATTTGCAATGAGCCGATCAATGCCTTCAATGCTAAGGTTGTATGCAAAGAAAGTATAAAAAAGTATAAACCAATTGCAACCATTTTTGTAAGAATGAATTCTTTTCTTCCAACTTAAGAAAGATTATGAATTATTGTTTCAACTTCCAATTTTTGATTATTTAATGTTTTTAATACATAAAATTATATTTTATAATGTATACCCATTTCAATCTCATTATAAATTATTATTTTTCTAAACCTAAACTCTTTGTTAAAAATATTATAATTATTATTATTTAATATTATTTATATACAAACCTTATTACTATTTTTTTTTTATTTGAGCCGACAGAATTTTATTATTTTTTCTATGGTGGTATTACTTGGATTCTCTTATTATTATTATTATTTATTTTCTCCTCTTTTTGAGTGTTTTTTTTAATTATTATTTCATGTTTTATTTGTGTGAGTTTTAGTGGTAGAATGGTGGACTATAGTTTTATTGAGATGGGGAAAATAAAATAAAAAGAAAAGGTAGCCATCATTGAAATTTATATCTTATATTATTTTTCTAATTCGAAGACAACTTTACAACATAATTTTAATGTAAATTAGCACGTGTTATGTGACTTACACGTGTGCATAGATTGCAATATTTACCATAATGCTAATAATTTCAATAACAATAATCACATATTAATGTAAAGCTCGTAGCTCAAAGAATTCCATAATTGATATTATATAGTGATAATCAATGCCAAAATGATGCATATAAATATTTGTTGGCCATGTGTTAGAGGAATTGAACGAACAATCCGTTATCCATGCATATAAAAAAATTTATATTCTTTTTCAATTAAATTTTGAATTGTGTGTCCCACTAAAATCCTATGTTATAAAATCAAATTTGGATCTCTTGATATGCCTTTTTCCTTTAGAGCTTTGTGTAAAAAATCACATTGTTCCTTATTCAAAAGTGCTTCCTATAAAGGCACTTTTCAAGATAATAATTTAGTAATTACATTACTTGTTCAAAGAGTATCATTTTCTTCATCATTGCTTCTTTTAATGTAGTCTTTACCTTTTCGTTTATTATTATGAAAATTTTTAATTACCCAAAATCTAGAGGTGTCTAACGGGCCGAGCCGGGCCGGTTCAAATTATCCAAAATCTAGAGGTGTCTAACGGGCCGGGTCGGCCCGCGAACTAGCCCGGCCCGGCCCGTCAAAACCCGAGCTCGGATTACTGTTCACACGGTCCGGGCCAATAAAAACGGTCCGATCCGGTTTCAGAATTCTAGAATCGTGAAATCGGCGGGCCCATCGGTCCGGCGGCGGAAAAGACGACGTACTGGCGGTTCAGCGGCGGAGACGACGGCGGACCCGGCGGTTCAGCGGCGGATACGGCGGAGTCCGCGGCGGAGGCGA
>JAVXUL010000009.1:1835528-1877892 GCA_035590515.1 Trichilia minutiflora | reverse complement strand
GATAACCATGCCTTTGAATACCGAAATTACTTTTGAACTTTTAATTTGAGCCTCCATGATTGCTCAGCTCGAATCCATTTCCCGATAAGAAGGATGAACTTATCTATCCTCTTTTGATTTAATTTCACCAAGCTCAATCACTTTCAAAAAAATTAATAACAACTAGTAAGTAAGGTTGTTTAAAAAATTTGAAATTTTAATATATCGATTCAAATCTAAAAATTCAATATCCTAAAAATAGAGTCTTTATTTAATTAGGATAAGGTCAATTTTAATTCAATTTTAAATAGGATCCGATTAAATCCTAACAAATAAGATATCGATTTTTATTAATAATTTATTTTAAAATTTTGATTATTATTGTTATAATTTTTTAAATTTTGATTAAATTGTAAGAATTTTTTTTTTTGTAACCCGGAACTTCCTATACTCAACCATCACTATGGTGTCACACACAGGGATAGGTACCCACTTTCATAGAATTCGTGACCGTAAACCACATGGCATACCTTTAACCACTAGGTGCGTGTGCAGGAATCACCCATAGTGGTACCAAGTACAGAAATAAACCGAGTTCGAACTCAGGACCTTGAACTCAAAGTCCCAAACCCCAACCACTCTAACCACCCAGTCGGGTGTTATAAGAATTACTTGTAAAATGATAATTTTAGAATATATATATACACACACTAAAATATAAATATATTTTTTTAATATTTTTCAAAAATCTCTTTTTCACTTTCGAGGAAAAAATATTAAAGATCATTTCTACTTAAGGTTTAGATAAAAAAAACGAAAATTAAAGAAATTAGTGTTAAATTCTATGAACTTAACACACAACAAAAGAACGGTGCTATTCTTTATATCTATATTCTTTTTATCTTAAACTAGAAATAAATATTATTCTCTTTTTTCTTTTTCAATATTTCGTATTTTTTAATATATTATTTTGTTTGTAATAAAAATAAAATTTTGTTTCAAAAAAAAACTCTACAATTGTTTGAAAAAATAAAAAATATCTATTCGTTCTCATTCAATATAATTTTGATTATTTTAAGTAAGAATAATTAATTTTTATAATATTATATAATATTTTACTAATTAAACTATATAAATATTAAAAATTATTCTACCTATTTAGGATAATAAATTAATAATTTAAATCAAACAACATAATTTTTTTATTATTATTAAGAAATTAACATAAATATTTTAAAATGATTTCTATTAAATTAAAAGTAAAAATATAATAATATTATTTTAATTTGTTTAACTAATTGTTTATTTTTTTATTAAATATTATGATAAAAATAATAAATAAAA
Source organism: Trichilia minutiflora (assembly GCA_035590515.1). Classification (NCBI taxonomy): domain Eukaryota; kingdom Viridiplantae; phylum Streptophyta; class Magnoliopsida; order Sapindales; family Meliaceae; genus Trichilia; species Trichilia minutiflora. Next base: position 1,876,569 of record JAVXUL010000009.1, on the reverse strand, counting down.
ATTTTTAAAAAAAACTATTAATAAATATTTTATTAATAAATTTATAAATAATAAAAATTATTATTTTTTGAATTAAAATATATGATTTTTAAATTTTATTTAAAAAACAAAGAATAAATTATAAAAATTATAAAATTTTTATTATAAAACCGATATCTAATTTAAATAAGATATCAATTTAATTTGAATAAAAGATCAATTTTCGATCCCTATTTAAATAAGACTAAATCTGAATTAAAAAATTCAAACCTAATTTTAATCAATCTAGATATTAATTCAATAAAAAAATACGAGGATGCAATGTGGTTTCAGCCTTGCTAGCAAGGAGATTTGGAGTACATGGACTGATTAGGAAATTAATTTCAATTAAATTCCAATTTAACCCCACAAAAGTGTTGGTATTATCAACAGTTTCCTATCCTTTTGAACTTTCTAAACTATTAGCCAATATTCATTTATTTTAATTATACATTTAGAACATACAACGAAGATTGTTGCAGATAGACCCAGATTTTCTAAAAGTTTTGTGATTGCTAAAGCAGCATTAGACCATACAAGCATTTATCAAAATATACTTTCAATCTCCACATTATACAAATTTGCTGGGTGTTAACAAATATTTACATGGTCTAACAAACAGAGTTGCTTCTGTCTCATTCCCAATCAGCGTCAAAAAACCCAGCATCCTTCATTTCAGAGTAGTATTCATTCGCCAAATGCAAATCTTCCTCCTATATAATCAATAGTACAACCAATAATTATGAGTCGTGACTACACCCCAATATATCATCAAATTATTTCCCATAAGACAGTCAACAAAATTGATGACTATGAACTAGACGGAACTGAGATAAAGAAAATGATTTATTGAAATTCATGATTGATGTTAATTACCTGGAAAAAGTCTGCCAAGAATGTTACATATAGAAGAGGAAGATAGAAGGCATGGTAACAGACAATTGTGGCGCCATACAGCCTGTAAAATAATGTTATTAATAAATTAGGCACCAAGGAGAATTGGAGGATGACAAATTTATAGGTCACAGATTGGAATTCTTGCATTAATGAGCATGATCCGGACTTACCATAGTCCAAAGCTAATTCCATTCCCAGAAAGCCCAGAAGCAAATAGTGAAAGTGCATTTAAGATAAACATAATATTGATATACTTGTAGAATGCAGGTCTTGCTGCAGAAACGGAAAGCAGACACCAGATTATCACATGCATCTGTTATATGGGCACAGAAACCATTTGCAACAACATGCATACATTTCACATACCGGGTAATCTTTCTCTCCACGTGGAGTGGTACATGAACAAAATGAAACCGTACACTGCTGTGAGCACTAGCCTATGGACAAACCATAAGCCCCATTTCACGTGATGTGATTGTTCATTGCTGTCAATGAACAAAGGGATCCCAAATGCAAAAAGGTAAACTACCTGAAACAGAAATAACAGGAATGAAAGAAAAATCCACATACCATACTGTACGACTGGATATGTTGCATCAAGAACTACATGATCACAAATCTACCACAAATAAGAAGAAGAAAAGAGACACAGAGGGAACCCAGATGATAAAATTGTGCAGAGAATGAGCACAAGCATGTTAATCAATATAAGCTCGAACATATACAAGCCATAATGTTAGCCTAATTTTGTAGTGGTTCACATAAGGACCATCAATCTAAAGTTGGACCTGAGTATATTGCTCAGTATGCTTTAGGATAATATGCTTAGAGAGCAGACTTCACATTTCCTTCAGTCATATGTTACTATGATCAACAGTAGATACACCTTGCAACAAGAATGAGAAACCCTTTTCAGAGTGAGAGAAATACCTTGAGAAGTATATCGAGCCCAACAACGAGTCCTGAGACTACAAAGGTCCGTGTTAGAGCTTCCAACCCACTTCCATAATTCCCTTGGAATAGAAAGGCGAGCAAGCTTACTTCCAAAAAGAGCATTCCAGATGTTGTAAACAAAGACAAGATATTCCATGCAACTTCCTTCCCAGGAGTGCACTCCCATGCCTATGTCAGCAAAGAAAATTTAACTCAAACAATAATTCACAATAGCCAATGGTTTTACACATCCTCAAAGGATGTTAGACTGTATTACATTACTCTTAACTGAAGGCAACTAGTAAATTCTAAATTTTAAACTACCCGTCAACAGACTTCATCCCAAGTAGACTGGATGACAGGCTAATGAGACATTGAATCTATTTCAATTGCATAAGCCAAAAACAAAATTGAGAACACTTAAAAGAGAAAAAAAGCATTAAGCCAGATAAAATACACTGACAAATTAAATATCCAATCTGCTCGCAATTACCATATAAACTCATTCCAGTAATCCAAAGAGTATCCATAATTCAGTTCTTAAAAATTCTTTCTTGAATTTAAAATCAGAAAATTTGATTAATCCAATTTCGTGTAGCACAATGAAAAGGTGAAAATTATTGGTTTCATTTACTTGCATCAAACATATCAAACCTATGAATGTGCAATTTGTTCAATAATTTTTAGAGCACCACAATTCACCAATCACAATCAAGTCTAGTCTCCTCAGATAAACTCACAGAAAAACAAGGGTCCACAGGGAAGCAGTTGTAAAAATATTTGGTATTTAATAGTTCAAAACATGCCAAACATACATTGATTCAAGAAACCTGTAAAATCACTATGTAAAAAAATTTATTTGACCTTCCACAAATAACTGTACAACTTACAGACTTTGACTGAAAACCTATACAATTTTCTAACTTGACAGAAAATCCACAAACCTGAAGACAACACCAAGCAATATTGAGCAAGCTAACAAGCCAAAGACAACCATAATAAGCAATCATGATATGGGATCTGCCATTTGATAGCTTCGCAAAGCTCTTTTTCGCCTGAAAAGACAGGTAGAGTACAAAAAGGACAGAAGACAAAATCAAAACCACATTATGTAAGAACCCATGACACTCAGTAAGCCAATTGTAAAATCCCGAACCAAAATAGGAACCGCCTTTGAGAATTGAAGAAGAGCTGGAATTAGGGTTTTGTGATAAAGGAATTAAAGAAAATGGGGATTCTGTAATTTGTTCAAGAATACGCATTTCGAGGGTGATGATCGTAGATAAGCGAGGTGAGATACAGAAAAATTCCAAACCCTTAACGTAAATTTGAATTTAAAAAGGTTTTGGGAATGTATTTTGATTGTTGGAACGGGCAAGTTTCAGTTGTGACTTTGCTCCTAGGAAAATTTTTTCATTACGATCATTATTTTATTTTTTTACTATATTAATTCAAAATTTATTATTTTAAATTAAAATATTTTCTTTTGTCCTTATTACGACAAATTCAAGAACACAAGACACAGGGAGAAAAACGAAAAAAGGGAAAATACAGATAATCGAGACCCAAGCCCAAGCCCAAGCCTGAAAATCCAATCCAAAGGTCTGAAATACGTGTCAAACTGTCAATCGATTTTAACTTCTTTGAAAATTACGCTTGAATCTAAACAATCTCACCGCCATCTCATCTCATCCATTTTGAAACGCAACTGGGTTTAACATTTCCCTTCCACAAACTAACATGAACATCCATTAAACAATTGTTATATACATCCCAGTTCAGAATAGAAAAGTCTTAAATTCTAATAATAAAATTACAAAAAATTACTGGCTTATAACATCAAAATACAGAATCTACTATCTTATCTTATAAGTCATTACGGCAATGGGAACAAATTAAAATATCCTTATTATTTAATTATTGTTTGATTGGACTTTTTTTCAATTTATCTTTTTTTTATAAAAAGAAACTCAGTCAAACATTAATTTTTATAAATTTTTAAAAAAATAAATAATTTTTTTTAATAAATAAATTTTATAAAAAAAATTATAAAAAGAGTTTGTACTTTTTTTTGTAAATTCTAATTTTTTAAAATATTATAAAATTTTTAAATCATTTTTATCCTTTAACTAAAAATAAAATTTATTTAAATTATTTTATTAAATAACTTATTCATAAAATATAATAAACAAAAAAAATTTATTAAAAATTTATTAAACAATTTCATTTTAAAATTTTATTTTATAAAAGAATTTTTTTTTTTATTTTTCAACTAAAAAAAATATGATCAAACGTACTCTTATTCTTCAAACGTGCATGTACACTTATTGAGGAGCTGGAATCCAAATTTCCTGTACTTTCTTGTTCCAGTCATAATAAAAAATGACAAGTTTATTGATCTTAGTTTTAGGAGGCTGAATCCAAGTTTTCTTCTTGTCATTTCCATTCCAATAATGATAATCACAAATTATCTCACCAAAATTTGATATTTTAAGAGGGGTTCCTGATATTATAAGAGAGATCAGCATAAGCACAGCAATCAAACCAATGTACTGTGCTTACTATTTCACTTCCTTTTTCTACTGAAATAGCTCGTGGTGAAAAACCCAAAAACAATGCTTTATACTCCAATCTTGGAACGTCAAACCATTTCTTCTTCGACGGATCAAATCTGAGAACACAAAACCATCCAGATAATAATCAAAATAACATATTAATAGGTTTTCATCCGAATCAATAAAAGAATCAGGAATTCTATTTCAATCATTGGAAATGGAAGTATTTTCCATGCCAATGGCTTTTTTCTCAAGGAATGAACAGTAGAAAACTTCATCCATATATTCTACATCCACAACCTGGTTATAATTACCTTCAAACCAAAACTCAGTCCAAGTTTGATCTCCCGGTTTACATATGCTAATCCGATATTTTTGTACATGATATAGGGTTAATGCAAATATTACACAATCTCGAGAAATTGGAGTCGTTGTGAAGGTTGCTTTAGTGATTTTAGCACCATGAAGTTTTGGAAGTTTAATAATGTTATTGGTAAAAGGTGTACAAGAAGAGAGACGAATCAGACATCATGTCCATGGAGTTATCCGTTGTGAAGAAGAGAACCCAACCAAGCATTTTTGCTTTCGAAGGTTTGGATAGTGTAGTTTTGTTTGTGAATAGGGTCGTAGAGATAAGATGAACTTGAATTCCATTCCAACATCTATAGCAATTTATCAGCATATTGAACGATATCTGTTGCTTGCCAACTCTCTCACAAACGGCTCGGAAACGTATCTGATCCATGTACTGAAAACGATTGACGGTTAAGTTTATAATATCAGTAGGAAAACCAGACCATGATTACTGCTTGCTTCCTTTCAATAATCTTCGTCTTCTTAGCACGTACACCCCGAGCCATTGGAGAACAAATTGAATAATCGGTTTTGATTTTGAAAAGAAGAGATTCTCGTAATCTATTATAAAAGGGTAATTAGGTAATATTAGGCAAAACCTCGTTTTAGAATCTTTGACCGTTAATACCTCCACATTGTTTCCCTCCTTTTTTGCCTTGACCACCGGATCACCTCCTTCCCACTCCCCTCATATCTCAGCATCTCATTGAAACAGAGAACTTAAAAAAAAAAAAAAGGTTGTTCTGGCGAATCACAAGAATCAGATTATTTTGAATTTACTTTATCGTCAATGACAGGAATGAACTTAAACATCGAATTGCAAATATTCTAAACATCTAATTCTAATTTGCAATGGAAAATAGAATGAAACCGGTGTACATACGACATAAGATCGGTGTACATACGACAGAAGCATCGTCGTCGACGGGGGCATCACCTCATCGGAATTTGCACGCGCGGTCTGGATCAATCGGCATGTCGAATGTGAGAAAAGCTCAAAAAAAAGCTGCGGCCCAAAGATTGGCCGCGGTAATGGGGCCTAAGCCGTCTGATGAGAATGAAGACGACGACGACGACGATTGTTCCAACGATTATACTTCCAGTGGGACCGGAGTTATTGGACTTGCCGGTAGTGGTGGAGGAGGAAGAGCAATACTGTCACGATCACCGCTAGTATTATAAGAAAATCAATTTTTCCATTGTAGTAAAATTTAAATCTTCAACTTTAACCTTCTCATGATCTTATGCTCTTTGGAAATTGAAAACGCGAATCAAGTAAATTCTTATTTAGATTCTGTTTGTGAAAAAAAAAGTTTGGTGACTTTATTGCACTTAATAACGAAAATATCCTACGAGGGATCAAGCCACACATAACTCTTTTTAGGGAGGTGATGATGTTTTTATAAAGGAGATGGTGATTTGATAAATTAAGATGATAGGGTGATAGCTCCAATGAGTCATAGGGTGACTGTATTTAAGAGAGGATAGGGGTCACACCATTGATTTGATAGAAAATATGCTATAGGGGTTTCAAATCACCACCAACATCAAGTCTCCTAGTTTTTAATAGAAATTTATTTTTACTGAAAATTACAGTCTGCATGACGCAGCTTAGGACTTATAAAGGCTTAACGCGGGTCAAGAATAAAGTTTGACTAGTGTCTAGGGATATTATGGTTAAACAATCAATCGAGACACTAGGAAAAAGGTTCGACTAATGTTCGAAAGAATCGAAATACTAGCTCGACTAGTGCCCAAGAATTTTACGATTAAATAGCCAATTTGAGCACTAAAAGAAGGACTCAACTAGTGTCCGAAAGAATCAAAATATTACGAAGAAGCTCGACTAGTGCCTGGAGATTTTACGGTTAAATAGTCAACCGGGACACTAGGAGAAGGGCTCGACTGGTGTCTGAAAGAATTGAAATATTAGGAAGATACTCGACTAGTGTCCGGAGATTTTACGGCTAAACAGCTAATCAGAGCACTAAGAGAAAGGCTCAACTAGTGTTCGAAAGAATCGGAACACTAAGAGGAAGCTCGAATAATGCCTAGGAATTTTACGGCTAAATAGCCAATCGGGACACTAGGAGAAGGGCTGACTAGTGTCCGGAAGAATCGAAACACTAAGAGAAAGTTCGACTAGTGTCCAGGGTTTTTATGGCTAAAAAACCAATCGGGGCACTAGGAGAAGGCGCGACTAGTATCAAAAGATTTTAGAGGGCTATAAAGCCAATCCGTGACACTAGGAGGAAACATCTGACCCTGGTCAGGGCTTACTTGGCCTCATACGAGTCAAGTCTTAGCCAACCCTGATGCGAACTAGGACTTAAGAGGTCTGACACGGATCAGGGATAAAGTTCGATTAGTGTTAGGGGATATGTTGAGGCGTCCCTCTTCTAAGGGAACTTTGGGGACTTACTAGGTTTACAAACTCAATCGGCTCGGAACTTACTGGGTTTACAAACCCGGCCCGATATAAGGAAACCCTCGGCATTTACTGAGTTTACAAGCCCGACCCTGTTCTAGAAGTATCTCTCATCATCTTAGAATGAAGGCCCATCGTAGCACTAGGAGAAAGCATCTGACACTGGTCAGGATTTAACTGACTTAATATAGGTCAAGTCTTATCCTTTCAGGATGCCTAACACGATCTGAGTTTTATACAGCCTGACACGGGTCTCATGAGGCTCAAACTAGTGTTAGGGGATCTTAGGGTTTAAGATCCAATCGTAATACTAAGAGGAAGCTCGACTAGTGTCCAGAGATTTTACGACTAAATAATCAATCGGGGCACTAGGAGTAGGAGTCATCGAGCGAATAGGCTAGGCTTTGAGTAAAAGTGCTCGGTATTAATGATCTATAATGAAAAGACAATCGAGAACAAGACAGTATAGTAATGAAAAATAATGACAAATCTCGGGTCGAATCTAATCACTTTGGAGTTGGAGAGATCACCTTGGAGTCCTAGGAGACCACCCTCAAGGGAGGGGAAAACAGCTTTCAAGGATGAGGCGAAGCAACTGCCAAGGATGAGGCGAAACAGTTGTCAGGAATGAGGCGAAACAACCTCTAGAGATGAGACGAATTGCCCCCAGGGATGAGACGAAATGGCCTCAGAGATAAGACGAAATGGTCTCGGGGATGAGACAAAATGATCCCACGGATGAGACGACTCTCAATGATGAGAGGGTTCCTCAAGGATGAAACAATTTCCTAGGGATGAAACGGCTCTCAAGGATGAGAGGGCTTCCCAGGGATGAGATGGTTCTCAAGGATGAGAGGAATTCTTAGGGATGAGATAATTTTTCAGGAATAAGACGGCTCTCAAAGATGAGAGGGCTTCTCAGGGATGAGACGGTGGTTCCCAAGGATAAGAGGGTTTCTCAGGGACGAGACGAGAGTGATCTCCTGGATGCATAGGGATCACTTGAGAGCATATAGTGATCTTGGAAGCGACGCTTCAATAGCTTTTTATTTGGTTCCCATAGATGATGTTAGCTATGATGCTAGCTGTTTGTGTAAAAAATATCAATAATTTTCGTACACCCAATAACAAAAATCTCCAAGAAATTTCTTACAACAAATCAACCATAACCCATAATTAAGAAGCAGTTGTTTGATATTTGTATTTATAGTTGTACTTTAAGTGATTAGTACCAAACTACCTATACACCCCTTCTTCTCCCCTTTTTCATTTTTTCTAGCTTTCCCTTTTTTCTGGTTCTTTTTCTTTCTTCTGTTTTTTAATCTGGTGAGAGGTATCAAACCAGACGTGGATGTGGTTTTTTTTGAAAGAGAGAATAATATTTTTATAGAGGAGAGGATGATTCGATAGATTAACGTGGTAGGATAACAGCCTCAAAAAGGGTGAAAAGACCATACTATTTATTTAATAGAAAATGTGCTGCAGACTTCGAATCACCGCCAACAGATTCAAATTATGAGTTGCAAAAAAGACCCATTCGTCAAAAGCCGTCACAAATGATGACAATCCATCCGGTTGAAGATGATAACGATGAGGACGATGATTATGGCTTGGTGAGTGAGAAGGCCAGCATTGTGCTTGCAGGGGGAAGAGCAATGCAGTCGCGCACTCCTGTGGTAATTTCCATTTATATTGCTGTCTTTATTCTCCTTTAGTTTGATTGTCTGGAAATTAACATTCATCCTTATATTGATTTGTATAACAAAACTTAGAACAAAGCTATTCCTCAAAAGTATAAGCAAGAAATGGCGAGCCAACAAGCTGATACAAACAATCACAAACAATCACGAGAACTATAATTATGTAAAGGGGAGCATTGGACATGATGGGGGAAGGTACATCCAATTGCTCTCTCCTCTGGTAATCTAAGTTCTACATTGCATAGCATTTGAACTCATTTTATGGTCTTTCAGTTTGCATACTTTTGAATTGATATCATATTTATGGATTCTTGTATTGATATGTCTATTGAAGTGCAGACCAAAACTACACCTCAAAGGCATCAGCAGGAGATAACTCACCCACCAGCTAACGAAGACGATGACAATGATTATGACTACAATAGGATTAGCGGCAGAGCTGGCATTGGACTTCCTGGTGGACGATCTATGCAGGCACCCTCTCCCATGGTAACTGTCTATGAAAATCAATTTCGATTCTTGTTTTGTATATCTCTTAAGATAATGGACGAATAGATATTAGTAGACAAACAATTTTGTCAACAGTGACAGTCCAATGCAAAGAAATAGAGTTGAAGCTAAAATTATTCTGTGTACTTGTAGTCTAAAAAATTTTGTACCTTGTTTGCCCCTTCAATTTACATGCCTGGAGATAGATATAATATTCATAGATGTTCTTATATTGACTTACACGATAAAGCACAGACCAAAAGTACCCCTCAGAAGCATAAGCAGGAGGCTGTGAACCAAACAGTTAATGAGGATAAGGATGAAGATTATGATTATGGTGCAGTGAATGGCAGAGCAAGCATTGGGCTTGCAGGTGGAAGGTCCATGCGATCACGCTCTTCTTTGGTAACCATCTCTAACTATTGACTTAGATTCTTGGCTCTGCTAATATTGCGTTTGATAAGCTCCTACTATAAAAGAATTATAAATTTCAGCAAACTAATTCTGTGAACATGAGAGTCTCGTGAAGCAGTGATTTCATTTACATTGCTTTGTATTCCTTACATTGTATGCCTCAAAATTGATGTTCGTATAGGTTTCCCATTAACGGGTATATGAATGTGCAGACCAAAACTACACCTCAAAACTATCTTCCCTAAATATGTTTCGTTTATTATTGGCATAGTAGATTGAACTGATTCATGTATTGTAATGGCTTATGCAATGAATATCTCATTCTAACATGGAAATTGGAGTTTGTTTAATGCTCTTTTAGTTTTCGAAATCATATTCATATTGATTCTATACTAACTTACATAATGAAGAGCAGGCCAAATCCACAGCTCAAAGACAAAAACGAGAGACATGCAAAGTACTCTGGTCAGTGTGGGGCCATCAGTTTTTAATATCTCAGTTATTGAACTAAATTGTTATGTGGGTTTAACCTTAGATTGTTCTTGAAATGGCACATATAAAAGATTTTGTGATATCCTTTCTTCTATTATTTTTGAAAAATCCTTTATGTTTCGGAATTGGTATAATATAAGTAAAAGTTCTTACTTTGAATATTATAAGGCACAGATGAAAACTTCAGGTCAAAGGCATACAAAGCCAATTGTAAATCAACCAACCGAAGAAAAAAATGATGTAGATGACCTTCCATATGCTTCTAAGTTGGCGAGTGGCAAGACAACCATTTTTCATGCTGGTGGACCGATGATGCGGCAAACTTCTCCTATGGTAATTAGCACACCAGCTGTTACAACTTTAGATTTTTGTTTACTTTGTGTTTTGTCAAGTCAAGTTAATAACACCAAATCATATTTATAGGCAGGCAATTTATATCGCTAGTATGGGATCCATCTATTGGTCCATCTATGATGAACTAATTCACACTTTCTTGAACTATCCTCTAATGTGAACTTGGCATTTGTCATGTGCATGGTGTTTTCAGCTTGGATAAGTTCTGTTAAAGAAAGCAATCAATGTGTCATGTTATCTCTAGCTTTGCACATGCTCATAGTACTAGTGTAATTTGAAGAATATCATGTTCTTAATATTAGTCAGTTCACCCCAATCAAGAGGAACTTCCTTCTGCACATTCAACATCAGGTGGTCAATCGTCTTTATGCATGAACTCCGCAGAACAACCATCATCAGCTTCTTTGAGTTCGGTTGAACGACCATCTCAGTCCATCCACTCTGTGGAGTCTGCTCATTCTACAACAGCTGGCCGATTATCTCAATCAACTGAATCCTTAGAACAACCTCCATTTGCTCAATCTACATCTGCTGTTAACTCAAATATGAGAGTCAAAACAGTCAATATGGTACCATCTACTGTACCTAAATCTGTAAGGCCTGCTTCGTGTGCAGACACACCAGTGGTATCTGTTGATAATCGGAAGAATAGAAGGTATTTTGGCAGTTACAGCTGTAATTATATATCAGTATCCTCGTTCTTCTTTGGGTAAGGATTAAGTCTTGTAATGTTACTGTTTTTACTATCATATTTTTATGTTAAGTGGATTTTGCCCTTGGTCTTTTCCTTGAAGTTAAAATATATAATCAAGTGAGTGACATAATTCATCTTTTCCAATTTGAAGCTTGTATGATTCGAAGTAAGATATTTTGTCTATGAATGCCCAAGTAATGGAATTCTAGGCAACATGAAATGTTTTCAAGAAAGAGAGTATAATTTTTTTGAAGAACTCATACTTTCCTCTGTGACCATGTGGCTACAGACATGAGCTCTCTGTTCCTTAATTTAACTTCAAGTGCTCTGCTTTTGCTGTGATATTAATTGTAAATTGCACCATTCTTTTCTTTTTAGTGACTTTATTAGTCAGTGATGCAATGTTGCTGTCTCCAGGTTTGGTTCTTTATGCTTTATAAGTGCATTTTGTCCAACTAACTATGTAGTTTCTGTCAATAATCAGATTGTCGGTAGATTTGGGAAGTATGACGGAAGCTGGCAATCAGTGTTCTGCTTCAGCTCTACAAGATGAGGTATTCCCTTTGCAATTGATAACATATGTGCTTCTGAGATCCATGGTTTGTAGCTCCTTTGAATTAGAGTGTGAGGTAGTTGTTATTGCATATTTTATCTGGTTGCCTTTATAGATTATCGCCGTATATTTATTCTTCTTGACAGTTTTAACTTGAGCATACAAGACCTGGCTTAGTTTTTTTAATCATTTTGGACATTGTGATCATGAAATGTTAATCTTATGGCAGATTGATGTGCTTCAGGAAGAAAATGATGGTTTCCTCGAAAAGGTGATGCCATTACTTTTAGAGTCCACATTGTAGTGTACATCAATTTTATCCTCTTGCACTTAACTAACTGAGTCAAGGTTCCTCAATAGTTATTTTCAAATGAAAAGAAATAAAGAGAATACCATCACATGGATATTACTTTTACACAACACTGTTCATTCAACAAAAGATGATGCACATGGGTTTGAGCAGAATATTATTTGTCCAGTTTGATTATATTGGTATTTTCATTTATATTATGTTTTGGCTATCTGTTATGATATTACTGATATGTACCTTCTCAGCTTCAACTTGCAGAGGAGAGGTGTGAGGAAGCGGAAGCAAGAGCTCAACAGCTTGAGAAGCAGGTACCCTTTTCTATTTTATTAAATTTCCTTTATTTTTTACTGTGTTAGCAGATATATGATTTCCCTATTTCGTTGATAATAGTCTGGCTAAAGGTGTGATAATTGAGATATTAATTACAAGAGCAACAGTAGATATATGATTTGTTTACTCTTCTCTGAAAATAGTAAACAGACAGGAGAAAATCGTTAGCGTATTTGTCATCTATGATTTTTTAGGCCTCTGTAATGACAGTGGCAAGATCTACTTAATTGATAAAATTTTCTCAAGGTTGCTAATCTTGGAGAAGGTGTAACTTTAGAAGCCCGCCTTTTAAACAGGCAAGCACTAATGTTAATTTATTCATACGTTATGCTGCAGTATCATTCTCTTATAAGCTAATCTTGAGTTTGAATTTTGCTCTTCAGAAAGGAGGCAGCTCTGCAACAAAGGGAGGTGTGTAAAATTTGCTTCTACATGTTTCTGTATGCCCAACGAGACTGGAAGTTCGTTTTTACAGGTTTTTGTGCATGTGTTGTAAATCAAGAATCAATATTTTATCGGCTAATGCATTATTTACATGAATATCATTGCATTATTCGTTTGTCCATGTCGAAATTATCTGGATAAAAGCTTAAGTTATTATCAAGATGGTATGCAAACACATTTCTTCTTCTTCTTTTTTTTTCCCCTTTTCAGGCTGCTCTGAAAGCCGCAGCACAGAGCCATGGTGGTAAAACTGAGGAGATTTCTGCTCTAAAGATAGAAGCTGAGGTATTCAGAACTTTTGTTTTCTATTTCATATTTTTATTTGAATTTTTTTTCCATTTGTTAATCTGTTGCATCAATGAGTCTTTGCAACTTTTTATAATAAACTTCTTAAATTGTGTTAGACTCCTAGGGACGAGGCAACATCTGCCCTGGAGCTTCTGCAACAAGCTGAGGATGAAAGTAGATCACTCTGGAGTCTGGAACATGACTCAGAGAATGATACTCACTAAAGAAGAGATGGTTTTGATTTTATTCCAAAACAGCACGTCTCTTTTTTTCTTTTTGTTATTTTTTCTCTATTTCTTTGTGTCATAGTTATGTGATTTTTAGTTAAAATTTTAGGAATAAGTTGTTCTAAAGAGGTGTTGGATTGCTAGGTATTGGAATTTATGCATTCAGCACGGTAAATTATTTTTAAATTAAAGCGGATGATCAAAATGTTGCACTCGTGCCTTGTAATCCATGCACCAGTGAAGGAATGTGCATACTATCTGTTGTTTACATTTTAGTACAATTTCTTGGCAGGTATCCATTCAGAGATTGCTAAAGCGAAATATGATTACTGGTCGTCATTTGCACCTGCTCCGGTCGAAATTGTGTTAGCTGTTGGACAGAGAGCCAAAGGGGAGAGTTCATCAGGTAAGAATTTTGTTCCAGATATTTTGTATTTATTACTGTTGGCTACTTTATCTTTTTCTTTACTTTTCCCACCTTGAGGTTGCATTTGAAAGCTTAATCGAAAGGGATCATCTCAATTATTTGAAATTACTTCGTATTTCTTGATTATTAAACTCAATCTTTTACTATTCTATTTTGAGATTCTAAATTCCTCAATTTTGCTTACTGTCTTTTTTCCGATCAGAGAGCCATGCTGCAGAGGAAAGGAAAAAAGTTGTACAAGACTTGAAAGAAATTTCTGGAGAGGGAAATATTGAGAGTATGCTTTTAGTGGAGAAGGGTCTGCGTGAACTGGCTGTACTAAAGGTTTCTGTATTTGATAATTCTGCTTACAAAAATGTTATAACTATCATCCATCTTTCATTAGACGTCATTGTGCATTGAGCTGTTGTCTGTTGGAAAGATATTTATTCTGCTTTATGCAACACTTCTGCTTCTGTTTACATAGTTGATTATTAAGTTTTACATATTTGACTTATTCAACTTGGCGGAAGAAGTCTTAGCTTATGAATTTATTTATTTGTTTTTCCTAATGAAGGTAGAGGATGCATTTGCACTTGCCATGGCTCAAATACGACACTCAAATAATCTGAAATCTGGTATGCTCTACCCATTTAATTTAAGCTATTGTTTTCTTACAGCACATTTCAATGTAATTCAGGCTCTGAAAGATTCTTCACCAATGAACTCTGAAATTTGTTTCTTTTTTCTTTCCTATGGATCATTCAATCTGTTCTTGAAGAAATTGCTTTTTGTGACTTTTAATTATTTAATTGTAGTTAATTAAGTCTCTGGATTTTTGCAATCAGATTGTTTGTATGATCTCTACAATTCAGTTTATCAATTTAAAATGACTGAACTGGTGGCTTGACCATTTTGTTCTTCTCTTGTGATCATGTCTGTAGATGAATTAAAACTGCCATCTGAGGGACAGTTGGAAGCATTTGGTAAGTTTATCATTAACACAATATCCAAGTTTATCTTTTCACTTCTGGGTTTTAGCCATGTTTGTGATTTCAAATGAGTTAAAGTTAACCGTTATATTCAGAATATCTTTAGATTATACTTGTATACACTTCTAAAAGAATATACTTTTTTATTTTCAGAATTAAGTCCAGAGGAGTCAGAAGATATACAATTTAAGCAGGTAAATGAATTTTCTACAATTTTCAATCGGCATGAAGCTCTCTGTTGAGTTTTTAATTCAGAACAAAAATAATTTGCATTGAGAGGACTCGGTTTGCCGACCAAATTTACAAATAATCACCCGTTGGAAGTTTGTTTCATATGGTCCTGCAGGCTTGGCTTGCATATTATTGGAGAAGAGCCTTAACCCATGGTCTTGAGCCAGATATAGCAGATGACTGACTACAGTTCTGGATCGAGCATAGTGGTCGATCTTCCAGCTCTCATGATGCAGTTGAAGGTACTATCTCTTGTCTTGCTCTAAAAAATTTCCAGCTGAGATCTCATTCCACTAGGTGATCATCAGATAAATGTCAGATTGTCAATTGCATTTTAGAATTCTGATTTCTAAATATTGTAGACATTCATTTATTTGTCGAACTAGTAAGCATTGTCTATTTTGTATTTTGATGTTTAAACTTTTTTTTTTTAATATGTTTATGCATTTGTCCCACCTTTACAGTTGAACGTGGCCTTGCAGAACTCCGGAAGCTAGGTCTTAAGAGTCAGCTATGGCAAGCATCCGCAAAGGGCTTGAGCAGGACTCAAAATCACACATAGAATCCGACTTCTAATAACACAATTGATGTATTTAACATTGTAACAGTCTCTTCTTCCCTATGTCTGTTCAACTAGAAGAGAGAAACCTATAAATCCTTTCGATATACAAAATTAATCACGCAGCAGAGTTGAATGCACCGAAGTCTGTCTTGGACGTCAGCAGAGTTGAGTCAATAAAAGACTTCCATAATCTTATGCATATCTTTGTAAAATGATCCTTTTATTTGAAAATGTTTAGTACATATCTACTAGAAAATACATTGAAACTAGAGAGAACTGCTTCTACGGTTCTACCTATGTGATGACATAAGTAAATTCTTTTTCAACGAGAAGTCTAAATCTGCCCGTGGCCAATTTCTGGCCATAGTTTTAGCTACAGTAGCCACATTTTTTTCTGCACATCCTACGAGTGATTTGTCAAAATCGAATCTTTTTTTTTTTTTTCCTTCTGGCGTGCAATTGAATATTGATGTGGGTAGAAAGTAGAAAGTGGTTGATTATTTAAAAATATCCAAATAGGTAGCCAATAAATTATTTTCTCATTTTCGGAGTAGGTAGGTAGCACGTAGGTTGTTGACACAAGAATTTTTTAATCTGATCTTTAAATTTAGGACTTGAATATGGGGAATTTATTTTTTTATAAAAGCTTGGATTATCTGGCACCATATCATTGACCAAGTTTTAAGCTTGAGTTACATCATTATTAGTCCGATTTTAAGTTTGAGCATAATAAAATCGAATTTTTTCGCTAATTTGAAAAAAAAAAATAAAATAAAATAAAGTAGTGGTGAAAATTTGAAGTTTTTGCAATATGTGAAACCCCCGGGGTGGTCTGGTGGTGGGAATTGGATTTGGGATCTCAAGGTTCCAAGTTCAATTCCCCCATGGCACCTTTGTTAAAGCGTTTAGGGGATCAGATCTCGGTTTTCTCTAGTCGTTTGGTACTGTCTGTCAGGATACTTGTCAGTCAGGATACGACGGAAGCTTTCGGCTTATGTCTGGGCCCCGTTCCCGTGACGCTGTTTTAGGATAGTCGAGGGCCTGGGTCCCCAGGGCAAATCCCGGGACAAACAAATCCCGGGGTGTTGGCTGACGGTTGGAGTTTCCGGATTTCCAAAAAAAAATATTAATTATGTGACTCTTATCCCTCTTAAATACAGTCATACTATAACTGTTTTGAGACTGTCATCTTACTACTCTAACCTATCAGATCATCCTTTCCTCTATAAAAATACCATCCTCTTCTCCAAAAAAACTCCATATAACTTGATCCCTCCACTGAAAAAAAGAAGAAGAAAAAGAACCAGAAGAGAGAGAAAGCCAAAAAAAGAGAAAAAAGGAGAAAAGAGAGAAGAAAGAGGATATGTAGACAGCTTAGGAGCAATCAAAGTTCAGTCACAAATACAAATATCAAACATCACTCCTCAATCATGAGCTATTTCTCATTAGTTGTAAAAAATTCGTCGGAGATTTTCGTTATAGGGTGCACGAAAGTCGTCGGATAATTTTTGTACAAACAACTGGCGTAATCTGTGGGAATCTAACGAAAAGCCATTGAAGCGTCACTCTCCAGGTGATCACCCTGCTCCCATGATCACTCTTTGCTCTCATATGATCCCTTGCACCCAGGGGATCATTTTCTGCTCTTGAGACGATCCACCTGACCTAGATCACTCCCCGCCCCTGAGGCGATCCATCTGACTTGGATCGCTCCCTGATCGCTGGGTCGCTCCCCGCTCCTGAGATGATCCACCTGACCTGGATCACTCCCTGATCCCCGGATCGCTCCCCGTTCCTGAGGTGATCCACCTAACCCAGATCGCTCCCTAATTCCCGGATCGCTCTTTGCTCCTGAGGCGATCCACCTGACCTAGATTACTCCCTGATTCCCGGATCGCTCCCCGCTCTTGAGGCGATCCACCTGACCTGGATCACTTCCTGATCCCTAGATCTCTCTTTGCTCTTGAGGTGATCCACCTGACCTGGATCACTCCTTGATCCCCGGATCGCTCTCCGCTCCTGAGGCTATCCACTTAACCTGGATCACTCCTTGATCCTTGGATTGGTCCCCGCTCCTGAGACAATCCACCTGACCCAGATCGCTCCCTGATCCCTGGATAGCTCTTTACTCCTGAGGCGATCCAACTGACCTGGATCACTGTCTGATCCCCGGATCGCTGCCCGCTCCTGAGATGATCCACCTAACCTGGATCACTCCCTGATCCCCGAATTGCTCCCCGCTCTTAAGGCGATCCATTTGACTCGGATCGCTCCCTGATCCCCGGATCACTCTTTGCTCCTGAGACAATCCACCTGACCCAGATCACTCCCTGATCTCCAGATCGATCCTGGCTCCTGAGACAATTCACCTGATTCGGATCGCTCCTTGATCTCCGGATCGCTCTTTGCTCCTAAGACAATCTACCAGACTCCGATCACTCCTTAATCCCCAGATCGCTCTCTGCTCCTAAGGTGATTCACCTGACCTGGATCATTCCCTAATCCAAGGATTGCTCCCTACTCCTAAGACGATCCACCTGACCCGGATCATTCTCTGATCCCCAAATCACTCCCCGCTTCTAAGATGATCCATCTGACCTAGATCGCTCCCTGATCCTTGGATCGCTCTTTGCTCATGAGGTGATCCACCTGACTCGGATCGCTCCCTGATTCTCGGATCACTCCCCACTCCTGAGGCAATCCACCTGACCAGGATCGTTCTTTGATATTGAGGCGATCCACCTGATCTGAATCACTCCCTGATTTCTGGATCGCTCTCCGCTTTTGAGACGATCCACCTAACCTGGATCACTCCCTGATCCCTGGATCACTCCCCGCTCCTAAGCAATTCACCTGATCTAGATCACTCCCTAATCTTTGGATTGCTCTTTGCTCCTGAGACGATCCACCTGACCTGGATCACTCCCTGATCCACAGATCGCTCCTCGCTCCTGAGGCGATCCACCTGACCTAGATCGCTCCCTGATCCCCATATCGCTCTTTGCTCTTAAGGCGATCCACCTGACCCGAATCACTCCTTAATCCCCGGATTGCTCCCCGCTCCTTAGGCGATCTATCGAACCTGGATCACTCCCTGATCCCAGGATCGCTCCCCGCTCCTAATGCAATCCACCTGACCCGAATCACTCTCTGATTCCCGGATCGCTCTCCACTTCTAAGATGATCCATCTGACTCGGATCGCTCCCTGATCACTGGATCACTCTTTCCTCCTGAGGCGATCCACCTGACCCGGATCGTTCACTGATTCCCAGATCGCTCTCCACTCTTGAGGCGATCCACCTGACCAGGATCGTTCTTTGCTCCTGAGGTGATCCACCTAACCTGAATCACTCCCTGATTCTCAAATCGCTCTTCATTTCTGAGACGATTCACCTAACCCAGATCACTCCTTGATCCCCGGATCACTCTCCGCTCCTAGATGATCCGCCTGACCCAGATCACTCTCTGATCCTTGGATCGCTCTTTGCTCCTGAGGTGATTCACCTGACCTGGATCACTTCTTGATCCCCGGATCGCTCCCTACTCATAAGGCGATCCACTTGATTCGGATCACTTCCTGATCCCTGGATCGTTCCTCACTCCTAAGGTGATCCACCTGCTCCCAGGATCGCTCCTTACTCTTGAGGCGATCCACTTGACTCAGATCACTATCTGATCCCTGGATCGCTCCCACTCCTGAGGCAATCCACTTACTCCCAGGATTGTTCCTTGCTCCTGAGGCGATCCACTTGACTCAGATTACTCCCTGCTCCCAGGCGATCTTCTCCTGCTAAGGGCTCTCTCCCCTTCACCCTTGAGAGCTGTCTCCTTTTGACTTGAGATGATCTCTCTAACCCCAAGCGATTCCAAGCTCTTTCGTTCAATGACTCCTCTTTCTAGTGTTTTGATTGGTTGCTTAGTCCTAAAATCTCTGGGCACTAGTCAAGTTTCTTCCTAGTGTTATGGTTGACTCTTAAGCCATAAAATCCCTTAACATTAGTTTGACCCTTATAAGACCCGCGTCAAGATATATAAACCTCAGATTGTGTCAGACACCCTGAGAGGATAAAATCTGACCCATGTTAAACCGATTAAGTACTGACAAGCGTCAGATGCTTTCTCCTAGTGCTATGGTGGGCATTCGCCCTAAGATGATTAGAGACATCCCTAGAATTGGGTCGGGCTTGTAAACCTAGTAAGTCCTGGGTGAATTGGGCTTATAAACCCAGTAAGTCTCGAAGGTTTCTCTCGTACTGGACTGGGCTTGTAAACCCAGTAAGTCTCGAAGGCTTCTCTCGTATCGAACTGGGCTTGTAAACCCAGTAAGTCCCCGAGGTTCCCTTAGAAAAGGATTGCCTCAATATATCCCCTAGCACTAGTTGAACTTTATCTCTGATCCGTGTCAAACCCCTTAAGTCTTAGTTTGCGTCAGGCACCCTAAAAGACTAAGACCTGACCCGTATGAGGCCAGTTAAGCCCTGACCATGATCAAATATTTCTTCAATGATTGGCTTTATAGTCTTAAAATCTCCTGACACTAGTTGAGCCTTCTCCTAGTGCCCCGGTTGACTTTTTAGTCCTAAAATTCCCAAACATTAGTCAAACTTTCTCCTAGTGTTTCAATTCTTTCGAACACTAGTCGAGGTATTCTCCTAGTGTCCCGGTTGGCTGTTTAGACATAAAATCTTCGAGTACTAATTGAGCTTTCTCCTAGTGTCACGATTGATTTTATAGTCCTAAAATCCTCTGACACTAGTCGAGCTTTCTCCTCGTGCTCCGGTTGGCTGTTTAATCATAAAATATCCAAACACTAGTCGAGCATCCTCCTAATGCTTCCATTCTTTTGGGCACTAGTCGAGCCTTTCTCCGAGTATTGCGATTGACTGTTTAGCCGTAAAATTCCTGGACACTAATAAAGTTTTCTCCTAGTGTCAAGATTGGCTTTATAATTCTAAAATCCCCTAACACTAGTCGAGCCTTCTCCTCGTACCCCGATTGGCTATTTAACCATAAAATCCTCGAGCACTGATCGAGCTTCCTCCTAGTATTTCGGTTCTTTCGGACACTAGTCAAGCCTTTCTCTTAGTGTCCTAATTGACTGTTTAATCGTAAAATCTCCAGACACTAGTCAAACTTTATTTCTAACCCGTGTTAGG
Organism: Trichilia minutiflora; assembly: GCA_035590515.1. Classification (NCBI taxonomy): domain Eukaryota; kingdom Viridiplantae; phylum Streptophyta; class Magnoliopsida; order Sapindales; family Meliaceae; genus Trichilia; species Trichilia minutiflora. The sequence continues at coordinate 1,855,741 of JAVXUL010000009.1, read as the reverse complement.
CCTTTGTAAGCCGTAATCTGCGTCAGGCACATCTGTATTTTTGAGTTTATGAGGTCGATAATTCGGAGCTCTCTCGCTCCATATTACAGAGCTTATTCACTCGATGCTGAGTTTACGAGTTTGATGATTCTGGGTTCGCTCGTTCGATAGTATCAAGATCCCATACAGAGCTCTGATCCTTGTGAGATGTCCTTACAGATAGTAATTTCCAGTAAAAATAAATTTTTACTGAAAATTGGGGGACTGGATGTTGGTGGTGATTTGAAGCCATTGCAGTACGTTTCCTATCACATTAATTGTGTAGCCCTTATCCCTCTTAAATATAACCACCCTATGGCTCCTTAGGATTGTTACCCTGCTATCCTAGTCTGTCAGATCACCCTCTTCTCTATAAAAATACTATCTCCTCCCCCTCCCAAAGAATTACGTGTGACATGATTCTCTCATCGAAAAAAAGAAGAAAAAGAAGAATCAAAAGAGAGAAAAAACAAAAAAAAAGAGGAAGAATGAGAAAAGAGAGAAGAAGGGAATACGTAGGTAGCTTGGAAGCAACTTAAGTTTAGTTATAAAAATAAATACAAATATAAATACCAAATATCACTCTTCAATTATAGGCCATTCTCATTTACTATAAAAAAAATTTATCAAAAATTTTTATTATTAAGTATACGAAAATTATCATATATTTTTTACACAAATACAAAGAATCTAGAAAACCTTAAATTTATGAGCATCAACCTTTATTCTTAAAATATATTATTATTTATTTGAATGATAATTATGAAATGATTATAAAAAGGATTTATTATTATACATGTATGTGAACACGAAGATTCCATCGTTTTAAAGTTTTGTCAAAAGTTGTCAAACGGATATTATGTGAACATGAAGATTCCGTCATTTTAAAATTTTGTTAAGAGTTGTCAAACGGAAATTATGTGAACACGAAGATTCCATCATTTTAAAATTTTATTAAGAGTTGTCAAACGGAAATTCTTTTTATAAACCTTTTCTATTTCTATATTATGTATTGGAAAATTAACTTTAACTAATTTAGTTGTTCAAATTCTTTTATAAAAATTCTTTCAAATTAAAATTTAAAATTTAACTTATTAAGGACTAGAGAAATGGATCATTCAATATTGAAGGTGTTGTTTGATTAGTTTTTTTTTTTTTTTAACTTAAAAGGTAAAAAAAAATCTTGTAAAAATAAGAGTTTAAAAATTTAAATTAAAACTGTTTGATAAATATTTTATAAAAAAAATTTTGTTTACTATTTTTTGTGGATAATTTATTTGATAAAATAATTTAAATAAATTTTATTTTTAGTTAAAGGATAAAAATAACTTAAAAAATTTATAATATTCTAAAAAACTAGAGTTTACAAAAAAAAAAGAAATAAAAACTCTTTTTCATAATTTTTTTATAGAATTTATTTGTTCGTATATATATATTAAAAAAATTATTTATTTTTTAAGATTTTATAAAAATTAATATTTAATTAAACTTTTTTTTATAACGAGAAAATAAACTGAAAAAAAAACTCAACCAAACTGAAAATCTAATTTGAATAAAAGTTTTAATAACCTACAAATATATTCAAATTAAATAAAATTAATTATGGAATATATTAAACTTTACTGGAACCCAGTCCAAATTCAGGCCCACAAAGAAAAAAAAGCCCAGTGAATAGTAAAACAGTTACTTGGTTTTGAAATTTACAGCCCAAAATAGGTAGGTGAAGAACATAAATGATAGAGTACTGTATCTACTTACTACGCCAGCTTTCTTGATCGCTGTTGTTTACATTACAGACTACTGACTATAAAGCGGTCACAAAGCTCCATTGCTGGTCACTCGTTTACTCTCTCTGTCCTAAACCTTTTCGTCTCCCTCACTAAAAGGGGTTTTCTGAGGTACTATTCGTGTTCTTTCTCTTTGATTTTTCATCTCGCAAAGTTGAGCATTTTTTTTGGTTTCTGATCTGGTCCGCGTGTTTTTCTTTTTTGGGTTTTGATGATGCATATGAGTTGAGTTTATATTGATCATTTAGTTTTTTATTTAAATATCTGAGCTTGACTGTTAGATTTGATTGTTTTGCTGTGTATGCTTCTGGGTTGACCTGGTCTCATCGATTTGTTTTTGATCAAGGTGAGTTAACCGATGATGCATGTATTTATTATTGATCTTTTTTTTTTAAATTCTTGCTTCTTATTTTAAAAAAAGCAAAAGGAAGTCCCTTTTAGCTATGATTGTGTGATTGGAGTTTTGGATGGAAACGATCTTTTCCCTTGTCGGATTGTTGAGGAAATAGAAATCTAAAGTGGAGAGGAAGGATTTTTATCACTTATGGAAGTCAGTCAAGGTTCATTTTTCTTTAGATTCAGCTGCCAAATCATATCGCCTTGCTTTAGATTCAGTAAAGAGAAATGATTAGACATAAATAATGGGTCAAGTCGTTAAAAGTGAGGCTACTTGAAGCTTTGCCAAATTTTTCAGGTGGAAATTAAAAATTTCTATGTTTGTTATTCTATATGATTGTTTAGAACTAGCACTATGGTTCCCTGCTTTTTGATAGTATGTTGTGTAATGTTAAGTAGTTGAGCTATGCTTGGAAAATTTTATTTGTGGGAGAAACCGTTGAATATCTTTAAAGCTCAGATAATGTTCAGCTGATCTGCTATATAATTACGCCTTTGTTATCCTTGATTAGGCTAAAATTCTAATGGTGGCCAATTCTTCTTTTGTTCCTTTCACTGTTTTTGGCATAATTTAAAACAATTTTTTTTTCCATTCTGCTACCAGTAGCATTGTTACTATGTGTTTTGAATGTTGATGGTTTTTGTATTCTGACAATGTACATTACTAAATTTAATATTTTTGTTCCTCAGATCACAGAGCACAATGGTGAAAGCAGTTGCCGTTCTTGGAGGCACTGAGGGTGTCAAGGGAACTGTCTACTTTACTCAGGAAGGAGATGGTAATTTAATCTCCTGATCATTTGGTGCTAAAACTAATTGCTCTTTTCATGTTGAAAATAATTTTTTTGTTTCCTTTTTTTTCCTAGTACCAACAACTGTAACAGGAAGCCTTTCTGGCCTCAAGTCTGGTCTTCATGGATTCCATGTTCATGCCCTTGGGGACACAACAAATGGTTGCATCTCAACTGGTACAGCTTCTTCTTGACTAGAGAGTATTTCTATTTTATGTACCTGAATAGGCGGGGGGAAAAATCAAGGATTAATAAATCCACTTCCTTTTCATAGAAATTCGTTCTTGGTTCTTCATTTGCCTCTGTTTTCAGGACCACATTTTAATCCTGTTGGACTGGAACACGGTGCCCCAGAGGATGTGAATCGTCATGCTGGTGATCTAGGAAATGTTGTTGCTGGTGCTGATGGTATGAATATATGTTGACCTATGTTTTAACAGAATTACCCATTTATGCTCCTTGTAGTCTCTAGTAACTGTTTGCTTATTGTTTTTCTCAAATTGTTATACCAAACAGTGACATTTTTTCCTGGTCATACTGTGATGGGAACTTGTGCTAAAACGTCAGTTTTCATTTATAATTAGTTCATTTATGGTGTTTGATATTGTTTGGTCATTAACTCTTTCCTGGTTTTATATATGTGGTTCAGGTACTGTTGATTTTAAAATTGTTGACAACCAGGTATTTGTTTGATCTCTTTGTCTAAACTCTTTGTTATGTTTCTTTTAGTTATGTTCCAAGGGACCTAATTCCAATGCACTTCGGCTCTTTCCTGTAATACATCTGCAGATTCCTCTTGTCGGACCAAACTCCATTATTGGAAGGGCTGTTGTGGTCCACTCAGATCCCGATGATCTTGGCAAGGGTAATGTTTCCTAATTCAATGTTCTTTTTACCAAGATTTATTTAATCATTTTTTATTTGCATACAGTATATATCGGCTTAAAGTCAACAATCAGATATCAAGTGTTAACTCGTCTAATAATTTTTCACTTAAGTAGACGTTGAGTAAGCTATAACAGTGATAACTTAAAACATTGTGTGAAGGTTTAGTGTTCTGTAGATCGTGCTTCTATCCGAACAAATATCTGTAATTTAGCTAATAATTTTACACTTAAGTAGATGTTGAGTAAGCTAGAACAATGATAACTTAAAACATTGTGTGAAGGTTTACAAACAAATATCTATAATTTAGCTATGGACATGCCTTTTTTACTCTTATTTACCATTTATTTACTAGTGTTCTTCTGTTTCAGGCGGGCATGAGCTCAGCAAAAGCACTGGAAATGCTGGTGGCAGACAAGCTTGTGGTAAGTATACCATCTCAATAACATGAAACAAAATTGTTTTCTGACAATTTCATGGATTGAGGTCCCCTGCCACTGGCCTTTTTGCTTGCCGACAAGTCCTGTTTTCTTTCGTGTGGTTTATGATGTTTTCTTGTAATGTTGTCAATATTCATAAATTTTTTTCGAACTAGTGATTATTGATCACTATTTAATTTGTTTCACTCTGCAGGCATCATTGGTCTCCAAGGATGAACCGCCCTCACTGCAGACTATATAATAAATACCTGAATTGTCATTGAATATATGTATTTTGGGCTGTATGCTTTGAGAGTGTGACTAGATGAGACTCCTACCTTGAATAAGAATGTGAAAACTTTGTTGTGTATTTTGGTTGGATGGTTTTCTTATAATATCTCATCTTGTCATTTTGGTCTACTTTATCCTCTATTCCTCTGCTATCCTTATCCTTTTCTGGATAATCAATGATCGGTTTTTACTATTGTAACCATATTGTTTTAATAAAAAGATAAATATATTTTATATTTTTATAAACTCCATTTAAATTATATGTATATCATTACATTTCAAAATTCGTTTATGGTACAAAGAGCAGTAAAAGTTAATTTATTTTAATATAATATTTTTTAAAGTATTATTGTTTATTCAGTAGCATTTATTGGATAACGAAAGAGTGCAATAAACAGTTTTAAAAATAGTAAAAATTCATTATCTATGAATATATGTCAATTCACTTATCACTTCATTTGAGATGAATTTGGAGATTAAAATTTTAGGATGAATGGTATTATTATTTAAAAAATAAGAGGGAGCTAATTAAAATTACAATAGTCATAACATATTATTAAATTATATTTTTTGAAATTAATTACAAGACTTTAATAATTTTCTAAATAAAAATTATATATATATATATATACACACATACATACACACAATTTAATCATATGTCTATCAGTCATTATAAATTATCACAATTTTTTAATACTAAAATTTACTAAACACTCATATTTTACTTTTAAAACAAACAACATTAGCAACAGCATAATTTATCAAATACTCAATCACCATTTTTAGTAATTAATTATTTCATCACCTCAAATTGCCCCTTCAACTCCATTGCATAAGAAAAAAGTTCAGCCTAATCTTTAACATTTTCAAAAACTGTGGAGGCATTAGCAAAGATTTAATTTTAGGCCTTTTCCCATCCATAATTAGAATTGATATAACACCCTAACCCGAATATTAAGATTTTCCAAAGAAACAAATATTAAGGTATTGGACAAGAATCTTATTTTAAGCCAACTTTTAATATTTTAAAGAACTATAGAAATATCGACAAGAATTCGATTTCAAGTCTTTTTTTGTCCACGACTAGAATTATTTGAAAGAAACAAATATTAAAGTATTAGGTGAGAATTTTATTTTAGGCCAATCTTTAACATTATGAAGAATCATAGAAGTACTAGTAAGAATATGATTCCTGGGTTTTTTTCATCTACGACCAAATGCCTTAGTGCCCTAATGCAGTGGTTAGGAGTTCTCATGATTTTGAGCTTTCTATTCATAAATGAATCCTTTTTAGGATATTTGCTCCAATGAAGATAGAAGTCACTCTAAACATCTTATAAATAGAAGTTTAAGATTTTATTTCAAATGTCTAGAGGGATACAAGACTCGAGTCGTCTGCTTAGGGGTAGTATAGTTTCAGCATATGGGCATTCCATGACTTTTTGACCTTTGTGCCATTAGGATTTTGCAATTGTAAACTCTTGATCTCATTATTCTGATTACTTGATATGGGCTTTTCTGGCTGGCACCAAGAGCCCCCTTGACTAATACTCGTGTGTTTGTAGTGACCTTTCTTAGTACCAAGTTTTCTTCTCTAAAAATATAGGGTCTAACTTTCTTATCATGATACCTGGATACCTTTTGTTGATATATTGTCATCCTGACCAATACTTGATCTTTTTTCTCCTCAAGTAAGTCCAGATCTAAGCGCATTACTCGTTGGTCCTCTTCTTTATCAAAATGATACATATGAAAGGTTGGTGAGCCTATTGCTATTAAGATCACTACTTCAAAATTGTAGACTAACAAATAAGGAGTCTTTCTAGTGATAGTTTTTATAGATGTCCTATAAGCCTAAAGTACCATTGTCTACCTACGCTCCATTGTAGACCCTTAGCTTTTTGTTGAATAGCTTCTTGATGGTCTTATTAATGGCCTCAACATGTCCATTTGTCTTAAGATTGGTAGAAAAAACTAGTCGTATGTCAATGTTCTAATTTTCAAGAATTCATCAAAGTTTTTGTGCTTGACAAAAGAGGTAGCACATTTATTAGTGATTTTGCTAATGAAATAATTGACCGCGATAATTGCATGTTTGGCCTGAGCTCTGGCTATAAATAGTGGCCCTATAAGGTTAGTCCTTCACTTTTTAAAAGGTTGGGAATTCAAAAGAATAGTAAGCTTGTTTAGGGGTTGTTTAGGCACGTTTTTGTGAACTTAGAATGTGTAGCATCACAAATAACTTTGATAATGTCCTTATAAAGGGTAGGTCAGTAATAGCCTTGTCAAAAGACTTTGTGGGCCAACATCCTGGTCCTATCATGATCATCACATACCTCTTGGTGTATCTCCTTCAATACCTAACCTGTATCCTTAAGCTCGAGACAGCTCAGGTATGAAGTACTAAGCCCATGCTTATATAGTATGTCATTGATTACTGTGTATTAGACGGATCTAATTTTGATCTTCCTGACTTCTTCTTTATCTCCTGGTAATGCACTTTCTTAAAGGTAAAATTTGGTAAGGTCCATTCAAGTTACTCATACATATTCACTTGTTACTATAAGCATGGGGTCTTTTAGGTCAATACTCTTTCTACCTAAAACACTTTGATAGGTAACAACTTAGAGAGTTTCCCTGAGAAGGAAGATGCCGATTTAGATAGCTTGTTGGCTTTGGAGTTCTTAGGTCTTAAAATCCTTACCTTCGTAATCTTTTTATCTTTCCTATTAGTTGCTTGGCCTTTTTTAAATATGCATGTATATTTACCTCTCAGGCTTAGTACAACCTAATAACTTGATTCACAATCAACTGAGAATCGTTCTTAACCTCTAGAGCTTGTATCCTCATTTTACAAGTCAGGTTCAACCCTGCTCATAAGGCCTTATATTCTACCTTATTATTAGATACTGAAAAATCAAATCTGAAAGTGTAGATAACTGCTTCTCATTTCGGCCCGATCAAGATGACATTTGTTTCCCCATCTTGGGCATTTTATATAAAAAACTGAATTTTGAATAGATTTGAATCTGAAATCTAAATATAATTATTAAGTTATTTATTTTTTAAATAAAAAATTCTGGAAACTAATGTTTTTTATCTTCATATTATTATAATTTTAAATATTATATAAATAATAAAATTTAAAAGTTTTATTTATATTTTTAATAAGATACCTTAATAAATATTAAAATAAAAAGATTAAAAATCAATATAATTATGTAATACTACGTTTTTTATATTAATAAGAATGTAAATAAATTAATTAAAAAAAGGATATATTTATAAATTACTCAATGAAAATTTCATACTTTTAAGAATAACACAAAAAGTAAAAAAAAAATTACCTTCTTATAAGTAAAAAATGTCTTAAAAAATAGATAAAACACACAAACTTAATTATCTTGACAAATTCAGCTAATTAAGAATTAAGACAAACAAACAAACAAACTCTAAATATTATATGGGGTACATAAAGAGTTTGTATTCTAGTATTGTTATATTGTTAATTGAAAATCTGTGATGCAAGTTTTTCAGAGATTTTATTTGTAAATATAGAATTAACCAAAACAGATATTAAAAACACTTAACAAAATTCTCAAGACAGCAATAACTGACATGAAGATGTATTCTTTAATTAATTACGCTGCCTAAAGCTAATTGATAGTCCATCATTATTACTTACGATTGTTTTACTTGTTTTATAGATTTGGAATGATTAAACAATGGCAGTATCCATTGTGATTGATTATTTTTATTTTACTAATAGAATATTGCAGTGTTAATTTAATTTTGTTAATTTATTGATTAATCAATCTCACTTATTGTAGATAATAAACAATTCTAAGTTTATTTTTCACATTTTTTATAAGGTAAAAATCAATAATTAGATAATCAATAATATAATTTATTTTAAATTTTTCTTCACAAAATATATTTTAAGCAAAATAATTGTTGAGTTAACATGCATTTATGGGTAGTGAATATAATTTTTACACCCGATTAGATGGTTATTGTGGTAAGATCTAGAATGTCGTGGTCGTGTCTTAAGTTTGAATCATTATGATACTCGACTAACGTATTAAAGTAGAGGTCCCAGTTTATTTCTATATTTAGTACCACTATAGGTAATCCTTTTACACGTGTCTAGTAATTAAGAGTAGAGTCATATGATCTACGATCATGAACTTCGCGGAAGTAAATACTTATATCGTATATGACTGGACTCCGTAGTGATGACTGAGTATAAGAGGTTTCGGGTTAAAAAAAATTAAAAATAATAAATAAAAATTTTAAAATTATTTATTGCATCATTCTATAATTTAATAAATACATGCCACTCTTTTAAAATGCATTTTAAAAAAACTTGAAATGTTATTGCCTTGGAGTTGCTTCTTTTTCATGGATGTCTATCGCTTCTTTTTTGCGATTTCATGGGATATCCTAATTATGGGTTTCATTAATTTTATAATCTCTTGCTTGTTTTCTTTTGGGGTATACCTTTTGGGCTAAGGCTCATGTCTCCCTCATTTGCATGTGCGAAGTCACTGTTAAGAGGGCCATGCACTATACTGTTGAGGGGGCATCCCATTCCAAAATCCCAATATTTTAAATATATATATATAATATAATATAATATAATTATTAATAATAAATAAAAATATTAATATTATAAAATTTAATATTAAATCGTAAGCATATCACAAGATAATAGTTAAAATATTTTATTATTTATATCCATATTAAATTTATAAAAAAATTTATTTTTAATATTTTAATTGATTTAAATAAATTAAATAATAATTTTAAAATTTAAATTTAATTGATAAAGTACAAAAAAGTTTTCAATTTACTTATTTTTTTTCTCCCTTTCTTTCTTTCCTAACCATATGAACTTATACTCTTTATTAAAAATAAGAAATTAAATCAAATTTTGAAACTTAACTCTCACGTTTTGAAGAAAACAAACACTAAAAATTAAGTCACGGGAAGATTTACCAAAATAAGGAAAAATTTTGAAAAAAAATGAAAAAAAATTTAAGATAAGTTTTTTTTGAATAATTTTAATTTGGGTGTTTATAATTTTAAGGTAAATTTTTCGTTTTATCTCTTTTTGAAATAATAATTTTTTTATATGTTCTTGATAATTGATGTACCAGTAAATCTGAGTAACGACATTCAGAAAATCTAGGTAATGGTCTTATTAAATGTCTATTATTGAATTTGTTATATGTTTGATTTTTTTTTTTAAATTATTAGTATGAATAAAAAATTTAATATATATTTTAATTATAATTTTTTTTATAATATTAATTATTGATAATTTTCGTGATTTAAAAGAGTAATACATTACCACTTACTCGTCAAATCTTTCCCACAAGCTCTCTTTTGTTTAATCAATAAATAAAATGATCAAACAACACAAAAATAAAAAATAAAGGGGAAAAACGTTTACTACTACAAATGTTTCCTTAAGCGAATTCCATAACTATTGATAAAACAAATGTTTAGCATATTTTTGAGTGTATATGAAGCTCGATGATAAGGGTGAGTATCTATCTAGCTATTCCCTGCAATCTTTAATCCTTCACAGATACAATTTCCATCCTCGATGTTGCATATGGGATGAGCAGTTTTTTCACAAACAAGGATGCAATCTTCGTCCTTCACGCATGTTACATGTTCTGCAAGTTTTGCTGCTTCTGCTTCTGTTTCATTTTGGAAACCTAGATCAACAGTAATTATTGAATCACATCATCAGTTAATTAACAAAATATAACTCTTAAAATACTAATTATATGACGTAATATGGGAAAGGGAGAGAAGAAAAAGAATACCAGAAGAAATTATTAGAAGAACTACCAAACATAAGCCGATTTAAGTTGTGATTTTTTCTCCATATTTTAAGTAGAAGCAATTTAGAATAGGCCAAAATTGGTATATATAGTGTGAAGGGCATTTGGATTTTCACAAATTTGTTCCCTTGAATGTTCGTTGACATTTAAAAAGCAGATCAGAGAATAACATTTTTATAAGAACAATACTAGAAATGCAAAATTTTATATAAATTAATATGATCTGATTGCATTCATTAATAGAAATAAAAAAATCAATATAATTTATAATAACAAATTATGTGAACTATATGACAACCAATACTATCAGACAGCATATCAGAGCTTTTCCATAAAAATTTTTATCTTTTTTTTTATAAAGTTATTTTGATGTTTTATATTTGGTACAATCATTATATATATATATATATATAAATATAGATCTTCTTTTAAATATGGTAAACGAGTACGTATCTTTCCTTATCGATGACCAAAAATGGTTTTTATTTTTGTTGTTAAAAATGGAAGAGCATAAAATCTTCCTATAAATTGATTAGATCATATCGTATAGATCGATGAGTCTGCTCATATTCCAGTTTGGTCTTTTATTTCATCCGTTCGAGCTCAAATTATTTTGTTCAGTACTTCTTGCTGGGGCTTTGTTGCTTCTCGATCTGATTTAGAGCTTCTTTCATCCATTGGAATTAGGCCTACGTTTTGTAGACATCTAAATTTTTCTTCAATAGCCTGGCTGCCTGCCTGTTTTACGCAGTTGGATCCAAGTAAATACTGATGGATGGTCTCTGTAATAGTGTATGTTTTATACATACACTATTAATGTATGGTCACTGCCTGCCTGTTTTAAGCAGTTGATCTTTGTTGGAATTGCTTTATAATAGTGTATGTTTGGGTGCTTTTTCACAGTCAATCAGAATTTGTTCGTGCAATTATTTACCATTCTTAAGGCTACTGATTTGACTTTTCTAGAAAGGATGGTGGTTATAATATAACGGGTGAAAAGTGATTCTACCCCAACGATATTCAAAATTTCTTCGGCTTTGCCAATTTAATTTGAGATAAAATTTTAAATTGATCTAAATATTACGATTTAAATTTTATATAATATAAATTAATCTAATAATATATTATAAATTATAATTAATTTAAATTATATTATTAAATTTAAATCGATTTGAGATCGTAATTTGAACTTTAAACTTAAATTAAAATAATTTATTAATTTATATTGAGTCAAAAAATAAAATTTTAAATTTTAATTTACTTTCTAACTTAATTTTAAAATAATAAATCTATTAATTAATCATAAAATATTAAAAAAGTAATTAATATATTATTTTATTATATAATATTAATATTATCATATAATAATATTAAGTATATTTAATATTTATTTAAGTGATTTGGTTTGACGATTTGCGATTTGAAATTAATTCAAACTGCTAATAATAGTTTATAAAATTTTAATTTAGAGATCAATCTAATATAAATTCAAATCAATCTAATAGAAGATTTAGATCAATTTAAAACGGATCCATTTAAATTTGTTCGTCCCTAGATTAAATATGATTAATCATTTAGGCTACCAAGTTTCATCTGATACTCATTAAGTCAAATGTTGGTGATGGTCAATTATACGGGGGATATGGCTTTTAATATTTTGGCACAAATACCAAAGACTGATGTCATAATTAATTAATAGTGGCCATATCATTATTTTTTCAATTGAAATATAAATTTCAATAATCAAATTAAAATTAATAATTTTCTTAATGCTCTGATTTTTATTATCTATTTCCTCTAATCGTCCAATCTTAAATATTAGACAATTTACAGTTTATAGGTACTTTTCAAGCAATTAGGGATAATTTTCCTAAATTCAAATGGACGAATAAATCCAAATACTTTGATTGAGCTTTAATTTTTTTACTAATAATATTAGATATGGAGAGAGCTTACTTGAGGCTTGGTATAATGCAAGGAAAAGAAATAATTACATGGAGCAAGAGTTGCGTCGTTTCGATAGACTTTATTGCTTTTTGAAAGCGAAAGGAAATTGGCGGCCCAATTAGTAGCTACCTTAGTTGCTATTGGCCATTCTAATATATACAAGTAAGCCGCCGTCTCTAGGTATTTCTGGCCAAAAAAATATTCAAATGGTGTTATTGCTGACTACAAATCTTCTCAAATGTATATGTCTTGTATAGCTCTTCTTGTTTATTGATTCTGATTTTTTTTTTTTTTACTTTCACATAATACAGCTTAACACAACATCCATTATTGTTTAGTAAAAATTTAATGAAGGGAGTTGGTTGGATTATAAAAATTCATGTCATATAAAGATAACCACAAAATTAAATCATCTTATTATAACTTTTGAGATTTATAGTCAAAACCATCACAGTTTCTCAAAGTGTTTTGCTTCGTGATTTTAATTATAATTTTGAGAGTTATGTCATAGTAATTAAGTAAACAGCTTAAAGCTTGAATACGATGCTTGTTGTAAATACCATGAAATTATGGTATCGATTAGGGCTTTTAATTGATTGCAATTTCTTTGGATTCACTGGTTCATGAATCATGCATCAGGCAGCAGTGTTGGTCTGAAATATAGAAAATCGAACTTAATTACATAATACTGCAAAAGGGAAATTGGCTTGGAAAATGACTACTTTTTTTAGACCACCTAATTTGGTCAGCAAACACAGTAAACCTCAACTAAACTTGGACAACACAAAGAATTTTAAAATATTAACATCCATTTCCATTGTTTGATCAAACAGAAATGCATTCAACGTCCCAGATTCATACAGAATTTCAATAGGCTTACTGTGTATTATTAACTATAATTAGTAAGAAAATTAAAGTAATCTGAAATAAGCCAGTGGTTAACCCACCATAACACATGAAAAGGTATGCACGGAAGAATCTACTTAACTTTCTCACCATTTTCTTGTTCCTCGATCTTATCTTAGCTTAGTTTACAACGATTTAATGAGAATTTATAATTAATTATTCATCTTTATATATGCATATTGATTTTCTTAAATCGAAAGTCGAATCCCAAGGAAACGGAAAAGCCAACATGTTTTCAATTTTCAGTTATTTCTCTATCCTCTTTCTCTTTCTTTTCCGCCCTGTTTTTCCCGCCAGAATCATACCGGACCCTGTAACGGTGATAACCACCACCAACGCGACCCACAACGCCACGTGGCACGACTTTGCTCGTTTCCTAGATGCTGAAAAGGGCAGTTACCACAGCGGCATGGCGGAGCTGAAGAAATATTTAAGCCGTTTTGGTTATCTCCCGGTTTCAAACACAAACTTCAGTGATGTTTTCGACGCTGAATTCGAATCTGCAGTTTTCTTGTACCAGAAAAAACTAGGATTACCTGTTACAGGAAAGCTCGATTCAGATACCATATCCATGTTTATGTCTCCTAGGTGCGGTGTAAGTGACACAACATACACGACGAAGACGACGATACATACGACAAAACATTATTCGTATTTCTATGGTAAACCAAGATGGGTACGTCTTTCTTCTCCGATGACTTTGACCTACGCCTTCTCGGTGAATAATATGATTGATTACATAAGTTTGACGGATATTAAGGCAGTCTTTAAGCGAGCGTTTACAAGATGGTCGTCTGTTATTCCGGTGAACTTCTCCGAGACGGAGAACTACGAAACGGCCGATATTAAAATCGGGTTTTATTATGGCGATCATGGCGATGGAGAGGCGTTTGACGGTGTGCTCGGTGTGCTGGCCCACTCTTTTTCCCCAGAAAACGGAAGGTTTCATCTTGACGCCTCGGAGACTTGGGCCGTTGACTTGAAATCGGTTAGGTCAAGGGTGGCCGTGGACTTGGAATCCGTTGCTACCCATGAGATTGGTCATGTACTTGGTTTGGGTCACACATCGGTTAGAGAAGCTGTGATGTATCCGAGTTTGAGCCCTCGGACGAAGAAGGTGGACCTTAAGATGGATGACGTGGAGGGTGTTCAAGCTTTATACGGTTCTAACCCTAATTTCAAATTTAGCTCCTTATTGGAGTCTGAAAATTCTTCTAATGATGCTCTTGCTCTTAAAAGTCTATCATTAAAGTGGACCATTTCTTTGTTAACTATTTTATTCATGCTTTTTACGATTACATGAAGGGCATTTTTTCTTCTTCCCTCTCTATTGTCTTTTATTTATTTATTTTTTTTAACTTCTATACAGATGTAAAAAATTGTTCGCTATGGAAAGAAATATTCTTTGATTTTTACAGTCTATCTTCATGAATTTATAAGTGAATTTGTGTCCCTACAAAGGAAAGTATCTGAACGATGCCTATTAGATTGTCAATTTAGATTTTCATTGTGTTAACTTGACTATCAATCAAAGTCAATAGAAACTATAAAACAACAAAACAACCATATTATCAAGAAATTATCGACTCTATTCCCACCTAGTAAGTAGTATTATGTGTTTGTATATTTTAAATTTGATAGCTGGAATCCCTTTGTAGGCTGAAAATGCAAGACAAATTGGAAGAAAGAAAACTCCTTAAAGGAGACAATTTTCAGGGATTGGACAGACAAGTGTCCAATTAGCCACCTCACAATTGTCACCCAAAGAATATGCATACCGAAACTCAGAAAGAGAGGGGGCAATCATGGTATTACTTAATATTCAAGGCTCCTGTGGGAAAGAATTGGAACTTGGCGTGAGCAAGAGAATGGAGATATTCAAGGTTTACAATTATCACTTATCAGAGTTTCCGAATATATTTGGAAATGAAAGGATCCTTAAATTAAATTAAATACCTAAATCTTATTATTAATTCATTACGTACCATCGATATACAGATAAATTTGTTTTAATTAAACTTAAAATTATATATGAAGAAACTTTCATGGGGCTTAACATATTTTTGTTTCACCGAAAGGAATTACATTGATTGGCTACCGTTTTTGTTTTTTTTTTGGTGTAGCTAGTGAGGACGTCTACTATTACAAAGGTTTAGCACTTTACCTTCCAAGCAATTAATTCTAGAAAATTAAGAGAGTAAATAATAATAATAATAAAAACAACCTTGTGGAAATCACGCGCGGCGTGGCTAATCGAGAACGGCAGACGTTCCCCATCCGTTGCCATGTGGTGTGGTCCACCTGCATGTGTCAAGTTTGCCTTGCGTACAAATCAAATTCGAGCACACACAATAGCTCCAGCATCAATGTAAAGATTCTGGAAAACTCCCTAATCCTTTAGAATCCTTAAAACCTTCTAAGATACTTCAGACTACTCTGAAACCTTCTAAAAAATCACCATATCTCTAAACTTTTAGAGCCTTTTAGGCTGAGAATTGGTTAAAAGTATCTAAAGTAATATGAAAGTTAATCACTGGCTTACTTTGAACCATGCATTGTAATGGGTTTTTAATTATAAATAGAATAATTTTCCATCCCTTATTTATAATAAGCTAATAACCAAATAAAAAGTTTAATGTACATATATAAAGAACACTTAAAACAATAAAGTGTAATACGTGCTAATTGTTTTTCACAAGTTCTCTTTACATGCTAATTGTTCCTCTACCTCACATTTGTCTATATCCAACAACCACAAAGGCTAAACTTAGACATACATTCGTAATGATTTGCCTAGGGCCGCATATTGTGCTTGGCTTAAGATTCTAATCTCGTGATAGTTAGTATCAGAGCGTAGATTACTTGCAGTGTTACTCAATGGCGATTCAATCCAACATTGTTAGCCAACAAGTTAAAGGATAGAAGGCCTATGGGTTTAGTAAGAGGAAGAAAGGCGGTTCAAGAGGTAACTCAGGGGATGTGCTATATACCATAGAATCTCGGTTGGCTAAGATATATAGAGGTGGTAGTGGTCATTAAGACATGCATAAAAGAACTCAAGGAAGAGCTCATAGAAGAGATGCAATATGCTTTCAACGAGGCCATGAATACCTCATCAAAATGAGTAATGCCCTTGAGGCCTTGGAGGAGGCCATACAAAAGGAGATGAAGGAGTTCAAGGGGGACCTCTCATCATGCAAACCAGCCATTGGGGTTAGCTTGTTAATTGTATCACCTAAGCACTGACCTAAGTTACCTAAACCAAGGGAGTTTAAGGGAACAAGGTCAGTGAAGGATATGGACAACTTCTTGTAGAGGATGAAATAATACCTTTGGGCCATAAGCATCGAGAATGATGCTACTAAGGTAAGCATTGCCACCATGTACGTTGTTGATATTGCTGTGGGCAAGATATAGGTGTGACGATGTTAAAGTCTTAGTAATAGACACTCAAGAGGGGGGTGAATTGAGTATAATGTGAATTAAAATAAATTTATAAAAATTCACACACCAATTTTAAGGTTTAACAATCTGTAACTGATGTAAGTAATTATGCAGATGAAATAAACAGACCAAAGAGATAAGCATTCAAATAAAGTTTTTATAGTAATTCAGCAACTAAGCTTACATCCACTCTTCTCGGCTGTTATCCCCACACATTAGGAATCACTATACTTCTTGATTTTGTTTGAGTCAAGAAAAGCTCACTACAATTCCTTTTGATGGTAAAGGGTAACCCCTATAGTCTTCTTTAATCCGGGTAAAGAGAAATCCAACTTTAATCTTTCGTTAGAGTGAGTGAAGAGTAACCTAGTACAAATTTTTCTTAAAAAAAAACCCCTCTATTTCAAGAGCTAATCTTCAATAAATTCTTTTATTCTCACTTTCTCTCACTAGAAATGAATGCAAAATAGAATTACAAAATGCGAGAAAAAATTAAATGCAAAAAAGAACGTTTATAATGCCCAGTACGATAATTTTTGTATATTCTACACTTCTCATGTTCTTCTACAAGGTCTTCAGCTATTTAAATATTGAAGTAATTTAGCTCAACGGCTCTCTGAATCTGTATTAAATTCACGCAATAAATGCTTTAAAACTAGCTATTATACTTCGATTCTGCAAAAGGTTTCAGAAACAATCCTCTAAGGGTTCTGATACGTTTGCACGTATCGTCATTTCTGAAATCCCTTGACTGAAGGTTTCAATCCTTGCTTGTAAGTATATCAATCCATTAGAGCTTTTACACAATGTTTCAAACCTTTTAAACTAGTGTTCTAATACGTTCCAACTTCAACATCCTGCATTTTTACCTTTCTCAACTAATTGACTTATTAGCTCAATATTTGCTTAATACATAAACATCAAATCGATTCAATCATTGATCTTTTCATCAATTATAATTATTCAATCAGTTTATAATGATTCTAAATTAACTTATGAATAATTAAAATATCTTAATCATATTTTCAATTTAAAATCAACCATGTTACTATTATAATCAAATAGTGATTTCAATATAAAGTCAATATTTTTAATAACCAAATTTTATAATTCAATTAATCAAATAACGACCATTAATATTGAACTAATTTTATTTGTTCATCATTAAAAACACATATAGATATCAGATGTGAGGGGGGTACTGCCATCAAAACTTAGGAGAAGTTTGAACAGGGAGTTCAAGCAATAATTCTACTTCGAATATGTCAAAAATGAAGCTTGAGCGAATCTATGTAAACTCACTTAATGAAGTAAAACATGAGAGTATGTGCGTGAGTTATCGGAGCTCTTGCTCTAAAATTTTGACCTTAAGGAAAGGGAGGTCCTCTTTATATTCATAGATGAGTTACAACCATGAGTCAAACAAGAGCTTCAATATCATGGAGTTCAAGACTTGGCTAGAGCTTATGATTATTGCAAAATTTTTGATAGAATTCAAAAAGTCAAACATTCGAGTCTTCAAGACCAAGAGCAAATGTAAAGGTAGGGGAGATGAGGACCACGCGTGTAAAGGAAACAACTCGAAGTCATCGTCATCGAAGAGGAAGTCTACCAAGGACGGAGACAAAAAGAAGGAACCGATGGCATATTTTTTATGCAAATGCCTATATTGGATGCAAGATTGCCCTAAGAAAGCAAAACTCTCTACCTTAAGCAAGGAGGAAGACCAAAAGTGGGAGCAAAAGATCATGGATCTTGGGGCCATAATGTTAGGAGGGTTCAAATCCAAAAGGAGCAAAAAAAGGTGAGGCCTAATATTGGTAGAGATATTGATGACAAACAGTTTTTTAAGTGCTCTTGTGGACACTGAAGCATTAGATTTTTGCCAAGAACTAGGCTTGAAAGTAGAGAAAGAAACAGTTGGATTAAGACAGTCAACTCTAAGGAAGTTCTCATTGTAGGTGTTACACAAAGAGTAAAGCTTCAACTTGGGAAATGGTGCTACAAGAAGACTGTTGAGGTGTGAAAATGAATGCAGCTATGATGTCATCGGATTCTCATTGAAAAGAGTTGATGATCAGATCTTCAAATACAGAGTCTCACCTCCAAGCCCCTGCAAGACAATAACACACTTGGAATAACATCGGGTGTATTTCCCAACGAGAAAACTCTGATGCCTAAGTCAATGAAAGTAAAGGATGGAAAACAAGTAACTCTGGTGGTGGAGGAAAAAGAAAAAGAGAAACAGACCAAGAAAGGTGAAGAAAAGGTGCACAGGAAACTTAGCAGTTTGCTTTTTTCGGTGGAGAAAATGAGATCCAACCCAAAAGCGTCAAAAGAAGAAAACTGAAGAAGAAGCTTTTGCTGTTAATTTTGTCTCCTTATATAGGGCCCTTGAGAAGTGAGTGAAATAACTTGGCATCAGAGAATGTGAATGATGGGACACTCTGTCTTGGGACAGTGTACCTGTCCCTTTTTATTTAAGAGAGATGACTTCCATCAAACTTGCTGTTGTCAGATTTCTGAAATTTGATGGGTGATGAGATATATTATATGGATCCATCAGGGTGGGGTTTCTTATTATAGGTCCTTGGTCATTAATCATTCTCAATTTTGGTGGACTTCAAAGGCTGACGACGATGTCAGATTTTTCGGGAGGCAAGAGAGGGGTAGTCAGAAATCCTAAGGGGTATTCAGTCAGGATTCTTGTGGTAGGAGACAAAAATCCTAAGATGCCATATTTTCGCAAGGAGTAGTCAAGAATCTGAGAGATAGGGTAGTCATAATTCCTGAGAAGGGTCAGTCGAGATCCTTGAGACGTATCAGTCAAGAATCCTGGAAGGTGGACAATCAGGATTTCTGAGAGGTGGGTGGTTAGGTAACATCGTTGCGAGTGTTCAAGATGACAGATGTCTACCTGGGGGGCCTTCACGTGTCGTTCGAATTTTTACCCAAATATCTAGTCCCTTAGTTTCTTGTGTGAGACTTAAGGGGCTCTCAAAAACTATTTACCTGACTAGGTAGATCTCAGTAATAGGTCTGTCTTCAGAAGCTGCGACTTATTAGAAATCTGAGAGAGGTGAAATGCTATTAAGAGGCTTGGCGTGTCCCAGTCAGTGTGCCTGTGCATTGATGATTCTTGATGACCTCTCTTCTCCCTACTCCTCAATCCTCTCTTTATTAAATATTGTCTACCCAACTGTCACCTCAAAAATCCATCAGTTTATGAGCTATCACCGCTTCGAGTTTTGTAAAATTAAAACATCAAGTTACCAGGGGTCTACGTGTCAAGAAATCAATGTCCAGGAGTCAAATACTCCTCGAGCCGTAAAATCATTTATGGGCACGGACACGTGACAATCCCCCAGTCGTAGACATTGTTAAGAATGGCAAACAGTCTCTTGTAAGCGTGAAGGTCCATCTCGATTACTGTAGAGGGGCACCAGTCAGCTTCATTTAGGCCCTTAGCCC
>JAVXUL010000009.1:1818527-1835445 GCA_035590515.1 Trichilia minutiflora | reverse complement strand
AGTTTACTTGAATGGATTTACTGAAGAAAATTTTATTTGGAAGAGACTTGAAAACAGGTTTTATGAATGCCTTACAGGCTTACAAGTTGTATTCTGTGTGGTTGAGTACACCCTGAAGGTCTGTGGCGTCTGTCACAGGTAGACCCCACGAGTCAGGGTGTGACAGTATAGGTCTGTCAAACGAGCCGATTGAACTCTGCTTGGCTCGGCTCATCTCGTTACGAGCTGACTTTAAATGAACTAGATCATATCAATTCATTTATTATGCGGACTAATATTTTTTCAGTTTTAACTTAGTTTGCGGCCTAACTAGCCTAAACGGGTTAGTCCACGGACCTACTTTAAGAATTTAAAATTTAAAAAAATATATAAAATTAAAAAACATATAAAATTATTAATTACTAACAAATATAATATCTTAATAACAATAATAAGTCCATAATTTAAATATAATATAAACTAACTATATTATAACTTAACATATAGAAATTTTAACAAGTCAAATAAAAGTTTTATCAACAATTAAAAATCCAAACATATGATTTCAAATCTCAATATCAATAAATCTAACATCACTGAACATTAATAAATAATAAGTCCAACACTATTGTTAATATCCAAATATAATCAATCATTATCCAAACATAAAGGCTAAAAGAAAAATTAGGTTTAATTTTTTTAATTAAACGAGTAGGCCTGCGAGTTAAATAGATTAACCCGTTTAATCCGCGAATTAAATGGAGTAGCCCGTTTAATCTGTTGGTTAAATGAATCAAGCTAAATCGGTCCGTAATTAAACGAATCAATTTATTTAGCTGTTAACCCACCTAAATAATAGATTAAATGATCTAATCTATGGATTGTCAGCCCATTTGATAGATCTAGATAAGTATAAGTATTGAAAATTTAAAATATTTTTATATTTTAAAAATAAATCAATAATTTTTTTAATAATTTTTTGATTTTATATGATTTTAAAGATTATATTTCAAAAATAATTTAATAATTTATCAATTTTAGTATAAATTATTTAATATAAATAAATATATAATTTATTAATTTTATTGAAGGTTTTATATAATAAAATTAGAAATTTATGTAATAAAAATTAAGATTTTATATCATAAAAGTTGGTATTTTATGAGAGTATTTAATAAGTGATATTTCATAAAATTATGAGAGTTATTTTAACAATTTTTATCGTAAATTTTTTAATAAATAAATGACATCACTAAAAAACAAGGATATTTATCTCCTAAGTTAAAAACATATGAAGTTAGGGAATAAGATGCTCTTACTTTTAGCTGTGTATAGACTAGGACTTATGGTTTAGATCCAGTTGGGCCCAATAACATAAGCCCATTTTTTTTAAAATAAAGAAAATTAGAAGTAAAATAACTTCCTCTTCGCCGGAGACTAAACGAAACGAATCGGAGATTCGGAGCTAACAGTATCCTTGGAGAGAAGAATGGGGAGGGAAGTATCAGAGAGCTGTGTAGATAGTCTGCTTACGGAAATGGTATCCACATACTGCAATCGGTTCTATGCCAATAAACCGGAGCTTGCCGCCCGTAGGATCGAGGCCATTGGTTATCAGGTCGGACACCAGCTTTCTGAACGGTACATCCTCTCCCACCTTATAAAATATTTACTTAAATTACGATTTTATTGATTATTTATATTTCTATTAGAGTTTAATAATTATTAGAAATTTGAGTTCTTAGATCGGATCACTGAATCTAATTTTTGTTGTTTGGCTGCTGAGTAAGTTTGGGAAAAGAAAAGTAAGAAAGATATAATGTTCGGAAATGACAAAATCAGATTCTTTAATTGGAAGAAAATTAGAATCTTTAGGTTAATTTTATTTTTGATTTGCTTAATGTAATGCTGTTAGTTAAAGATGGGAACTTGTTACTTCAAACAAAGTTGAAATAATTCAATTTTGCTTTTCGTTGAGTACTACATATATGGCTCAGAAATGAACAAGAATTAGGTCGTGGTATCCATCAATTGCATATACTGGCACAAAGTTTTCATTTTTCTTTATTTGAATCTGGGCTGTTACTCTTGTTTAGTTTGGTTGGTGTGTACGAGTAACATCAAAACAGCCTATGGTACAAAATATTTCTTTGAAGCAAATGATTGATGTTGTGAGGAAACCTTTGATAATTTGGTCCTCGAAGTCAAATATGTCCTTTCATTCTTAATTTTATTCAAGTGTCCAAATGGGATGGAGTCAAAGTACATAAGATTCTTCTATGAGAAGGGAGTTTTGGATTTTTCCAGGTATACTATGGAGAGACCACGTTTTGGCGATCATCTAGAGGCAATAAAGTTCATCTGCAAAGACTTTTGGTCTGAGGTCTTCAAGAAGCAGATAGACAACCTGAAAACAAACCATAGAGTACGTTTAATAACCAAAAATTTGGGACTATAGGTCATATCATGCATTAATGACATAGCTTATGTTTATCTTGAAGGGTACCTTTGTATTGCAAGATAATCGGTTTCGTTGGCTTTCACGTATTTCGATCGATCCATCACTTGAAAATGCAGAATCTGAAGATTCTTCTGCACCGGCAGAAAGCAAGGCAGCACAAGCAACCAGCATGCATCTCTATTTCCCTTGTGGAATTATAAGGGGAGCTCTCTCAAACTTGGGAATTCCTTGTGCAGTTTCTGCAGATATATCCAATCTTCCTGCATGTAAGGAATTGGCTTTTGAGTTATTCACTATTTTCATTTCAAGATGCTCTTTAAATATGTTTACAATATCTTAATTATAAGTACTTTGGGGTCAACTATGATAACTTGTCATATTTAAAGTGCCACCTGTTTTTTTTTGCATGAAGTTGAATATGCTTATTGATGCACTTGTTTACAAACTTGGGCCTTGGTATATCGCTCTATCAAAACACACACACCCAAAAAAAAATAGCATTGATAACATATTTTTTTTGAAGTTTCTGCTTTATTTAAATGTTTTTTGTCATAATTTTTGTCCATACATTTGATATTTCTTTATTTTTGTTCATGGTGTTTTTTCTTTTTGAAAAAATCATTCCAAGTACTCCTGTTTAGAATATCTCTTGGTTTTTTGTTTGCATATGCCTTGAGATTTTTCATCTTTGCAGCTTCTTTCAGTAATGCTAAAAATTGAATGAGGCTATTATTTGTCTCAGAGTTCTCTGGGTTGCTTTGAACCAACCTTAAAATTACACTTGTTTTCCTTAAATCTTGAGAAATTCAACTTCATAACTTGCATTGGTTTTCTTTCAGCATGCTATCTTAATAACTTCCATTGCTTGTTCAAAAGAAAGGCTCAAGATTTTTGTCTCTGTTTATTTAATTCTTTTATCATACAATTCTGAACTTCTACATGGACATCAATGAACAGGTTCGTTTGTGGTTCGTATAAAAGGCTGATGAACAATTTACAAGAAAGGTGGGTTAAGAATGGGGTTGAAGCATGTTGCTATTATTGAAAATATCCAAAATGTATTATTACATGAATGTTTGGACTCGTTTGACATGTGCAGACTTGAAACATAGATGCTATTTTGTTTTTTGGTTGATAGACACTATAAGAATGTAGACTATATATTCAATGGTTTTATCATACAATCGTCATTATTACATAATGAAACGGCAGTAATGGATGAATCATTTTTCCATTGTTCATGTACTGGGTTACAACAATGTTATGGATGAACATTTGAACATTGGTTACAACATGATGAATAGATGACTCTTTCATCATTGGGTTGTAATAATGGATGGATGATTTAGTTTGCCACCCATGTCTATTTAAACAATGTCTTACTCATTGATCGAAGATATTTGTTAGGTCTTTTGTTGGGTTAATTAGTAAAGTTATTGATTAGTGATGCTAATACTAAATTTTAATTTAAAAGACATGAAATAAATCTAGCTAGTGAAAGCCTTTAGAACATCCAACATCCTTCCTGTAGACCTGACTTTACTCTAAATTTATTTACTACGAATTATTTATGGAGACAACCCTGAAACTTCTTGAATTGAGAATGCATTAAATGATAATGAAGTGCAGATTGGCTGAGATGTGCAGTAGCAACTCAACTAAAACTGTGTTTTTGTCCTTTTACTTTCCTTTCAACTCAAAAACTCGTTTCCTTTATTATTCAATCAAACATGAACATCCAACAGAGACTACCATCAATGATCAAGTAAGAAATCACTCAGGTCAGTTGTTATGTTATATGTATGTTATAACATAAAATTAATTGAACATTTAAACACGGAGTAAGAAGTCATTTGATTCAAATTCATATCTCTTTGCAAAAAACATGAATTTGATGGAGTTCACCTGAAATTGCCAATCATGAACTATCTCAAAGTAGATTATTAAAGGATAAGGTCGTGCAGATAAAATGTGATTCTTAATATTCTGCGTTTGAAATAACCACAAAATCAAATACAATAATATATAACTTCACAACGGATAAACCAACCAAAAATAGAATCATTATACTTTTAATCTATCTTTTTGTAACTAAATTTCATTAACGAGAAAATAATACCTGAAAAAGACTCTAAATATTTACTTAAAATTTATTAAGGTAACACATGGAAAAAAAATGACACCTAAAACAACTGTTAATAATAAGAAGAACGTGGGTATTGACATATGAAGAAATAATATAATTTTAAATAATTTATTATAATATATATATTAAAAAATAAAATTTTTACATGATTTAGTTTGATGTTAAAAATTTAAATAAAATTTAAATTTTTAAGAAGTTTCGTATTGGATTATTTAAAGTTTTATCTATTTGAAAGATAAATCATAAATTTTATCTTAATTATTTTTTAAATATAATAATAAATCAGTTTGATTAATATTTATTTTTAATTTAATAAATTAAAATTATATATATTTTAATTTAATAAATTTTTTAATTATTTTTTAAATATAAAGATAAATTAATTTGATTAATACTTAATTTTAATAAAATAAATTAAAATACTTAAGTAAGTAAAGATATTAGAATAATACGAAATACTTAAGTCAATAAATATCAAGTGCAACTCTGATGTGCAAATATATGTTTTTTAAAAAAAATATCCCAATCATAACTTTGATTATTTTACTTCTCTCTCCCTCTCTTTTTAATTAATTTTTAAATAGAGTGGAACCGTCATTTTTGTAACTTAGTCATTGGGTGGGCTCCCAAAAGGTCTGGTTCATCCCCTTGGTCTTGAGTTGTAAGAGTGCAAGGTAAGCTGGGGATCAGATCAGATCAACATTATCGTCCAAATTATAACAATATTCTTCAAGTTAGGGAACAATACTATCCTTATTCCACGCTCTTTTAATTACTTGATGTTTGCACTTTTAATGGGGTCAAAAGTTCTGGGCGTAACAGTGAAAGGTATTTTCTCTCTCTCTATTGGTTAGATTTCTGGTTGTATAGTTTCCATTTACATAGATAAAGGTTTGAGTTAGTTTTCATAATGGAGAACTGTGGCAATGTTTCTGAGATGTTGGAACTAGCTCAGATAAAAAAGGAAACTTTATATAGATCTTTTGAGTTGGCTCAGTCCCAGGCAAATTCAATTCTTCTATTCACTTGCCAATGGAAAGATCTAGAGCAACACTTCGATTTAACTATGAAAATAATAGAAAAGCAAAATCAAGAAATTGATAGGAAGAAAAAATTGTTAGATGAACAAGAAAGGGAGGTTAGAAGTAAAGAAAATGAGCTAGTTTTAGTTCAAGAGAGGATTGAAGAATGTAACAGAGAACTTCAATCCAAAGAAAATTTGTGTAAGAAGTTGATGACAGACTGTAATGAAGAAATTAAGTTAAAAGAAAAGGAATTAGGGGAAGTTAAAAGATCTATTGAAGAACACAGGCGACAACTTGGAAAAAAGGAGCAGGAAATTTTTTCAATTCAAACATTGATTAAAGAATATGTGGAAGAACTGGCAACCAAAGAGAAGACATACGATGTTGTCAGTAAGTCTATTAATGAATGTCAAGAAGAGCTGGAGATGAAAAAGCAGGAATTGGAGTTGACAGAGAGATCAATTAAAAAGCAATCCGAGAAGTTTCATTTAGAAGAGACAAAGTTAGAGTCACTCCGGCAGAATGTAAAACAGCAAAAAAAAGAAGTTGAATTGAAAGAGGAAAAGTTTAATACAGTGAAAGAACAGGTGAAGAAATGCAGTGATGATCTGGAGCTGAAAGAAAGAGAGTTCAGTGTGTT
Organism: Trichilia minutiflora; assembly: GCA_035590515.1. Taxonomy (NCBI): domain Eukaryota; kingdom Viridiplantae; phylum Streptophyta; class Magnoliopsida; order Sapindales; family Meliaceae; genus Trichilia; species Trichilia minutiflora. Next base: position 1,829,194 of record JAVXUL010000009.1, on the reverse strand, counting down.
GCAATTACACATTGAAGAACACTCTCAAGAACTCATATTGAAGGAGAAGTATCTGAAATCTGTCAAGAAATCAATAGAAGAATGCAACAAGGAGGTCCAGCTGAAAGAAAATGATCTAAAATCTGTTCAGAAATCAATTGAAGAATGCAACAAGGAGATCCACGAAAAAGGAAAGGAGTTGACTTCAATTAGAAAATCGATTTGGAAATGCTCAGAGGAGCTTGAGTTGAAGAAGAAGCAACTTGTTTTGATGCAGAACTCTGCAGAAGCACTTTCTGAAGATTGTGAATCATATGAGCTGCAATTTGATTTGATCCGCAGAATGGTCGTCGAATGCCTGAAAGAGCTGAAAGGGAAGAAGAAGCAATTTGATTCTCAAATAAAGCCTGTAGAAGACCGCTGGCACAATCTTGAAAGAAAGGAGAGAGAATTCGAAGAACGTGTTAAGGAGTTTGAATTGAAAGAGAGAGAATTCGTTTCAGCCCGGAAAGCAGCTCAAGATTGCAGTAAAATTGTTGCATGCCAAAGCCCTGGAATTACGGATACAGCACCTGGTAGTGGTAAGTTCACTGAAATTGACATGTACTTTGTTTTAATGTCTCCTATTAGCAGTTTTGATGTTAATAGGTGTTGAATTTTGGTTGTTAATGCAGGTCCCCAATGCAGCACTACAACAGAATGTGGGAGTTTGATGTTACCAAATGATCACGATTTCCTGCAAAATCAAGTTTCGGTCCCTCTTGATCTATTACCAGATCCAGCAAAGTTTGTTTTGGATTGGATTCAAAAGTCATGTTTTGCACGATGGAAGATGCAAGATGCCGGATTTAATGCAGGTGCCATAAAGGATTATATTCTCTTCCTGGAGAATCTGAAGAAAATTTCACCAAAAATTAGCCCCCAGATCAAAGATGAAGCAATGAAGCTTGCTGTTGAATGGAAATCCAAAATGAGAGCTGCCACTGAGAATCATTTTGAGGTTTTGAGTTTCTTCCAGTTTTTGGCCACATTTGAATTGGCTGCTCCTTTCAACAGAGAGGAGATTGTGCAACTTATCGGGACCATTGCTCAATACAAAGAAACCCCTGAAATATGTCGAGCACTTGGTTTTGCAGATATAGCCCCTGGTAAGTTGAGGAAATTCACTATGTATTTCTTTGCTACTTTTCCGTCTTCATTTTCAATGTCCAGATGTAATAAGTAACAGATTACTTTTCACGTGACAGATTTCGTTCGGAATCTTATTGAAAGGATGAAATACATAGAGGCTCTCAGATTTATTGATTCATTTAAGCTCAAGGATATGGCCCTGTCAGATGCAATCATAAAAGAATACTTAGAAAACTGTACAAGGATTAGCTCTGATATGTTGAAGGTGGGAAATTTTTCACCTGTTGCAAAATCATGTCTAATTTCTTTACTTATCAAACATTTGAAATATATGTTATTTTCTAACATTGAAATCTCTTGCAGGACAAAAGTATAGACGTCATCTTAACTGATTTAAGAATCTTACTTGAATGCATTGAAGAATATAAAATTGAGTGCTCATACTCAATTGAGGTCATTAAAGAGGACATTGCTTGTTTCGAAATGAAGAAAGAAAACTTGGAACATTCTGGGGAAGCTCCTAGATCCATGATTCGACTAAAGTTTACTGGTAAGACCCCCACAAATCAGCCAGTCCCTAACACTATGTTTCCACCACAGCACCATCGAACGAATCACAATGTTGGTAGTTCTTTCCGCGGGGAACATCTGCAAATGCAATTTCAGAACTATAAACGTCCTCGGCCAAATCCACCTGCTATTGGAGCATTCACACCACAAGTCTCAGCTCCTGTTAACATTTCTATGATTTCACCAGGTAGATTGTATGGACAAGGTATGGTTGGCAGTAATGGGTGGCCAATACAGTTTGATTCAGCAGGTAATCACTTCATGGCCACCGCAAATCCTACCTTCAGGGTCCCTGCATATCCAGGTACAGGGCAATCTAATGTTGCTGGAAAACAAAACCATAGTTACTTCCAGAACAAGCACTTCTAGGTCTAGTCATTGTTGCCCAATTAACTTAGGCTAATTTGTGGAAGCTTACGTTTATATCTTTACCTTAATTTGATAACTTAACTTCATTGTAATATCTTTCCAGAAAAAGAAAAAGACTATCCTGTGTTTCTGCAATTTGCTTTCTCGCTTGCTTGAGGTTTATTCTTCATTTAAATGTTAGAGGAAGTGGTATGTCGATTGGACAGACCGTACTGATAGCTGTCAACAGGTAATAGAACCGAACGAGGATTCATACATATAGTTTTAGTGACAATATTCCTGCGACTACAAAATTGTCCTAGATTGACAATTTGTTAAGTTTGAAAATAACTTAGATATACCAGTGCTATTGAGAATCAAGAACATAGAATGCAAAAATCCATGATTCAACAAGAAGCATTTCTGCTAACATCAAGTAAACAACATGCAAACATTTAATTCCGGTGTACATTAGATAAATAATACAAGGAGCATAACATGCGACCAAGTTTGATTATTTATAGGAATAGTTACTATTCATGAATTATGATTTAAACAAAATATAACACATGATCGCAATATTATTATGTGAGGCATAGACAAAAAAAAAGCGACATTTAAAAGAAAAAACAAAAGAAGAAAACATACCAAAATATTTCTCTAATTTAGAATTTTCCGGCCAGCAAGTTGTTTAGCTATATATGAACAAATCTTGTGTGACCATGCCAATGGGACAGAAGTTATTGGTTTAAGTTTTCTTCTACATTTATTGTACTTTAAAAAAATCTATTTTATATACAAATGAATATTAAGACTAGATACGGTACTACTTACGAAGAATTTACTAATTTTTTTAATAAAATCTTAGATAAATTATTAGTATTACTCTAGTCTATAGTCAATTTTGTTTTCAAGAAACTTACTAGGTATATTTTTATTTGTTGAATATGATTCAAGTTGAAAGTTGAAACCGGGATTTGATCGAATGATGAGTATCGTTCAAATGAAGGTCAAAGAGTTTAGAAGTCAGAATGTTCAACTAAATTTAGTTAAATGAGATTCATTCGAATAACAAGTGACACTAAATTATTCTAAGTAGTAGTATGGTGCTAAATTATTCTAGAGAGTAGTATAAAATTCGATCGAATGAATTACATGATTTGTTTGTTCAAATCGTCCTCGTTTCCATATTGCATTAGAAATTCTAATTTGTTTTGATTTGTATTTGTTCTTTATATAAAAATGGAAAAAAGGCTTTCTTGAGATGTACTAAGGTTGAAAGAAAGGTTAGAAAATGTGATAGAGAGAATAGAATGAAAGTGAAAGACTAGTTGTGTAAAAAAAGGTAATCATTCTTGTACTTGGGAATCCTAATTCTCTTGGTATGATACAACTTTCTTTCTCTTATCTTTTGTGTTATTGGTTGTTTAAGTTGTTTACAAGTGATTTTGAGTTTGTGTACTTTAATTGTTGGATTTGGATTGGTTTGTTTGGTTAGTTTTACTTGCACTTGAAAGTTATTTGAGCTATTAACCAAAGTTTTGATATTTCACTAAAATTTCTTGGTTGGTTTTTCCTTAACAAGTGATATTAGAGCCTGCAAGAAAAAGTAAAAAAGACCAATGTTGATGCACAAAGTAATCAAAACTCCTCCTATTTATGTATACATTCCATAAGTGACTTCACGCATCCAACTGTAAGGTTAAGGTTTTTGGTCTTTTATTCTTATAAATTATATATATATATGATACTGGACATTCTCGATGAAAAACCTCTAATACTTAAGTTAATAAGGGTGCAATGAGAGTAAAAAAGGTATATTTGCTAAAAAAAAAAATAGAATGAATATGAATTAATATCCCTCTCTTAATATCTCACTTTTTATTTTTGTAAAAGTTGGAATTGTTCCACCTAAATCTTTAAGTTGACTAGTCATCAGAGAATAGGAATGCCTTGACCCCTTGTTAGAAGGTTATGTATAAGTTTCCTTTAGATTGACTGTCTACTAGCAAGTGGCTGTCACACGTGCATTGCGTCCTCTACAATATATTTCTTCTGTTTTCTGTTTTGCCCAAGTTTTTTATGTTTTCTTCAAATTTTTCAACAAAACCAACCACAATATCATTAAAAAACATTCTATATTCAATCTTTAAGAGATTCAACACATGAAATATTTTCAAAATTATATAAAAACAATTAAATTAATAACACCTCATGTTGTCAAATATATATACAAAGACATACATACTAAGTTTGCAACATTTTCATCTACAAATTGCACGTCATGCTCTTCATACAAAGCATCATAAACTAATTGATCATGCTTCATTTCATCATTATCAACATAACAATTTCAAGAGCATAAATGGCACACTTAACAACTTAACACCAAGTAATGTAACAAACCACCAACCAAGCCACAAAATTCATACATTTATTCATCTTCTAACATCAACAACCCATTAAAACATGCATTAAAAACTAGTTTTTCAATTTTATGGAGAAACAAAATCAGTTTTACATCTAAACATAGAAAACAATATAGGATCTTAACAACTTATGCATACTTTAATGAATTTAATCATTTTTGACACCAAAAACAATTAATTAGGGTTTGAGAAATATACCCTCATATTATTATCCGACAAGTCACTCGTCCCCAAATAGTTTCCAGACGTATCCACACGTTGACTCGACAACAAGGGTTCTGATTTTGTTGTTGTTGAAAGATAATAGTTATTTGAAACCAAGTTTTTCAAATATTAGTATACTAATACAAGTTCCAAGTCTTGGAAAGTATTCTTTGCTAAATTAAGAAGAAAGAAACATAAAGAAACAAATTTCTTTTCTTTTCTTTCTTCTCTTATCTTTCTTTTCCTTAATTTTGTTCAAAAATAAAAGTTTTTCATTTCATGCATCTATGAACTTTTTTAGAGCAAGGAAGAAGATGAAGCGTAGTTCCCTTCCACTCTTCCACTTCTTATTGGACGTATGGCATCTTAAAAGAAATATTATTATTAATAATAACAATCTCTTCCTTATCAAAAGCCAGGTGGTTGGCATCCATGAACTAAAACAAAACAATTTTGTTTTAAAAATTATTGGCCAATTAAAAGAAACACTTGTTTAATTCTTTTTATGTATATATCTATATGGATAGAAACAAAACCAAGTCAAATGAATCATTTTCATCATCAAATTAGCTAATAAGAAGTGAACATAAAACAAGATGCCTTTGATGGATTTAAAGCATAATTTTTAAAACTAATAATAATAATAATATTTGTTATTATCTATATAATAACAAAAAGAAAAAGAAAGAATTAATATATCACTTAGAAATTATTGTAATATATCACTTATTATTAGTAGTATAATAATAATAATTGAATATATATATATATATATATAAAATTCTTTAATCAATTATTAAAGAATTAATCCTAACCATTTATTTAGAAATAGATGGTTATGATTAAATTCAATTTTGACACTTGATCAATCAATATAATGCTATTTGTCAACTAATAATTTATTTAATAAAATAACAATTATTTAATCATTAATAAATAAACAAATTTATTTAAAAAGATTTCTCTCTATATCTATCTATCTATCTATCTATCTATCTATCTATCTATCTAATATCATATTTGTCTTTCATTTGTCGACATACGGTATTTTATAAAATTATCAGAATACTTCTCGACATATAAGTGTTAGAGTATTATTGTCAAGAGAATTTATTTTTTATATTAAAGAATAAAATTGTCTATTGATCAATGTATCAGAGTAATTTAATTTTTATCAATATAAAATATAATTAACGAGCTTCATGATATTTAATACAACAATTTTCATCTATCAATTATTATGTGTGATCTCTTGGATTCACCGTGAACAAAATATGAGTTGATACGATTCTTTTCGTATTACTTCGGTACAACTCATTATAACCGAAGTTCTCAATAATTATAAGTGATCTTTAACAAGATGTCATAAACCCTAGAACATAAAGAATATAATTTTGGATAAACCCATATAATTGTACTTATACGTAGTAAAGTCTCTCTATTATCAACTCCCGATTAAGTATAAGCCATGAAATCGTTAAATCTCTAACTCGATTATAGAATCAGAAAATCAATTATAAATAGGATTTGCATATCCAAAAATTCATTTTCAAAAATTACATACTCTGACAAGAGATTTTTGATCCTCGTGTATGACATTTTTGCCTAGAATCTCAAGCACAAATATCTGAACTAGCAAATTTCATATTGATCATCACCTGTTCTCATACAATAAGGACATATTACTATCAAACTTCTTTCATCAAGTATGACTAGCCTAATACTATATATACAAGTGAACGATGTGTCTCACTATAGATAGAAGCCATAATATCTCAGGTCAAATGACTAATGGTATACTGGTATGATTATGTGATGAATCATTGATTGTGGATAATCGCTTATGTGATTCATCATGTTTGGTTACGTTTAGTAATACGTTCTCAAACGTAATATCCATGTTTATACTCTTTTGATATAAGACTCGTCATCTAACTATTAGTATCGAATATAAATCATTTGTAACAACAAAACATGCCAATTATGTAATATTATTGTTCTTAATGACATTGCCTCAATTGACAATTTATTTGAATATATTTAAATCATAGATTTTATTCTTATATCTACAACACTTTGTATATAAAATCTTGACACATAATACATCATGAGATATTATTTTGTATTATTATAATAATCTATAAATAGCAACTGAAGAAATGTAAAATGATAGTAAAATACCATCTGTAATTAATTGTAAACAGTTTACAATTAATCATCAAAATATATTTACTATAGATAATATCTCTTATCTGTGTGACACGATTAGTTTTAGAGCATATCACCAACAGTAGCAAGAATATAGGATACAGTGAAAGTTGACATCACAGACAATGCTTAAATCTTTCAAGTACTTGTTTATTTAACAAAGTAAGTGTTTACAAGTTTTATCTCTTGGCAACTCTTCTAGGTTTGTTTTCTACTTTACCAAAACTATAAAACATCTCTTCCTAACACTTCAAGCTTGTTTTCACCTTTTACTTTGATAATATTTCCACATCTAGCATGAAATGGTACAAACCCTGAGTTTGGTTCACCATTAGCCGGTATATTGTTTGATGTAAGAAAAGCAAGTGGTGTTGAAAAAGCATTTACTTATGGTAGGTACAAGAAGGGAGCAAGAGTGGTAGTTACAAACCATACATATAGTAAGAATCTTCTATTGCTTTATATTTTTTACGTCTACATATGACATAGTTTCATATTTACATAAGATTTTTTATTTACAAGTTTTTGACAATAATTTATAATTCTTTCAACTCTAAAGAAAGCCAATGCACTTGCTAATAAAATTGATGGACAAGCTATGAACCTCTCTGAACTGAAAGATTTCGATCCCAAAAAGGAATGATTCTTCTAAATGCAACACCTATTAGAATGAAACTAAGAATTGATAATAAACAATTACCAAAGGTTCATCTCTATGTTTTCTATTAAATATAAAGAATACTATCTTTTGAAATTCGAGCATGTACCATTGTAGAAAGCTCTGAAAAACTACTTATTGGTTTTTGATGCCAATTATGCACCAAAATGAACCACGCTCTTGAAAGAAGCATAGGAGTGTGGAGCTATCGATGTTTTGGGGACTGAGATGTTCATTAATGAAAGCATTTGCGCAGGTTGAAAGATTAACCAATTTAGATGGTAATACCAATTTGATCATCTTTCAAAATCTAAAATCTTTGTGTCTTAAAGTTTTTTTTTCCACTTCCCATCATATTTTCTTTTTTAGTTGTTACGGATGGTATTCACTATTTATAAATACGAATATTTGGTGTATTTTCTCGAAATAGATGGATAAAATACTTCAAAATCAATACTGAGTACATATATAATTTTGTATTATTTAATGAATATATATTTGAACAAGGATATGTTTTTAATATTTCAATATTTGACTGATATTTGGTTATAATTAAAAAATAAAGATAAAATTAAAATTAATAAAAAGTTAAAAAAGTTAAAACTATAAATAAAAAATTATTCGTAAATATTCTTCTTGCAATATGATAAGTTCCAGTCAAAATTAAATTATAATTGCTTAAATAGATATGATTCTCTTAGAGGTGAGAATAAATTCCAAAATTTGGATAACAATATGCTTGCCCCTTTTCTTATTAAATTTTCATTAATTTAAATATATAAAATTTAACTACTATTCTTCAATCCAAGACCACACATGCTAGACAACTAGTTATGTATGACCTATTCTCACGTATATTATAAACATTGGCTTAAACTAATTCTTGACTTATCAATACTCCCCTCTTTTATTGGAACCTTGTCCCTAAGGTTTATTTATGTCATCTTCATCTTTAGCACTAGAATTTCTTTTTATCAATAACAGTTAAGGTTTGCAGCACTTATATTCCAAGATGAATTTGTTATTACAATTGAAACAAAGGCCTTGTGTGCGCCTATTTTGCATTTCCTCCTAATTGAGATGTTTCATTGATGAGATTGGGTTAGATTTAAATAGAGGAAAAATATCCAAAAGCACACAATTGTCTTATGATAACTGTATGTAATTTTGTTGATGTATGAATGGGTTTTCCCTCATTCTATGTAAGATTAATAGCTTCTTTTATAGATTTTGGTATGAACATTCTATTGTCCTCTACAATTTCAGGCTTGAGTCCTCATTAAGTCCATCCATGCTCCTGATTGCCCAACCTATCAAACTCCTTCTAGTATTCTCACAAAATTCCAATTTGCCTTACTCGAGAGAGTGCCTCATTGAAGTCTTCACATTCTGTCAATCCAAATCGAGCCTATAGCTCTTCCTCAATGATCGACCAAGTCATAATTCTTCCTTCCTCCTTATAAGCTTGTTGTAACCATTACTACTATTGATTGGCTTCACCTTCAAGGTGAAATAATACCAGTGATATCTTATTCATTATGGGTGTTTTCTGGAACTCAAAGAATTGGTTGACGTGGTGGAACCACTTAGTGGAGTCTTGATTGAAGTATCTTGAAAATTCCAGCCTCGCCATTTAGGATGAAAAAAATTTGTTGGTTTCCTTCCATATCGTTTTTATTTTCTTCCCTATAAGAACGTGAGTTTCCTTTTGAACTAAATTGATTATTGTTGGATTCTTTCTTATTTGAGATTAAAGTATTAGATAGTCGGTTTAGAGTTGTCTAATAGACTGAGTTGACCCGTGAACCGATTCAATCTAACTCGGATAAATCTGGGTCCAAACTAATCCAGATGACTATTCATTCAATTTAGGCCGATTTTGAGTTACTGTTATAAGTTTGTGTCGATTTCATATATTTGGAACCAATAACTCAGTTCGAAATTGACCTAATATCGTTCGGGCTTACTACAAGATGGAACCACTGGTTTAACCCAGCGGGCTGGATTGGGTGGAATTGACGATTCAAAAAATAAAAAATAAAAAATAAAAAAATCTTTAACAAAAATCTCTAAAAATTCTTCCATTTTTCTATAAATATCTTCATTTTCTAACATTTTTCAATTTCTAAGTTCTCTAAAAATTCTTAATTCTCAATCTTTCTCATTCAACAAAATTTTTATTAATATCTTAATTATTAACTTTAAGTCTTTAATTAATAAAAATAAATTACAATCACTTTAATTATTGATAATTTGATGTTAGTAATTTATATTATTTAAGTTAATCTATTTATTAAATTGGAGATTAGGAATATAATTTTGTCAATAATTTTAAAATTAGAGTTAATATTTAATTAATTATAAAATTATAATTGTTAATTACAAATTTTTAAAAATTAAAGGTATCACACCCGTGTTTGTATCTCAAATGGCATATTTGTAATTTTATCATATTTCCTGTTCATGCTTTTGTGTCTATCATGCATATCGATAATTCGTCTGCCTAATTTTTGGATATATTTTGCCTTTATATTGATTAAAAAAGGTTTATGTGAGTGTACGTTGAGACCTCGTTTGTGAATTTCGATTTCGGAAGGGACTCAAGTAGAAAAGTCCATTTTTGGTAAGTTCGGTCGACCGAAAGGGGTAGTTCGTTCGACCGAAACTTTGGCTTCAGATTCGTTCGATCGAATGGGAGATTCGTTCAATCGAAGCAATGATTCGTTCGATCGAACATCAATTCGTTCGATCGATAATTTGTAATCTCTCTGATTACTATTCACATCAAGGGATTCGTTTGACTGAAGGGGGTAGTTTGGTTGATCGAATCGATGTAAAATGACGAAAATATCCTCTTCTAGAAGCTTCCTCCTTAAAAAAACTTAAGGGCAAAATGATAATTTCATCCTTTTTCTATCAAAAGGGTTCCAGGGGTCAAAAATTTGGGGTTTTCTTCTCTTTTCCTCCCTTCTTCTTCTCCTCATGTTCTTCTTGTTCTCTCTCTCTAAATTTTTGTCGGTTTTTACCGAAATCTCGATTTCTCTTCGCCTGTAAGCTACATTTCTCATGTCTAACACGCTGGGAGCAGCAATTTGACGATAAAAGCGTGGATTTTTGCGAAAGGGGAGCTAGGATTTTAA
>JAVXUL010000009.1:1802807-1818427 GCA_035590515.1 Trichilia minutiflora | reverse complement strand
TCCACCAGCTGAAAGCAAGGCTGCTCAAGCAACCAGCATGCATCTCTATTTCGCTTGTGGAATTCTAAGGGGAGCTCTCTCAAACTTGGGAATTCCTTGTGCAGTTTCTGCAGACATATCCAATCTTCCTGCATGTAAGGAATTGTCTTTTGAGTTATCTATTATTCAAACGTGTTTTGTCATAATTTTTCTCCATACAGTTGATATTTCTTTGTTTGTGCTCATAGCATGTTTTTTTCCTTTCGAAAAGATCATTCCAAGTACTACTGTTTATAATATTGATATTTCTTTGTTTTTGTTCATCGTATGTTTTTTACCTTTTGCAAAAATCATTCCAAGTACTCCTGTTTATAATATCTCTTGGTTTTTTATTTACACGTGCCTTAGAAGTTTTCAATTTTCCAGCTTCTTTCAGTTATGCTAAAAGGTGAAAATGGTATTACTTGTCTCAGAGTTCTCTGGGTTGCTTTGAGCCAGCCTTAAAGTAACACTTGTTTTCCTTAAATCTTGAGAAATTCAACTCATAACTTGCATTGGTACCTCCTGTGGTTACAAATACCCCCTTTTAGTAAGCTTGTGACAAATGCCCCCCTTCGGTAAGCTTGTGACAAATACTTCATGTAATATCAAAAAGTGACCCCATTCCAATTTGTGTACATTTCTAAACACAGCCGTTTGAGAGAAAAGGGCTAAAATGTAAAATTGCTTGGAGGGGATCTCTGGGGATCCCTACCATTGAATCAAGCCTGTCATCAACCACAAACCCACAAAGCCAAGTGCACACAATGGCAGCTTCCTCCTCAGACACAAACTCATTTCCTACACACTCTCCTATCCCTTTGCTGTCTGCAGCCTCTGGGCAAGAGATGAGCAGCCTATGGGCTAGAGACAAGCAATCATGGCAAGTTTCATACCTTGTTTCTTAGGGAGGCGTATAGAAAAGGAGAGTTGATAGAGCCAAATGATTTGTATTTGGCAAGGAGGAAGTTGGTTGAGTTGGTTTTGTTGAGTCTTAGGACGGCAAAAATGGACAAAGATTTTGGTTAGCTATAGGAGGGATAGAGATAATGATGATATGATGTGCGTTAGGAGGGTTTGTGCAGAGAATGGTTTGACAATTTTCAGGTGGAGGATAGTGTTGTGGGAGATGGGAAGGCAGATTATAATCTCGATTCAGATTTGGATTCTGATGTTGAATTTGACATTCCTGATGAGGATGATGATTGTGATGAAATTGTTGATGCAGAGGAGGATGCCATTCATTAACGAGTGACTAAAATAGGTCTTTTATTCTGGGGCTCATGATCAAAGGAGCTCTCGAGACCACAACTGCCGGTGATTGCTGGTGATGGTGTTGGTCTTTCTCAGTTGATTCTTCAAGTGGATTTTTAGGAGAAGATGAAAGTTGCTGCTGTTGCTGTTGTAGCTGCTACTGTTGCTGTTGTGGTTGCTTCTTGGTGGAGGGGATCCAAAGCAATTTTACAGAATTTTCCTTTTCTCTGAAATGGTTGTGTAACAGAATGTATTGCAAGTTGGACGGAAAGGAGGTATTTGTCACTTTTTGAGGTTAGAGGAGTAGTTGTCACAAACCTAATGATAGAGGGTATTGGTTATTATTTCGTGAAATTATAGGGGATATCTGTCTTTCTCCCATCCTAATAACTTCCATTGCTTGTTCAAAAGAGAAGGCTCAAGATTTTTATGTCTGCTTATCTTGCTTTCCTAAATTCTTTTATCATTAAAGTCTGAACTTCTGCATGTACATCAATGAACAGGTTCGTTTGTGGTCCGTATAAAAGCGTGATGAACAATTTAACAGAAAAGTGGGATTAAGAATCCGGTTGAAGCATGTTGCTATTATTGAAAATATCCAAAATGTATTATCACATGAATGTTTAGGATGATTGACATGTACAGACTTGAAATATGGATGCCATTTTTCTTTTTATTGACTATATTCAATGTTTTCATCATAAAATCTTCATTATTACATACTGAAATGACAGTAATGGATGAATCATTTTTCCATTGTTCCTGTACTGGGATACAACAATGTTATGGATGAATCTTTTGAGCATTGATTACAACATAAATAAACATTGTCTATTAAACAATGTCTTGCTCATTGATCATTGGGTTGCCATAATGGATGATTCATTTTGCCACCCATGTCTATTAATCAATGTCTTACTCATTGATAGAAGGTATTTGCTAACATTCTTTTGTTGAGTTAATTACCAGCTTCATTGATTGATGATGCTAAAACTAAATTTTAATTCAAATGGCATGAAATAAATCTAGCGAGTAAAAGCTGTTATGATTAGAACCCGACTCCAAATAGTGTTAAAATTAAACGCATTTCTCAATTAACGAAGCTTTTATGTCTTCATAAATCCTTTGTAGTAAGTAAATGTAGAGTTACAGTCAGGCCTATGATAAGGAAGTTTGATTTTTGATCTTCTCTAGGAAGTTGTTCTCTAGGAAGTATTATTCTAGAATGAGTAAAGGATATTTAGATTCTTAAATTTTAATTAAAAGGATATTTTAATTTATCAAGTTAAAAAATATTCATTTTTATTTTTGTTCGTCAATAATTTTTTATTTTAAACGTCTTTCAATACTCTACTATAAAAATTAAAATTTTTTAAAATTTAATGTCATTAATAAGAATCACTACCATAAAATATCAAAAATTTAATGGATAAAAATAAAAAATTTTATTTTAATAAAATTAAAATATCCTTTTGTTTAAATTTGAAGAGTTTTAACTTTTTTTTTCTTCTTTTTAGACTCTTCAATTATGTATCTGCATCGGACGTAAATAGAGTCTGAAAAAATGGAAATAAAGAACTCTATTTTTGTCTTTTTACTTTTTCTGTCGACTCAAAACTTTTTCCTTGTTATTTAATCAAGCACCCACCACCACCAGAGAACCCACCAATGGCAATGATCAAGTAACAAAATATAATATTCAGGATACATTTGTTATGTCATAAAATTAGTTGGACTTGTAGACACGAAAATAACAAGTCACTTGATTCCATTTCATAAAAAGCATAGGTTGGATGAAATTCAGCTCACATGGCAATGGCATGGGGTTGGTTGTCAACGAAGGACGGCCTCAAAGTGAATTATTAAAGAATAAACTGACGCAAATAAAATGTAATTTCTTAGTAGTCTAAAATTGATATAAACTCACTCTAGAAGATCTCATATGGCAGGGAGTGCACAGATATCATTTGATAACTTTACTTCAAAAACTAATTCGTAAAGAAATATTTATCTAAATTCATATAAATATAATTAAAAGAACTCCTATTAATCGATGTGGGATATATCATAATTTTGGAAAATAATTTGAGTGTGACAAGTGACTTTTAAAAGTAATGTAATCTCAAATGATTTATTATATTATAACATATGGTATATGTCAAGAAATAAGGGGTTTTCTATAAATGAAAAAGAACAAAAAAATAAATAATAAGAGAGAGATATTAAATGAGCTACTTAAGAGTACTTCAAACAATAGATATAAAATTAATATAACTCCCGTGCATAAATACTATTTTTGTGATTTAATCCTAGGAGTTTGCTCGCCAAAAAAATCTTGTACATCCCCCTCTAATGTTGGGTTGGAAGAGTGCAAGGTAAACTGGGGATGAAGTAAACAGTATTATTCAAATTATAACAATTTTAAAGGGAGAATGATAAATTCATTTATTCAAATAATAAATATTTTCTTATAAAAAGTTTAGTACAAAAATCTCTATATTATTTTTTAAAATATCATTTATCTTTTATCCTTTAAAAAAATTAATTATTTTAATTTAAGAATAAAGTATTTATTATAAGGATTTATATAATAAAAATATATGTTTTTATTTTTATAAAAAGATTTTTAAATTATAAGAAATATTTATTAGAAACATTATAATGAAAAAAGATTTAAAAAGAAATTTAGTTTTATTAAAAATGCTAGAATTTAAATAAATAATATTTTAAAAAATAATAAGAGAGTTATTTATTTATTTATATCAAATTTTTCGGCGGTCCTCACATATTTTAAAAGCAAGAGGTCTTTTTCAATGTCTACATCTCCACCAGAAACTATGTTTTTCTACTTCAACACCTCCACCAGAAAGTATTTTCTCCGCGTAACAGTGACGGTTTTGTTTTTTTTTTTCTCTCTCTCTCTCTACTGGTTAGATTTCAGATAAAGGTTTGAATTTCTTCGTTTTTGGATTGGTTCCATTTGCATGCGAAACCTTTATCTGAAATCAAATTTGGATTGACAGATCATACTTGATATTGACAGATCATACGGTCCACATCAGATTTTGATTTTGATACTCACTTGGAATAAGTTTCGGTATTCAAATCAAATTTGATTTGCAATATTCTATCCTATTTCTTATCTTTTACTTGGATCATTAGTTTGAAATTCAATCTCTAGTCTACCCAACCGTAGCACTTGCCACTTGCAGGAAATTATAAATAATTTAATTTATACTTTAATATTATTTAAATTAGCAACATGACATAATTAATTTACCTTAATTAAAATTCCTTTACAATTATTATTTTATTTTGATTGTATTTAAAAAATAATTTTAAAATATTCAAAATTATTTTTTTAATCATAACTCCCATATTTTTTTTATTGATATTTATTATATAAATTTTTTATTTTATAATAATTATAACTTAAAATTCATTTTTTATATGATATTATTAATGAATTGAATATATATAATATAAGAGAATTACATTTTGTACCTACGTTTTCTCCCAAATGAATGGATTTGGATAACATGACATGCTGAACTTTTCAATTTTCATTCAAATGTTATGATGCTTCAAAATCTATTATTCTCTACCGTTCAATAATGTTGAACTAATTATAATTGTTGTTTTCAGTATACTATATATGCACAAATTTGTCAAGTTTGATTTAAATGTCAACTATAAAGTGAAAGGGATTGAATTGATTGGTCATTCGTTGAGTCTGAAAAGTCGTGCCAAGAGCATAAAAATCATAAGAAAAGTCTCATGAGAATGAGATGAATCATCATATATGATTTGATGACCAAGTAGGATTATTTCTTGAATGGTTAATATTCATGAATTATAATTTAAAAAAATAAATAAAATCATATATTCAAACTAAAGATGGAATCAGAATTCTATAATTCGTCATTGATTTCTAAATATTTGATGAATAAGCTTTTGGATTATTGATCACATTTTATTTTCAACTAATATCTTAAAAATTGATGCATTACTAAGCATATTCAAATCAATATTGAATCAAATTTTCTCCAGCACTTGCCATTGTAAACTATGTACTGAATAAATTATAATTATATAATTCTTAATTTTATTTGCAATGACAAATTAAATATACATTAATGAAATCATAAAATAGTTAAGATCATAAAATATCGAGCTTATGATAAAATAGGTGAACAAGCAAAGATTCATGTAACCTAAATGAAATAGTAGTTAGAATTAGATATGTAATTTATAGAAGCTGAATGAACTAGAGAATACTTATGCATATAATTTATGTAAATTTAATAAAATATTATTTAGACATGTGAGTTATACGGATTAAATGAAATACTTTGGACATAGATTATATTTATTTGGATAATTTTTTAGAGCCCAATTTAAAGATCTAGGTCTAATATTCGATTTGTATTAGCATCTTTTGACCTATTATAAAACATGTTCCAAGATCCCGAACATTAAAGAAATATCTCAAAATATCTTATAATAATTAAGAGTCTGAGACTTTGGAATTTATTTGCTTAGATAACTTCCAAAAGCCCGGGTTAACATGTGATTTACGTTTTCTCCATAATCTATCATACAATAGGATTTTGAGATATTCTATAATGATACATAGACAAAGACTTCTCTGGTCTACAATTGCATCCGAAATCATGGGTAATGGAGAAATGTCTCAGGTAACTTACAATAATCATATATCCGAAACTTATAGTTATGCTTCCAGTTTAAGGTTCTTTAAGGTGTCTCAAGGATTGGTAGTTTACTTTATAAGTCTATAAGTGATTTTAATTCAACATTGAGACACCAAGACTATCCAGCAACGATTATACCAACCCTACAATCAATTATGAATACTTATTTACATACGTGAACAAGAATTACTCTCACAACAATGACATTCCATGATTCGTGCAATAATTTTTAAGCAGAACTAATGAGAGTGAAACGCGTATTTACAATTAAGGATGTAGATGATTAAAAAATGACAAATCTTATAATAATAGACAATAAAGTTCATTCCATCACTAGTAAGATTATTCTCTTATTCTCTACGATAGTTTTCTAGCCTTCTCTCATGCTCTCTCAATCTTTTAACGAAGTAAAATCCTTGACATAAGTATTAAAGGTTTTTTGCAAAAAAATCGGCTTTACCCCTGACCATTTTTCTGTATTTTTAAGCAAAGACAACCGCGAGTGAAGAAAAAAGTCTTGGTGCACAACATTATAGACGGAGGCAATTTCTCGCATTAACAATACTATTTATGAAATAAAGTAAAAAATGAAACAATACAAGACTAATTGATTAGTGTTCCAAAAACATAATAATAATAATAATAATAATAATAATAATAATAATAATAATAATAATAATAATAGATTTATTATTATGTATATAAATTTTTATACAAATTCATATAAATTAATATGGTAAAAAAATTTATACAAATTAACACAAGAAATTAATTGTTTTGTATTTATCATATCTGTTGTTCGGGCAAAAAATAAAATGTTAAGCATTCGGGAGAATTTCTCATGATACGACGAGGACTCTTTTTCTCTTATTCAATCCCATGGACATATAGCATCCCTGACCTTAAAGCAGTAAAACCTAACCCGATATCTCTTACCCCTCATGTGAATGCTATCACATCTGTATCAGGGTACTGAATAATCCAACACTTAACAGTGTCCACATCGATTCAGGAAAGGAAGCTTGTACACTCCATAAAATACCTGACCCCTAACACGTATATTTGTTGTATTTATAAAAATAAAAATGGTTAGAAGGCGCAGGAAGGTCTGTGATCAAAGAAATTTCCTGACCACTTGGACCTATTATTCCTATTACTTGTTAGCTTCAGATGGTATAGCAGTGACAGACCTTACAGCTCTGAGATCTAACATGATATGAATATTAATGAAATACGACTAACACACTATCCGATGGTAAAAAGATCCTATTATTCTTATTCTCCGATGGAAAGTCATATAAAAAAAAGGTTACAATCAAAGATAAAGAAAAAGAAGAAAACGAAAATAAAGGGTAAGACTCTCTCAAAAAAAAAAAAAAAGAAGGATAATATAAGTTTTCATTTTTTTTCTTTCTTTACTAGTTACACCTTTTTGCTGACTTATATATCATAATTTCTCCGTCCAAAAATACATCCCACGTTGCTTTAAGTATATTATTATCTTGTAAAACTTAAAAATATAACCTTATAAGTTAAACATAAAAAATTAATTTACTAATCTTAAATTTATAAAAATCCATCTATTCAAATCAATTTACACTTCAATCTCTGTTATCATCAAACCATTGTTTTCAACATCTGTTCGAATCACTTTACACTTCATCTCTGTTATCATCCAACCATTGTTTTCAACAAAGCTATAGATAGGTACTCAAACAACTGTTATAATAATTATACATAGTAATCCTCTTCTTCCTCTTCTTAATTTCCCAACCTACTACTATCTTCTCATTTAGCTTCCTGATCTTCTCTTAATTTATTCATAGCTGATTTCTTCTTAAACTTTTTCTGTTTTAATTTGCAGCGTCTTCAAATTATTATCTGCCTTATCCTCCTGATAGTTCAATAAAGATAATTTCTTTCTTTATGATTTTGTGTATTGACATGGTGTTTTTGTTCATAACAATTCTTTGAGTAACTATTTGCAAAGATTATCAACACATTCCAGCACTCACCATATTTAACAAAACCAGCCAAGTGTAAATTTTTTTTCTCTTTAAATCATTCCTTATATTCTTTGTGGTAAGATGTAAATTTTAAGAAAATTATAAAAATTATACCTAATTTTCAATTTTTTTAAGATTTATTTTTTTTAATTATATCCTACCTCTCATTCTTAAGTTGTACTTCAGTTGAAAAATTAAACACAAAAATTACTAAAATCTAGTAAAAAAAAATTTATATATATATATAAGAAATTAATTCTAACAATAAAATATAAAAACAATGCAAATATAATTTTTGTGCAAGTTCGAATTCTTTTGAGCCCATGCTCATTCTTCTCACCGATCATTATTGTCAGCCACAAATCAGAGAATGTCTGCGATCAACTATCTTCTCGGAATTTTCAACGTAACGTACATCACTATGACATTTTCAATGTCTGCCAACATGGACATTTGAAACGTGAGACGACAGAACACAAACACTTGCATTTTAATTGACAACCAAAGGCTGACCTGGATCCAGATCATCTCTCCCATTCTTTCAATCTCGTTCACCTAACAAAAATCAATGAATGTTGTAATTTTCAATTCACGTTCTTCAACTACCAAAGAAAGAAATGAGAGAACCATCTACCAATACAAATATTTATGCGAGTACATTTCTTCTGTTTTCCTTCAATTTCCATATTTTACATGCTATCTTTGGTTTGGTTTCAATTTGCTACTGAGATACAAATTTTTATATAAAAAATTTATACAAATTAATATTTAAAAAAATAAAAATACATGAATATATGGTAATGGTATTCTACTAACTTAGTTAGTTAAAGATTTTTTTATTATTAAAATTAATACAACTCACCAAACCTTATCAACAATTTTTATTCCTCTTTTGAAGCAACAAAACACTTTACTTCTATATATTTATAAATATCTCTGTTTATTATTTATTTGTACCTACTCTCCTTCTCTCAGTAATTATTTGAAAATTTGGGTTGGCTTCTTTTCTTGGATTATGTTTCAAATAATCATCAAATATTGTACTATTATTCAGTCTTTAGTTTCCTGTTGTACCATGCAGATTTTCAGCTACATATATTCAATTTAGTCGGTAACATTAATGGAACTTCAATCTTTTACCGTCTTCAAAATTTTGTCATAACAATTTTTTTTTTTTTCGAAAGGGTAGTTTTCAATTTCAAGAGACTCACCAACTTCCACTTCCATTTGTCAATTTATATTGCTTTGTTTGGCTTTCACGAATCAGTCTGGTTAAACAACTCTGCTTGTGATAAAAATTGCTTTCGTTTCTCTTTTTTGATTGTGCTCTTGATATTTCTATTCAAATGGGGGGTAATACAATCATGATTTGTGCTCCGGTAATGGCTCAATCCGTCGAGCAAATGGTAAGCTACATGCACCAGGCCAAAGCAGAAGGTGCAGATGTAGCTGAGATAAGATTGGATTGCTTAAACAACTTTCAGCCTCGCAAAGATCTGGAAATCATCCTCAAAAACAAGCCATTACCAGTTCTCATCGTTTATGGGTAATGTTTATATAACCAAATCTTTTCTGTTCTTGGATTATCCCCTTCCATTTAGAGTTGGCTTGGATTATCATCTTCGTACAAATTTTCCATTGGAAAGATTGGGTAGGTAGACTTAAGTGATGAGAATATGTCATCTAAAAGTCAAGTCATACTTAAACGGGGACAGGGCTAGGGTGCATTCAGCTATATATACGATTATTGCAATTCTTTCGTTTCATTTTTAACTCTTTGCAAACAGCAACGGAAGATGGGAGGAGTTAAAACAATTGCTTGGATGTTTGGTATAGAATAATACACTGTAGTATGGCTCCTCAATACATTGCGTTCTGATTGTTTGGCGTTTGTACTTTTCCATGCCCTTTTTGTACGAGCGATGACACTTGAGACCACATTTTCGTATGGAATCTATGAGGGTCATCTATTTTTTTTGTCTTCTTATATGAAATCCAAGCCTATGTTTCGTTCGTATTAAAAGCTATGGCAATAATTCTTAAGCTTAAAACTTCACTTGTGGGATTCGGGCTGGTAGTTATCATTACGTTGCTCTAGTTGGTTGCATTTAGAACACAAATATGAAGATGTATAATGGAGCAAAAGTGAATCATAATTGGTGCCTCTTAACTGAAAAATGATTTGCGAATCTGTAGTTAATTTTCTTCTTTTCGTATTCCTGAACAGAGATTTGTGCTCATCATCTGGTATCTACTATGTCATTATGTTGTTTACTGATTCTAAGGCTCTGAACAATGGATATTGAACATAGTAAAACTGAATGGCTAAAATTGTTGAGTATAGTTATTCTAGTTAATGGACCTACCACACTGCTGTAAATATCAGAGGATTCAGCAACAGATGGTAATCTTATATTATATTATTGTAATGTAAACAGGTTTATACACATATTCTGTCTATTTCGCCGCTGAAATTTCTTTGAACTGGCCATGTCAGCCTGTATTTTTCCTCTGCTTGTGAAAGTTTAAACGTTAATAGAAATTATAGCAGGTTTATAGAATGAATTTTTTGTTATTGGAGCATCCTACTTGTTTCTTTTTGTGGTAAAAACCGAGTACATCTCTAAATATATTAAAAGAAATGCATGAGCATCCTAAGAAGAAAATTTTAATGTCCTGATTTCGTTTTTATCCCTTGTCCTGTAATTTTCCTAGGCCAAAATGGGCAGACGAACAATATGAAGGCGATGAGCACAAGCAGTTAGAAGCACTTAATTTAGCTGAAGAATTGGGTGCTGATTACGTTGAATTTGAAATCAAGGTAGTTTATTGAACTATGAGTAGGAGTTAATCATTCTTAAATAGGACACTTGATTGAGTCATCATATTAAAGTAGCCAATTTCCCCATGTAGTTTTCACTTGGTTTGCCTAAGCAGATGCTTCTGGTTGCATGAATAGTCAATCATAGGAGTGTAACAATTAATTTCATCATCAATGTCATTCTGATTTAGCACTTTAATGTCCGGTTATCTGACTTGAGTAGTGTGATTATTCAGGTTGCTTCTGGTCTTACAGGGAAACAGAAATCAAGTGGTCACAATGGTACAAAAGTAGTTGTATCATGTTATTTAGATGGGAATAGTCCTTCGAACGATGATCTCAGCCATCTTGCTGCACAAATGCAAGCTACTGGAGCAGATATCATCAAATTTGTCATCAGTGTAAATGATATTACAGAGATAGCAAGAATTTTTCGGTTACTTTCACATTCTCAGGTGTGAAACTTCAAAGTTGCATTGAATGCAATGTACATGTATCACAAAAGATGCTTGAGTGGACTGAATAGAACAACTTATTAGCATGTAGAGTGATTGATAAACTGGAGACGTAGACTTAATCAAACTTTATCCATAGAAAAATGACAAGAGAAATATTTTCTGTGATCGTATCCATTTTCTTTAGACTTTATGGCTAAGTGAAGTATCTTGTGACTTCTAAAAGAGAAAGAAAATCCATTTCCAATAGAAGAAAGAAAATATATTCGGGATAATTCTTTGGAATTTTGTTACAGGTTCCAACCATTGCATACTCTGTCCGGGAAAGAGGCCTAATAAGCCAGATATTGTGCCCAAAATTTGGTGGTGTCTTAGTGTACGG
The DNA here is from genome assembly GCA_035590515.1 of Trichilia minutiflora. Taxonomy (NCBI): domain Eukaryota; kingdom Viridiplantae; phylum Streptophyta; class Magnoliopsida; order Sapindales; family Meliaceae; genus Trichilia; species Trichilia minutiflora. The sequence goes on along the minus strand of JAVXUL010000009.1, from coordinate 1,806,779 downwards.
ATCTTTGGAAGGAAATCCAGTTTCGGGATTGCCTACAATAACGAGTCTTAAGCATACTTATAAAGTTGAGCAAATAAATGCTGATACTAAAGTTTTTGGGCTCGTTTCAAAACCAGTTGGTCACAGTAAAGGTCCTATATTGCATAATCCTACTTTCAGACGTGCAAACTTTAATGGAATTTATGTCCCGATGTTTGTTGACGATCTCAAGAAATTCTTTAGCACCTACTCCAGCCCTGACTTTGCTGGTTTTAGGTATGTTATTTGCAGTTATATTTTGAAGCTCATACTGATAGTCTTACTAAATCCCGTCTTATCATGTACATGAATATGTATTAGATCTTTTTTCTTTTTTCCAATTTTTGTCTCTTAAAAGTTTACATTTTTGTCATCCTGGTTCATTGTAGTGTTGGATTTCCCTACAAGGAAGCGGTGGTAAAGTTTTGCGATGAAGTCCATCCCCTTGCTCAGGTTAGCTTGATCCTCCAATCAAGGTTTTACACCGTATGAAAAATTTATCCTCTCATTCATATTACATTCATTCATGGTATATTTCCTACTTCAACGGGATCTTGATAGCTCAAAAGAAGAAGAGAGGAATGTATTCGAATCCTTTTTACTTCAGAATTTCATATTATAAAGGCCTTTGACAGGAAAAGTCACAGGCATCGGACAAGTTATACCATAACCGTCATTACTATACATTCACATGGAATGAAGTTTTAGGTTAGAATTTTGTCTATGGTGTCGACATGTAGACCATGCAATAACTTTTTTGTGCTTCATTAGTCTATAGGTGCTGTTAATACTATCATAAGGAGGCCTAAAGATGGGAAGCTGATTGGTTATAATACAGATTGTGAGGCTTCAATAACTGCTATTGAGGATGCTATAAAAGGTACTAATAATTCTATAAGAAGTGAAATGTATGAATCAAATTCAGATGTTGACACACTTGAAATCTATATGTTTGGAACATCACAGAACGGAAATACACAAACGGAAAAACATCTATGAGGTCTCCACTTGCTGGAAAATTGTTTGTACTGGCAGGTGCTGGAGGTGCAGGCAGAGCATTAGCATTTGGTGCTAGAAGTAGAGGAGCCCGGATAGTAATTTTTGACATTGATTTTGGTACTTGATCCAGAAATCTTTTTTTTGTCAATAATGCTAGAAAAAATATGCTCTCATTAACTTCTATACTGATAAGTTTTATGTTTTTCTAATGCTTATTGTTTATCCAAAAAGAAAGAGCCAAGTCTCTTGCTTCTGATGTCCAAGGTGAAGCTCGGCCATTTGAAGATATGGTCAATTTTCAGCCAGAGAAAGGAGCAATCCTGGCTAATGCAACACCAATAGGAATGCATCCAAATACAGAGCGAGTTCCTGTTGCTGAGGTTTGATCTAGTTTGATTATGACTACTACAAATATTTTCAGTTTCAGTTTCAGTGCTAAAACTTTCTTTTTTTAATTTTTTCCAGGAGACCTTGCGTGATTACCAGCTTGTTTTCGATGCAGTTTACAATCCTAGAAAAACCAGACTATTAAAAGATGCTGAAGCTGCAGGAGCAATAACAGTGAGTGGAGTTGAAATGTTCCTCCGACAGGCCATCGGTCAATTCAAACTCTTTACCGGCAAAGAAGGTAAGCATCTTCTTCATGTAGTTTCATTTATCTGTTTCATATTCTCTCGAAAGATTGGCCTATTGATTTGACTCAAATTCTGTGGTTTCTGCAGCTCCGAAGGAGTTCATGCGAGAGATTATTTTAGGCAAGTTCTGATCTATTTCACAATTCAAAATTGTGTAACGTTAATAATTATTCTGGCATATTGTTTCACTGATTGAAACTGCAGAACTGCAGCGATTGAACGCTGAGAAGATTTAATCCAATACCTATTTTCAGAATTAATATAAATTTACTTCCATTTAATTTACCAAAAGTTCAAACTTGTAATTTAAACCAAGAGGATTCCAAAAACATTTAATTGATAAAATCATTAATCATTTTAAAAAAATTTTAATATCAATTTCTTAATCTAAGGATGCTAAGCTCGCCATGTTATCATAATATAAATAATGAAAACCTTCAATAACTAAAGCACAATTTGTAGTCAATATTAGGATAGAATGGTATCTTTTTAATAAAGATTTTATTATAATAATATAAATAATTATTAAAGCTTTTATCATAAAATAAAAAATCAATCAATAAATAGATTTTTCTCACACCAATCTTAAATAATTTTTCTTTATTTACAAAAAATTTAGATTTTCATGACAAATCTTTTTTTTTTAATTTGAAATTGAATATCTTATGCATGATCCATTTAAAATATTTAATTTTTACTATTATATAATGTTCGAAAATAAATTGCAATAATATATCTATTCAAGACAAATATATATCAACTTCACTTTTAATGTCCATCACTTACAATATTTAATAAATACTTAGTAATTTTAATCCAATACCTGATAATATTTACTCATTACTATTCAACCCACATGAAACCGGGAATATCACAGCTTTTCAAACCCAAATATATCTTCAACATTTTAATTTTTCTCTAATCTCTAATATCATAAAATATTAAGATATTAATTTTCTTTTTAAAAGAAGCTTTCATTCAACATTGAATGTTCGACTCAAAGTCACTAACAGACAAAGCAATTTCAGATGGTAATTCTTCCATCCAAACTACAAACTCAATCGTGTCTCTACCACCAGCTTACATAGAAATCCATCAGCTTTCTTTTATGTACAGGACATTACTAATAACTCTCCCACCAAACAGAGTCTAAATGCTCTATGCTTATATTTTCTTGTTTCATTTTTGGGCTTTCAAAAGTTGTTTGTAACTGGATGAATTTCTTTATGTTTGACATGGTTGTTTATATACGTGAGTATTGTGTTTATATATATATATATATATATATATATATATATATATATAAACACAACAGCATCTTCTAAGACACCCAGATCCCGTGTATGTTGACTCTGTTCCTGCATCCAGTGAACCTGTTCTTGCTGATCCTCTTTATTTGACGGAGAGTCAATATCAGAATTATAATCTCGGTGCTAGACATGAACTGCCATCCACAATTTCTCTTGTAGCAAGCCCCGTGACTGCCACTGCTACAACCTCAGATCCATATAATACATACTATCATGGCACTTCATCCATGGACCCATATACGCCACCTCCAAGGAGAGAGGAAGTTTGTGTCAGGTTCTTACTCTGTTCTTGGAAGGACATATTTAGCTGAAATGGATCCCTTGAGAAAAACAGAAAAGGATCCAGCCGATAGGTTATATTCATCATATGCTGCTAATGCGCTATCAAATTATACCCGGCACTATGATACCCCCAAACTTGAACTAGAAGCTGCACCCGTATCATCACTCTTTTGCTGGTCCGTCTTTATCCTACCTATGACCATTTGTATTGCTCATTCTTCTGTACTGTGTGTTTCTTCTTTAGCAAAGTTCTTCGTGTAATGTGACTTACTATAAAAGTTTATCTATAGATAACGTTTTCTTCTCTACCCATATTAACTTCTTTCAAATCTGTTAGCAGTATTCGAAACCTCAAGACTTATAGGAAGCATTGTTTCCTCGTGTTAATGATGTCAGGCCATAAAATTTGTTGAATCATGTTACGGAGGACTTTGTAATCCAACCTTTTACCAGTGATAGTTGAAAATAAGGTTTGCTTGTCAATTTAGCTATTGACCTTGTATGCTTTCTCATGAAAATTGTCAATTATCCCATATTGCTAAAATTAGAATAAGTGGACTTGTATTTGTCTTATAAATTAAAGTCAAACATAAGTATTTGAATGAGTCCTAATTGTGTATTCAATTTGTGTAGTCTTTTTCAAAAGAACCTTTGGGGTTTTTTATCAACAAAACCCCTTAATATTAAATATCTTTGATTTTGAGTTGTATCTTTTGGGTAATTATATT
>JAVXUL010000009.1:1777612-1797809 GCA_035590515.1 Trichilia minutiflora | reverse complement strand
GTTAGTTATTAATTTTAAATAAATTTGTTAGTTATTAATTAATTGTTGTTGTGAGTTATTTTAATTATTATTTATTTATATTATTATTATTATTATTATTATTGAATTTAATAATAATAAAATCGAATCAGAATCGAAATTGGCCTGAAATCGTTTAACGAACCAGAATCGGTTTGACTCGGTCCAATCCATAATTTCATCCTCAGTTCTGGGCCAGTTCAACTAAATACGAACTGTAGAATCAATTCGGACCGGTTTGTTATAGTTATCAATTCAGGTCGGTTCTATCCTTTTCAATTTTTTAACCCAGCCTTAACCAGTCCGAAACCATCGGTTCAGGTCCATTAGACACCAATGAGTCGATTAATAGTTTTTTTTAGTTGGTATAACTTGTGACTCCAAACTCCATTCCGCTCATGCTCTCTTGAAGTCCACCAAACCCTGCCTCTAAACTCTCAATCATTTCCTTGTCAGATGTTATTATTAACGTAACTCTAATAATAATTGATAGTTCTTAGTTGGAGTTAAATTATAATTGCCTAAATAGATAAAATTTTCTTAAAGTAAGAATAAACCACAATTTGAATAAAAATATGTTTGCCCACTATTTTTTATTGAATTTTCGTTAATTTAAATATATATAGTTTAACTACTATTCTTAAATTTAAGATCACATTTGTTAAGGAAAAAAGATTAACAACTATTAATAACTAGCTATTTGATAACTTATTTTCATGTTAGCTTAGACTAATTCTTAACTTATCCCAATAAAAAGTTTGAGTTTTTAAATGAGCTATTATGATAATAAATTTTTTAAACTTAATTTAATTAATAATATTAAAAATATAATTTTTTTATACAAACTCTTATTTAAAATTGGCATAGTATGATTGTATAGATGATCACTTATTCCAGATCATTTATTTTTAATAATTGTATTAATTACATATTTTTATTAATTAATAATACTATACAATATTAGTTTGTATATAATAATTTATATAAAATATTTGTATTATTAGCACCATATTACTTTAACACTTGTAAATTATTTTTTTTAATAAACTAATTTAATTAAAGATATTTAGTATTCTGTGGTTGAACAAGCAAAAAGAAAGTATAGGCAATGAAGCAAAAACAACTTGTTTTAAAGTCAAAATTGGCTTGTCATTATAGGATAATTAATTTGTTTGTATTCATGAGAAACTTTAATATATCTAATCGAAAATAAATATTTAATAACCAATGAATAGATAATTTAGATAAAATTTATGATTTAATATCCTAATTTTGATAACTCGAACTCATAATAGATATTAAGCAATCGTTACATCGAATTTTTATTACCAGATTATTCGTAGGGAGTTATATTTATATTTTTATATATACTTTTGTTGAATTTATATCTTACTAATACAATTTTCAATTCAAAAAATTACAAAATATCTAGTAATAATTAGAGAATTAAAACAAAAAGAAATTTGAATATTACCGTATAAAAACTTTGTACTTAAATTTTAAGAAATTATTTTGTTATAATTTGTGCATTTGTTATTATTTGTATTGTATTTTAAAATATCTCTCAATTTAATAATTATATGATTATTGTGTTTATTATTTATTATTTTTAAAATATATTTTTTAATTATTCATATTTTCGCATGGCTTGATACCATTTATGCCGGCCCGGCCCAGGTAGAAAATTTTATTGTGTTTTAAATAAAATATGAATGAATAATCGTATTTATATCCTCATGTGGATAAACAAACAAAACCATTTTGTTAATAATATAGCCAGCAAAAAGGCCGGTAAACTTGGGTTTTCATCGAAAATTTTAGGAGAAATCAGGGACTTCACCTCTTCTTCCCTCCTTTCCCCCAAAATTTTCCCTCGTCTTTCCCTCTCTAAACACCCAATGTTTCAACTCTCTGAACCAACTTCTCACTCTAAAATCACCTCCATTTCCTTCAGTTTCTCTCTCTACTTTCCTGTCAAAATTTCTAGGGTTTTTACTATTGTGGTATAATTACCATTAGATTTGCTACCTATTCGCCTGCATATCGACAGGTGAGTATGGTCTACGGTATTTAATCTTCGCAATCTAGGGTTTGTTTTGTATTATTCTGATTGTTGATTTAGGGTTTTTTTCATGGCGTTTTTTTTTTCTACATGCATGTGCTTCGCTTTTATTTGTTGAGTCATTTTTTATTCAAATGCTTTTAGATTTAGGATTTTAGTTGAGAAAATGCACTGAGAGGAAAGAAAATGGAATTTAATATCAGTTTAATTAAGTTTTTTTTTCTCTCTTGGACGGAAATAGTGAACTATAATATTTTGATTTATTTTGGAAACTAAATGTAAAACTTTCGATTGATATATTTTATTTGCTTTTCATTTTAAGAAATGGGGTAATAACTTCCCGGTCTCGGGGATTTTATGCTTTCACAAACAAGGACATAGATTGATCATTTGTATCAAATGGGTTATTGAACTGGTTGAAATATAATTTAGTGTGAACTTCCATACACACATGATCAAAATTCATTATTGTAGTGTTAGTCTGGTCATTTCAGTAATTATCTTATCCTGGAGACCTATTTGATACAAATGAGTAAATTATGTCATTATTAGTGAAAACACAAAATCTCAGAGACTTGGATCTCATCAGTCCTTTAAGAAAGGGGCCTTCTTTTTTAGTGGTACAGTTATTTTGCAGTGCTTGCATGTTTGTTTTTGAGCTTGTTATTTGAGCTTTTCTTCTAATTAAGTTTGAATATATAAATTCTGATTATTTTGTCTGAAATCTGTTGTTTGGATCTGATCTCTAGTATATGATTATTTCATGTTCGATATTGATATAGTCTTCATTTTCTCTCTGTCTCTCTCTTTGGTAGTCAGTCAGCATATAATTCTTATTTATTTGATTTTCATTTCAGTTGCAGGTGTGAAACTTAGAGCTTGAGCCTTCAGGGTCTCTGGAATTTTTGGGTTTGTTTTAAAACCTTTTGGTGGTGAAGGAAAAGGACCACATGTCTGATTAGCTTTCTGCCTTTTCTGTTGTTTTCATTGTAATGGTGGGTGATTTACTGTTTCTTTCATGTCCTGTTAAGTTGTTGGTATAATTAATTGCTGGATAAATTTCATTAATCTTTGTTTGGTGTATGTTGGTTCAGGTTTAAGATTGTGGATGATTGGTAAGTGGGGAAGATTTTGGATTTAGGACAAGAAAGGTTTAGAGAATTGGAGTTGCTTTAATTATGGAGTGCAACAAAGATGAGGCAGTAAGAGCAAAACAGATTGCAGAAAATAGGATGAAAAATGGAGATTTTTTAGGAGCAAAAAAGATAGCATGCAAGGCTCAACAACTCTACCCTGAGCTTGATAATGTTTCCCAAATGCTAACAACATGTGAGGTTCATTGCTCTGCACAAAGCAAAATTTTAGGGTCAGAAATGGATTGGTATGGAATTCTTCAAATTGAACGGTCAGCTGATGACGCCACCATCAAGAAGCAGTATAGAAAGCTTGCACTTTTACTTCATCCTGATAAGAATAAATTTTCAGGTGCCGAGGCTGCTTTCAAACTAATTGGGGAAGCAAACAGGATACTTTCGGACCGGACAAAACGTTCTACATATGACTTGAAGTTTAGAACAACAGCGAGAACTTCTGCACCCAATACGGGACTACAGGCCCAATGGGAGTCGGTTATCAAGAAGCAATATGGGACTGTAAACAATTTTCCTGTCGGTCCTTCGCATTACAGGGCTGCAAATTCTGTTCCGAAAGCTCCTTCACAGTTTACAGGTTCGAATCCTTTTGAAAATACAGATAAGATGACATTCTGGACAAGTTGCTCTGCCTGTGGTATAAGATACCAATACTATAGACCTCATGTAAATAGGACACTACGTTGTCAAAGTTGCCAACAGACTTTCATTGCCTATGATTTGGGTACCAAGTGTGCACCGCCGGGATTTGCCTGGAGTCAGTCTGACAATCAGAATGGGGTTCCAAGTCCGAGGATGCAGAATGTTTTTCCAAATCCAGGGCAGTCTAAAGTTGCCTCACAAAACAATGTTGGAAAGTCTGATAGCAGAAACTTTACTGATAAATTTACACGATTTGATCCGGTCTCTAATGCTGTGAATGTTGCTCAGGCTGGTGGGTGTTCTAAGACCCAAGAGAAAGGAGGTCCTCGAGAGAATCTGAAGGAAGGTGTTAGAATGCCCAAGCCTAATTTAGCAAATGGGAAGGAAGGTGTTGGAATTCCTAAGCCTAATTTATCAAAAGGGAGGGAAGGCAGCACAATGCGAAAGCCCAATGATGGAAAGCCCAGTAAATTGGGAACTTCAAGAAATTCAAGCAAAAGGAAGAGGAAGTCAGTGAACGAATCTGATCAAAGTTGTGAGGCTAGCAACAATGATGAAGATGTGGATGTGGAGGTACAAGAGAATAGTGGTCAATTTTCACGACAGAGTTCTGGACTTGATGCACGGCAGCAGCTTCGAAGATCTGCAAGGCAAAAGCAAAATTTGTCTTACAATGAAAATTTTGGTGATGATGATTTTCCAAGCCCTTCAAAGAGGTCAAAAGGGAGCAAACCTGTCCATTCTGGTGAAGAGGATTTGCAAGAAACAGGTTTTTCGCGTAGGGTATCTAAAGATGGTGCATCATCTAGTTTTGTTAATGGAGATCAAAGAGTGGCACAACAGAAAGCGAATTCCGTTGAAGAAAGCTTTCCAAACGAGAGAAGCAAAACAGGGGAACACAAAGCAGAAGGTAAGGAAGCAGATATTTCGGATTGTGATGATAAGAAAGGAGTGAATCCAGAGATTATCGAATATCCTGATCCAGATTTCAATGATTTTGACGAAGACAGGAAAGAAGACTGTTTTACTGCAAATCAAATTTGGGCTGTTTATGATACATGTGATGGCATGCCAAGATTCTATGCTCGAATCAGGAAAGTTTTCTCACCTCGGTTTAAGCTACAGATTACTTGGCTGGAGCCTAATCCAGATGATGAAAGTGAGTATACCTGGTGTGATGTTGATCTGCCTATTGCTTGTGGTAGGTACACTACTGGCACCTCCGAAGAAACTGAAGATCGTCTAATGTTCTCTCATTCAATAAGTTGGATGAAAGGTGGAGATCGAAGCTGTTACCTGATATATCCTTCTAAGGGAGAAACATGGGCTATCTTTAAGGATTGGGATATTAAGTGGAGTTCTGACCCAGAAAAGCATAAACCACCGTACCAATATGAATTTGTGGAGGTATTGACAGATTTTAATGAGAACGCTGGCATTGGGGTTGCCTATTTGGGCAAAGTGAAAGGGTTTATTAGCCTCTTTCAGCAAACTGTGAAGCATGGAGTTATGTCATTTCATATAGCGCTCACTGAACTGTATAGATTCTCACATCGAATCCCTTCATTTAGAATGACTGGCAAGGAGAGGTATGGTGTCCCCGCAGGTTCTTTTGAGTTTGATCCTGCCTCTCTGCCTATCAATCTCTACAAACTTGATGATTCTGGTGATGCTAAGATGGGAAATGAAAACTTAGTGACTGAATCAAATGGCTTGTGTCCTAAGTCTGCTGAAGGCAAGAAGAAACTCGTGATTGATTCTAAGAAGATTACCACACCAAAAAAGCATGAGAGAGAAAATTTATTGCCTAGAAGATCTCCAAGGGATTTGACCAAAAAAAATCATCAAGCAAATGCAAGTCAGTGCATAATCCAAGAGGAACTCCACCAGCATTTAGATAATAAGAAGGTCAAAAAGCAGAGCAGCATTCTTCAATTTATGAGCAGTGCTTCCTCAAGTCAGTCTGATGATAAGATGGATTTACGGAGGGATCGAAGTTCCCCTGGTGTGATGGAAACCTTTAATGCCTCTACATCTCCATCTGTGGCTCAGAAAATTGCTGAACCTGCTTGTCACGACTTTAAGGTGGAGAAATCTGAGGACAAGTTTCAGTTTGATCAGATATGGGCATTGTATAGTGATATTGATGGAATGCCTAAGAACTATGCTCAAGTTAAGATAATTGAACCCAACCCTGTTTTCAGATTGCACGTGGTGCCACTCGAAGCTTGCTCAGCATCTCAAGACCCAATCAAGCACGTTTGCTGTGGAACATTTAAAGTTAAAAATGATAAAACCAAGGTTTTAAATCGCTCTGCTTTTTCTCATAGGCTCAAAGCGGTATCCATTAATATGAATATATTTGAAATATACCCAAGAAAGGGGCAGGTTTGGGCGATATACAAGAATTGCAACTCTCAGTTGGTGTATTCACACCAGCACAAGGGTGAATGTGACATTGTAGAAATCTTGGAAGATCACGGTCAGAGCATAAAAGTGGGGGTTTTGTCACGTGTTAGTGGATCTCAATCATTGTACAAGGCTCAGAGAAGTCGCAGGTCAAAAATTGGTTTTATGGAAATTCCCCGGGCAGATTTATACAGATTTTCTCATCAGATTCCAGCTTATCAGCACACAGGAGAGAAAGATATTCAGCTTAATGGCTATTGGAATCTTGATCCCTCGGCAGTTCCTGGAACTGTTATTATGGACTGAGTAGGATGGGGGTATGCTGTATACTGTCCTTTTACCCGGGCTTTTGCTTGATTGCTCCATATGAGAAAAAAACACAAATGAATCGTTTAAAAACCAGACAAATTTGTTTTGCCTTTCCATCTGGAAACAGGAATGGCCTCGGTCAATTTTCTATTATCTCTGGGCCAGTTTTGTATGCAAACCTTTAGATGATGAATTTGTCTCTGGAATTTTTGTAGACTGCTGTGATCTACTCCAGTTTATGCACTGGGATAAATGTTCCAGCCTCTACTTTGCACAGTTGTTCTCTCTTTTTATTTATCTTTCCGCACGTGAAGTGTAAGATGTGGAGACGGTTTGCTGGTAGTTCAGGTTTTACTCGAGTATGGCTCTGTTTGGTTTTCTCTTCTTCCTCCATTTTTTATTTTTTTGGTTGCGGGGTTAAATAATATATATTTGTCGGATGCAGATCTTGAAATTGTACACTGTCTTTTATGTCTTCAGTCTTCGCGTGTTAAAATGGAGAGAAATGGGTAAAGGTGTCAAACAGGCTCATTTAACCCGGATTGGCTTGATTTATCGCGAATCAGCTTTAAACGGATAGGATAGGGTTGGGTTGATATGTTTATTAAATGGATCGGTATTTTATAAATTTTAATTTGATTCGTCGATTAACAGGCTTAAACAGGTCGGTCTGTAGATGGATTTAAAAATTTTAAAAATTATATATATATAAAATAAAATAATAAATAAAATATATTAATTATTATTAAATATATAAATAAAAAAAAATTTATTTTAATATTTTTATTAATTAAATTAATAGTTTAATTAGAGATAGTAAACGATCATATCGTTTCTGTCTGATGCAAGCTTGTTTTGTAAATAGTCAAAGCACGGTACGATTCTATTTGTTAAAAGGACTGTATCGGATCGAGAGTTTAGGCTTGCGGGTCAGGCTCACAAGCACGAGTTCGTGACAAGCCTGGCTTATAAATAATATAAATAAATTATTAAAATTAATTATAATAATTAAAATAATATATTATTATTAAAATAATGATTTGGCCTGAGAACCCAGAACTACATGACATGCGAACCCGACACAAAGAGCCGTACCGAGCTTTTATTTTTTGTTGGATCAAGCTTAGTCCAACACATTAGTTGATAAGAACTTCATTTTCATGGGTCGTGCTGGATTGATCCGATTTATTTATCACATCTAAGTCTAATAAATAAAAACACTAATAAATAAAAACATTAAAAAATTTAAATTTATATAAAATTTTACATTTTTTTATATATAACTTTCACAAATTAAAGGAAAAGTTTTGAAAATATTATATAATATTAATTAAATAAAATATATAAAGTTAATATTAAAATAAAAATAAAATATTTATTATCATTAGACATAATAATTCATAAGTTATATAACTTATATTTATAAAATAAATTAAATATATTTGTCTTTTGTATGAATAAAGTATAAACGGATTTTATTATTAAATTTTTTTTTGTATTAACTCCCCTAAAAAATATAAAATATATAATATATTTTAAATATATAAAATATTTTTTTATTTTTTGTATGAACTAAGTAGGTTGATTTGTGGGTTAGACGAATTAACCTATTTAATCTACGGATTAAACAGATTAAATTAAATCAATCCATAAATTAAACGAATCGATTTTATTTAAGTCTAATCCATTAAAATAGTATATTAACAAGTCAATCTACATAGTATCGACCCATTTAACATATCATTCAACTTAATTATCCGAATTTGGTGTGCCTATATGGATTTATTAGACGTAACTATCACTTAAAATATTTTATAACGTGGATGCAATAATAAACATTCAAAATTATTTTGCAAATTATAATTTATATATAAAGAAATAAAATTAGGTGTAATTATTTATTTATTTTTTATTATAATGGCACATATTTGATTACTGTTACAAATAAAAAACTAATTAATTTGTAATTTTGTTTTATTACTAATATCTATTTAATTGTTAAAAACAATGATAATTTTTTAAAAGTTATAAGAATTATTTTTTAATTATTTAATTTTAGTTATTAAATATGTAATTAATTTTTTATTTTTAATAGTAAGTGTGTATATATATGAGATAAATAAATAATTATATCTAATATTATTATATTATATACTAAGATATAAAAATTATTATAAATAATATTTAAAAAAATATAATTTTTATATTGTTGGCATTTAATCGAAGTATTTTCAAACCCTTTATTATATTCATGAAACCTGAACCGTGCAACAATGACTAGTTGATTCCAAAACTGCGAATAATCTGTTTTTATGTTGCTGACGTCTTTGAGTTGTATAAATGGTATAATGGCACAGACTTTGGAAATCTGGTCTGGCCTGGTTGGTATGATTCTCGCTTAGGATGTGAGAGAAATCCGTGCTCCATGTTATTTGGAATGGTTTGGACAAGGGGAAGATGAAATTTTAAATCAATTCAAATATTATGATTTAAATTTTATATAATTTAAATTAATTTAATAATATATCATAAATTGTATTATGTGATTTGGATCGATTTGAATTTGTGATTTAAATTTTAAATTTAAATTAAAATAATTTATTAATTTATATTAAACTAAAAAATAAAATTTTAAATCTTAATTTATTTTCTAATTTAATTTTAAAATGATAAATCTATTATTTGATTACAAAATATTAATAAAATAATTAATATATTATTCTATTATATAATATTAATATTATCATACAATAATATTAAATATATTCAATATTTATTTAAATGATTTAGTTTGACGATTTACGGTTTAAAATTAATCCTATCTACAATCCAAATCGATAATAGCAGTTTATAAAATATCAATTCAGAGATCGATTCAAATTTTCTCAAACCAATCCAATTAAACGGTTTGAATTGATTTAGATTGGATCGGTTTAAATTTGCCCATCCCTAATCCCCATGGATTGAAAAATTAATATTTTACTATAATAATAAAAATAATAAAATATTAATAAAATAATTAATATATTATTCTATCATATAATATTATTGGGGATTTTACTGAGACCCATCCCAGCGGCCCAGGCCCATCCCCACGCCCTTGTCCAAGCCCACCACATACACATATCCAGCAGGCTCCCTTATACGGCGTCGTTTTGAGAAAATGGTCAGGCCAACAGACCGAGACAACCAGTCAGGGACTCTTCTTCAAAGACATTCACTATCAACTTGCATTCGGGTCGAAGCCTTTCCATGACATGTACCCTCGGAGTCAGGGAGTCGGATCAATGGTCTACTACGTAGTAGTACAGATATGCGGATACTTAGGGTATACTAGTCCCCACCCCTCTACCTTATGGCGACACCGAGGCTACAACCTGCCGCATGAAGATCTCTCTCGGGGGACTTGGAAGCTCTACTCGGAGGTACGAACATTTAGGGGCTCAGGGATGTCGTAGCAAGGAACAGTGTCACAATTCTTCACGCCCTCTAATTTTCCAACAGGTCACCCTGGGCATGTCAGCCATGTAGCAACACATGTCCTTGGGACCGCTACCTGGCCATTCTAGCCTGCCAGCTCACCATCTCCTCTATATTATCAACATTCCTTTTCCGCAAAAAAGAACTATGTGTGACTTGATCCCCCCACCAGTGAAGAAGAAGAGAGAGAGACGGAAAAAAGGAGAGAGGAGCACCAGAGGAACCAGGAGAGAGAAAACAAGAGAAGAGGGAAGGAAGAGAGATACGTAGGCAGCTTGGGTCTCTCCTCAAGTCTAGTTACAAATACACCCAAAATCGATCAACCACCACACTAATGCAGCCTAGGACATTTTTTATGTGTCTTGCAGCCTCAAGTTCAAGGACAAGAAGAAAAAGAAAATTTGCTGGTGTAGAAAAATCGCCGTGACATTTATTTGCATCAACAAATATCAATATTATTATACAATAATATTAAATATATTCAATATTTATTTAAGAGGTTTGGTTTGACAGTTTGCAGTTTGAAATTAATCCAGTCCATAATCCGAATTGCTATTTTGGGTCTCTCCTCAAGTCCAGTTACAAATACACCCAAAACCGATCAACCACCACACTAATACAGCCTGGGACATTTTCTATGTGTCTCGCAGCCTCAAGTTCAAGGACAAGAAGAAAAAGAAAATTTGTTGGTGTAGAAAAATCGCCGTGACATTTTTTTGCATCAACAAATATCAATATTATTATACAATAATATTAAATATATTCAATATTTATTTAAGAGGTGTGGTTTGACAGTTTGCAGTTTGAAATTAATTCAATCCATAATCCAAACTGATAATAGCAGTTCGTAAAATATCAATTCAGAGATCGATCTAAATTTTTTCAAATCAATCCAATTAAATGGGTTGAATCGATTTAAATTTGTCTACCGGATATCAGGATTGAAAAATTAATATTTTAATATAAAAATAAATATAATAAAAATAAAAAGAAAGAGGGGCATTCCGAGAATTGAACTCGGGACCTCTCGCACCCTAAGCGAGAATCATACCACTAGACCAAATGCCCATGTTGTCAATGATGGTAATCTATTTGTAGTTTTAATAAAGAGAAAAAGGGGCCGGAACACTGGTTTCTTCTTCCATTCCCATAACTCATTTCATTTATACAAGGTCTCTCCCCGTCGCTGTTGGCTGTTCCAGCAATGTACACCCAATGAGTTTGAGCTTATCGAATATTTCTGTTGAGAGATTTTTTCCCGTTCTTTAGAGTTCCCGGAGGTTCTATTTAATCCTTATCAGCGGTCGCACAAGGTTAACTCACTCTCTCTCTTTCTAATATGTGCTTGGAAGAAATTTGTAATTTTGCCGGATTACAGCATGTTTTCTGTCATCTATTTTAAGTTTCTTGCAGGATGCAAACTTTCTTGTTCACTTTAATTAGTGCTTTCAAGCTAGTTGATTTTGAGTTTGAATCAATGTATAACATAATGCACGTTAACTGTTCGATAGAATGATTGTTGGAACTCTAGACGAAAATGGAATAAATCATGATTCAGGAACTGTTTCATGATATCATTATGCATTTACAGTTGATCGTTTTAGTATCCATTTGCTTTTCTAGGTTATTGTATACGAAGTGAAAAATTGCAGCCGGGTTGTTTGCGAAAATTGGTAGCATGCTGAAGCAAGTATTAGGCAGGGCTTTAGACAAAACGCTTTTTGCAAATGGAGAGAAGGTTATTAGGCCTTGCTTTTATATGCCGACTTGTAGTTTACACCAAGGACAGGTATCTAATCTGCTCTACTCATTATCTATTTTTCTGACTGCCCATTTGATTTTATCTTATGAGTTCACTCAAAGTCGGTTCTTTTAGTGATTATTAAATGTTGCAATGTTCCTTTGTACTTTATGCATTAGAAGAAAAAATGGGTGGCCATTGCTTTATTGATGCAGCATGTTGTGCATGAGGTAGACAGCAATGCGGCATAATTTTGATAGTAAAAATATGATGAGTTTATGTTGATTTTGTACACTAGATTATAATGTCAAGATGTATATTCAAGCAATATTGAACTTAAAACTGTCTTTGTATTGTCGATTTTTGGACGGACCGTCTTCAAAGCTTGATTGTGTTTGTGCTCTCAAAATGATTACAGGTTTTTTGTGCACCAAGGAGCTTTTTTGGTGTAGAGGATTTCCTTGATGATGATAATAGCCGCCCATATACATACAAAAAGGAGAAGAGGTCTAAGAATACTACCAAGCATATTTCATTTAAACAACGCACTGTTGCATATATGGAACCATTTACACTTGATGTTTTCATATCTAAGCGATTTGTTTCAGCCTCACTTACACATAGGGTGACTAGTAAGCAAGTTGCCGTTGCTGGCACAAACTCTAAAGACATCAAAGCGGCACTCAAGTCAAGATCAGATATCCCTGCATGTTTGGCTATTGGCCGGATTTTGGCTGAGAGGGCGAGAGAAGCAGATGTGTATACTGCTTCTTATACTCCAGGGACAGGAATAAATTTGAAGGAAAGATTAGAGCTGTTGTTCAGTCTCTCATTGATAATGGAATCGATGTTAAAATATATCTTGATTGATTATGTTGAACTTGTTCTTGAGCTTGCTATTTTTCGACCACCCTTTGTATTGTAACGTTTCTGTTTCTATATGAAGACAAAATGCTATGTTCTAGAATCAATGAAATGCATTTTACGCTTTCTCTGTTTGAGTTTTAGATATGTGAATAGAATGCATAGTATTATTACTACGATTTCATTCTGAAGGTTTGTTTCTTGAGTGAATAAATTCCAGCATAGAAAGCATGCGCACAATATTAAACTATTTAATTATTATTCAATTTCTCGTGCAAAGTAAAAATAATTAAAGAAAGTTATGTTTGCATGTGAGGTGTTAACACTTCAATTACAATTTTAGCCCTCACAGGTTAATATTCGACAGTAAGGTTAATCGAATTCCAGAAAGGGTGTGGATGATAATTAATGAAATAAAAGGGTTCTTAATGATTATATTTTTGAAGTACAGGGGTTGTGGATAGAATTTACGGAAATCCAAAACTTCGGAGGTTCTACAGCATTGGGCCCTTTTCAAAAGATAACCTGTAATAGCAAAGCCCCTTTGTTTTAGACCCATTATTTTTATGAATTTTTTTCGTTTCTAATTCTCGTTTTTCCGCTTTTCTGGTTCTCTCTCTCGATTGGGTTCTTCGAAGGTAATCTATCTGTCGCTATCCGTATAGTAATTTATGCTTCGTCAGTATATATCTCTCTTTAGATCTTCTCTCCATCTCGCTGCAAATCAGAGCTGTTTTACGCCAAAGCAACCCTGATTTGGTACAAAACTGAGAATTTCTATGTATTTATATTAGCGTATCTTTGCGTATATATATATGTGTATCTGCGTTTAAATGCTGGTTGTAATTCTGATTGCTAATTCTTTTTGTTTTTAATTTCTTATTCTGGTTTTGGATTGATTCTAAATTGTTATGGGTTACTGAGCAATTGGATTGTTCCGTGAATTTCTGTTGGCAGTTGAATCATCTTGAGTCATTTGGATTTTGTTTAAGTTGAATCAATTTTCTGTATCTTGCGAAAGTGAAACAATGTAAGGCATGAGCTTTGAAGGTTTACTCCTTTTCTGTAATTGTTGTTTGGGATCCTTTGTTTTAAAGCGAGCTTGTGTTTTATTCGTTGAAGTTAATCTACGATTTCACTGGATGGATCTGTATTTATGTCATAGATGGATCTCTATTTATGTCATTTCTCTCTTAATTTTCTCAGAACATGTGTAACAAGTGATTGTTTTTTGCCCGCAAAGCAATGCCCAAATTTATGACCTAACCTTGCAAAGCATGCGGAGTAGACAGTTAATGAATTGGGATGTGTTTGATGGTATTGAAAATCTTGTGTTGTTCCTGCGGACAAGTGTGAAGCAATGCCCAGATTTATGGTATATTCTTGCAAAGGATGTGGAGTTGACAGTTAATGAATTGGGGTGTGTTTGATGGTATTGAAAGTCTTGTGTTGTATTGAACGTTTTGCAAAGGTCTGAACTTAATGGTTAACCCTACTGGTTCTGGATGTGTTACTCAAATTAGTTTTCATGGCCAAAATAGTAGAAGCCCACGGTTAATCAATTATAGACGTTTCTTCGTGGCTGATCACCATTGATACCCAATAGTGGAAATCTTGTTTGGAGTATTCTTCAGTCTTTATGTGGTGGTAACAAACTTGAAAACAACTTTACTCGATTGGATCTTTCAACAAAAGTTTGTAGTTAGACCTTTGGCATAAAAATTGGGAATGTAAAATTGGGTGGTTTAGAGTGATTATTGAGGTGCTACATGACTGATTTATTTCATATGTTAATGCACATTTAAAACCATTCCTTCTCTTCTGCGCTTGAAAATTTTTGTTTTAACCATATCTTATTTTGGCCTTTTCTTTATCAAAGCATAAAAAATGATTAAATGTATTATCTATTAAAAGTTTTCAATGCTTTCCCATATCTGACCTTTTCTTCATATTATTCTTTTCAGTCCTCTCCCTATCTTTTAAATTTTGTATACCTGTTGTAAATAGCAAACAACAGAAAATAGCTAAATATTGTTTGCTACAAAGAATTTGACCTGGAATGCCTTGTTATTTTGGTAGGATATGGAACAAGAAAATGAAGAAAAGGTAACTGAGAATCATGTGGAAGCCTCTGCCGAAGCACCATCTGAAAATAAAACACCAAAATCATTGAAGGCTAGCTCTAAAATTGTAAAAAAACCATTGGTTAATGAATTGAAGACCCAAAACACTAAAGTTGGAAAGAAGGCTCAGCGTAGAGCTGGAAAGAAGAAGAAACAGAATTTATTAGATGAGAGAAAAGATAGTATCAGAGTTGTAGCCGAGTGTTCTAAGAAGCAGAATACAAGGGAAGAGAGCTTAAAAAGGAACCTTTCTAGACAAAATAGCCGGAAGATGATTGAGCAGGATCAAAAGAACCTTGCAGAGATTGGTGGGATGGATAAAAGTGACCTGAAGCAAAGGGGTGAAGAAAAGAAATCAATGCCAGACAAGAGTTTAAGCAATCAAAAGAACAAAGACAAACAAAGAGACACAGAACAGAACCAAGAGAAGGAAAAGAACACAGGAAAAGAAGAAAGAAAATCAATGACGGACACGAGTTTAAGGAATCAAAAGAACAAGGACAAACAAAGAGACCAAGTGAAGGAAAAGAAGAAAGCAAAGCTTGGTGGTCTAATATTTATGTGCAGCAAGAAGACCAAGCCAGATTGTTTCCATTATCGTGTCATGGGTGTATCAGCTGGTAAAAAAGATCTAGTGCTGGGCATCAAACCTGGAATCAAGCTTTTTCTCTATGATTTTGACCTGAAGCTTATGCATGGAATTTACAAGGCATCCTCTTCTGGTGGCATGAAGCTCGAGCCAAAAGCTTTTGGTGGAGCCTTCCCTGCTCAGGTCAGTTTTTACTGTTGCCGGCTTTTGCATTTTTTATTAATTTAACCTTATCTTTGTGCTGATGACTTTTGAGTTCAGGTGCGATTCAATATTCATAGGGATTGTATTCCTATCCATGAAAGTGTTTTCAAGAAGGCTATTAGGGAAAATTATGATGAGAAGCACAAGTTCAAAATTGAGCTCACCTCTAGACAGGTATGAATTTCATGTTTCCTTCAGTGGTTTGGTGGCCATTTCCTCTTATTCTTGAATTTTTGATATTCCAAATTTTAATTCCTTCTCAGGTTAGGAAGCTCTCGGAACTTTTCCGACGAGCTTCAGTGCATTCAACTACATTGCCTGTTCACACACCCTTGCCAAAAGTTAAGGATAGGGAAATTTATGCTGGTGTAAGAGAGTCAAACTGGGAAAACTTTGCTAGAGATACATATGCTAACACTAGTTCTAGGGGTTATGACAGATTGTCTCTTGAAAGGGATCAGCATATTACACATGGAAAGATTGGATCTTTACTCAGAGAGGAAGTTCCCCGTGGTTTGTACTTGACTGGAAGGAAATATCATTCTTACGGTCTTCAGGAAGAGAGGACAAATCCGACTATTAATCACATTGGTGCTCCTTTAGACCTATACCAGAGGAGTCATGAAAGAGGGCAACAGCATCTTCCAAGACACACAGATCCTGTGTATGTTGACACTGTACCCGCATCCAGAGAAGCTGTTGTTGCTGATCCTCTCTACTTGATGGAGGGACAATATCAGAATTATAATGTCGGTGCTAGACATGAACTGCCATCTACAGTTTCTCCTATAGGAGCCCCCATTACTGTTGCTGTTACAACCTTAGATCCGTATGCGAAGGATCCATATAATACATACTATTATGGCACTTCATCCATGGACCCTTGTCTGCCGCCTCCAAGGAGAGAGGAAGTTGTGCCAGGTTCCTACTCTGTTGTTGGAAGGACTTACTTAGATGGAGCGGATCCTGTAAGAAGAAGAGAAAAAGATCCAGCTGACAGGTTATACTCATCATATCCTGCTAATGCTCTACCAAATTATACCCGGCACTACGATACTCCCAAACTTGAGCTAGAAGTTGCACCTGTATCAACAAGGTACTCTTTTGCGGGTCCCTCTTTATGCTACCGATGATCCATGTGTCCTGCTCATCCTTCTGTACTGTGCTTTCTTCTTTAGCAAATTTCATGTAATGTGACTTTTAAAAGTTTAGCTATAGATACCTTTCTCTTCTCTCCCATGTTAACTGCTTTCAGATCTGTTAACATTATTCGAGAACTCATTTTATAGAAAGCGCTGTTTCGTTATGTCATTGATGTCAGGCCATAAAATTTGTCGAATCATGTTATCCGGCACTTTGTAGTCCAACTTTCTAACAATGATAGCTGGAAGTCTGGTTTGCTTGGTTAATTTGGCTGTTTCCCTTGCATGCTTTCTTCCATATACGAAATACTGAAAAAATTGGGGTACATTAGATGTCAAAAATTCAGTACAATTGCATTGTGGTAATATTGTATTAAATGTTAAAAAAAGAAAAGAAAAGAAAAGAAAAGATGATGGTAGGAAAATTTTGAACTATGTAACTTGGATATTGGATCAAATTGCCTTTCATCTCGTTCCTAGAGATGAATGGCGATATTGTTTGTTTTGGATCTATAGAGGTTCTACGTACAGATATGTTTATGGTCTTCTTGACCTAAGGAAGCCTGAAACTCCAGGACTTGGATACCGGGGCAAAAACTCTTTTAACACTATCAATGACGATTCACATTGTGAAATTGGGAATCCCACACGTGTTAGGCTCCTATGTATATCTATTTAATGGTTCGGAAATTTTCTGTTGCTTATTAAACTGTCTTGTAATGTCATATTTCAAGAATTTTTGCTGCTTTATCTGTTCCAAAGGCAGGGAACCCTCTGCTTCCAGTCCCAATGAGTCATCATTACGAGTAGAGTCCTTGAAATTCACTTCCCATACCCTTATTCATTGAATACTCAACAAATCACAATATGGCATTATTCAACTAAACTAATTGATATTTGATGTTTGCCCTTTGCTTTTTAGCCAAATCCGGTAATAATATTTGTTTGGGAGTCTCATAAGTTACAAAACCCAATTAAAGGATATTTTACCCTGACTTAAGAGCCGTTCTTATTTTGAAGTGAAGGCTACTATTAAAATTTGATTTAGAGATTATTTATCTCAGGTCAATATCATTCTAGATCAAAAGTTAAATTCAAATGTCAATCTCAAGATACATTATCTAGGGTTAGTATCACCTTAAGTCGAAAGTCAAATTCAAGATCAATCTTAGAATATCATTTTAGGTCAAAAGGCAAAAATTAGAGGTCAATCTTGAGGACTATTTTTCGGTAATTATGCTGACACGTGAGGAAAGAGTGGATAGTAGTTGGGAATAACAGTTATATATGATAACTCTGAGAATAATCACTGGTCAATCCACTTTCTAATAGCATCTAATGGCGATTTTTTTGGAAAACTAAAGGTAATTACCCACTATTGAGAACTTCTATAAAAGGTTGTAATTACAAAGCAAAAGTAACTAACTTCTTTTTACTAAATTGCTGTCTTACTTTTTACTAAAAGTAAAACTTCAAATTTGATTTAAGCACTATTAGGTTTTTGTTGAACAGTTAATTTTTTCTGATTTTTCTCTGTGAATGTAGGTTTGTCCATATTTAGCAGGCATAGAAGTTTAAAGGTTTGATACTCGAAATCGTTTAAAAATTTTGTATTTCAATAATTGACATTATTTGTGAAGAACGAAAAAAATAAAAATCATATTTCAATTCAAGCTAAAAGACTCATTCTACCATAAGGCGTTGAGTTGAACGGGAAAGCCAAGATGGGAACCTGTCAACAGAGCTGGTACAACAACAAACAATAGGCTGATGCTGAATCATCAAGTGCTAATGATACTAGTTTGAGCACAAATTTAGAAATGCCTCCTCTAAGCCAATCCATTATGAGGATGGAGGATAAAAAGATGATCAATTGGCACAAAAGCTGGAGAAAAGTGGGAAGAAACATCTAGAGAAGGGCCAATAAATACAAATACTGACAATTAAGGCAAGCATGTTGAAAAAGAGTTAATGGAGATAAAGAAGATAATCCATAACGGTGTTATTGAGATCCTAACCATAAGAGCTATAGTGCCATTAGAAGTATAAGAAAGTAGCACCCTAATGTTGAAAGGGGAATTAATGAGAGAAAAATAGGAAGCCAAGATATGACATTTGGAAGGAAATCTGGTTTGGATAAATCGTTAGAAAATCCTCGTTCTAAGAAGCAAAAATATAAAACTACTTAAAAAGAGAAGGGTAAAGTCATAGAGTAACTGCAATGAAAGGTTGATTAAGGTGATTAAGTGTTAATTAGGGTTTTATAACATAAACATGTAATTTAGTGTTTTATTTCACAAATTAATTAAGATTAATGAAACAATTGCTAACCTTTATCAATGGATTAATGAGGAATAATCCCAAATGTATGAGATCTCTAAGATCAAACCTCAAATGCCTTAAATTCTTTGGCCGTGAGATAGAGAGAGGAAGAGAGCTTGAATTTTTCAAATTTCGACTTGAATTAATTCAAAAATAGAAAAATGATCATATATATTGTTATGCACTAATTACTCAAATGCTCTCATCAATCAAGTCAAAAACAAATGAGTCTCAAAACTTGTTAAACAAGCTTTGCAATAATTAAGTACAAAATGATAAGTTTATTCACATCAAACTTTTTAATGTTAAACTTATCTTAAAACTAGTTAAACAACCTTTTGATCAACTTGAATTAATTTCATTTATATTCTTTAATATTAGTGGAATATTATAATTTAAATTAAGTTATAATTAGGTCATTTTATTAAAATCTTGAGTTTATTAAATAATTTAACATATAAACAGTTTATACTTTTTGATTTATTGTCATGATCGAGAGTGCTAGCTCTTTTATCATATATTAATTAATTATTCTCTCTCTTTTAGCAAAGTTAAGCATATGGTTATTGGTTGTAATCTCTTGAGTTCATTGTAGTGTTAACTATAAGCCTACCCAGGATTCTTTCTTAAAATGTATTTGTAAGCTTAACAATTATAGTTAACATATAACTATGTGCTATAGTTCTTAAATCACAATAAAAAAAATCTTCATTTAAATTTTTATAACTGATTATATGTATCGTATAGATAATATGTTTTCGTTTGTCTAATTCCAATGAAATTAGAGTTCACAATGTGTTAAAACCTCAAACTTAGTATCATTATGAACTGTTGGTCATTACATGTTGAACTTGTTACTACGAAATTTCTTTGTTTAACTTTTTATTTCTTCTTGGCCAAAGTTTTAGGTTTTACATGTTTACTATTATCTAACTAAGAACTCAAATTTAAATTGAGTTAACAAAAACTCAAGATCTTATATCAATCAACGGATTTTATCTTGATAGTCATTTGTATCCTAATATAAATAACACATAATCAAACCAACTTATTAATAAAATGTGATTAGTGATGAGTACATAAAAGTGTATGTGTATTAAGAGTTAAATTTATCATTTTACACTTAAAGTATGATTATCTC
>JAVXUL010000009.1:1764769-1777512 GCA_035590515.1 Trichilia minutiflora | reverse complement strand
TTGTGCCATTTATTTGCTTTAAATTATATTTAATTAGTTAGTAGAATACTTGTTGTTATTGTTTGGGATTTTCATATAATTGCTTAGTTAAGGAATTCCGTATTTCCACTGTGTTAACAACAAGTAGTAGAAATTTGAGTGTCCAACAAGTAGTAGCAGATCTTGTTTGTGCACAATATTTCTTTCATATACGAAATACTAAAAAAATTGGGGTATATGCGATGTCAAAAGATTTCAGTATAACTCCATTGAGACAATATGCATTAAACCTTGGAAACAATGATGGTTGGAAAACTCGGAAAGAAGCAACTTGGATCTTGGATCTGATGCTCTGATTGCCCTTAATTTCATCTCTTAATTTCACCTTGTTCGTCGTAAACCACGAAGGAAGAGTGGCCATATTGTCAGTTTTGGATGTGGAGTGATTCTATTTGACATAGGATATTGGGCTTTTTAACCCAAATAAGCCTGCAACTCCAGTACTTGGAAACCAGCCCAACAACTCTTTAACGAGTTAAAGCACCGAAACCGAAAGTTGCGGTTGGCAAAATGGTATTAATAATTCTTATTTCATAAACTTGAAAACCTAACACAAAAGGGCATTTGGTCTAGTGGTATGATTCTCGCTTTGGGTGCGAGAGGTCCCGAGTTCGATTCTCGGAATGCCCCCGTCAATTATACTGAAGCAAACTTTTTAGTTGTTTTGAGTTCGAAGCAATGGATGAAAATAGAATAGACCATCATCGAGGCACTGTTTGATAATATCTCATATGCGTTACGGTTTTTGTGCTCCATAACTGTTCGATAGAATGCTTGTCAGAACTCCAGATGAAAATGGAATAGATCATGATGATTCAGGCACTGTTTGATAATGTCTAATATGCGTTACAATTTATCTTTGCTCTCGTTAATTAGTGCTCCATTAATTATTCTGAAGGACGAGCTATTTTTTGTCATCAGTTTGGAGTTTCTTGGAAAAAGCAAACCTTCTTGCTCTCGTTAATTAGTGCTTCTAAGCTGGTTGTTTTCAGTTCGAAGCAATGTATTACATAATGCATGTTAACTGTTCTATAGAATGCTTGTTAGAATTCTAGATGAAAATGGAATAGATCATGATTCAGGCACTGTTTGATAATATCTAATATTCGTTACAATTGGTCCCAAGGCAAGTATCAGGCAAGGTTTTAGACAAAAACGCTTGCTGCATATGGAGAGAAGGTCATTAGTCCTTGCTTTTATATACCCACGAGTAGTCGAGTAGTTTGTGAAAACTGGTCCCATGCTGAAGCAAGTATTAGGCAAGGTTTTAGACAAAATGCTTATTGCATATAGGGAGAAGGTTATTTTAGTCCCTGCTATTATATACCCACGAGTAGTTTGCCAGTATCTAATCTGCTCTACTCGTTATTAACTATTATTTTGACTGCCCATTTGAATTTATCTTACGAGTTCACCAAAAGTCAGTTCTTTTATTGATTATTCAACATAACAATGTTTGTTTGTACTTTACGCATTAGAAGAAAACTTGGGTGACGGATCCCTTTATTGATGAAGCATGTTGAGCATCAGCTAGACAGCAATGCAGAATAATTTTGAGAGTAAAATATGATGAGATTGTGTTAATTTTATACGCTATATTGTAATCTCAAGATGTATTTGAGAGCAATATTGAACTTAAAACTGATTTTGTATTGTGGATTTTTGGGCAGACCTTGTTCAGAGCTTGATTGTGTTTGTGCTCTTAAAATGATTACAGATTTGTTGAGCTCTAGGTAGCTTTTTCGGAATAGAGAATTTCCACGATGATGATAATAGTTGCCCATATATGTAGAAGATGGAGAAGAGATCGAAGAATGCAACCAAACATATTTCGTTTAAACACCGTAGTGTTGCAAATATGGAACCATTTACACTTGATGTCTTCATCTCTGTAAGCGATTTGTTTCAGCCTCACTTACACATAGGGTGACTAGTAAACAAGTTGCTCTTGCTGGCACAAACTCTAAGGACGTCATAGCGTCACTCAAGTCGAGATCAGATATCCCTACATGTTTGGCCATTGGCCGGATCTTGGCTAAAAGAGTGAGAGACATAGGTGTATACTGCGTCTTATGCACCCAGGGAAAGGGATAAATTTGAAGGAAAGTTTAGAACTGTAGTTCAGTCTCTCATTGGTAACGGAATCTATGTTAAAATATATCTTCACTGAATATGTTGAACTTGTTATTAAAATTGCTATTTTTCGACCCTCTTTAGTGTAACTTTTCTTTTGTCTGGAGTCGGTGAACAACATGCATTTTACGCTTTCCTGTTCAATTTTAGATATATAACTTAAGGGTGTCAATTCGGATAAACTAATAGTATTCGTATCGTCTCAATTAACTTATAATATTTTTTTGTGTTCATTCGAATACGATCCATTTATTAATCGTGTCAAGATCCTCAATCCTAATACGATCTATTTATTAATCATATCATCCATTTAATAATCGTGTCATACATTTATTAATCGAATAATTTATTTTTTAAATAAATACTATATCACACTATGATTGGATCATTAACTTGATCCAATCTATTCAATTTATTTAATTAATTAATATAAAATTTAATCTATTTAACTAGTTATTTATTTAATATCAAATAAATATCAAATATAAATAAATAAAATTATTATATAAATAATTATTTATTTATATATAATTATTTATTTAATTAATCGTGTTTTAAATGAATAAACGAATTCATAAGGTTAAATCCGAATTCGACACGATTATTAATCATGTGACACGAATACGATCCGTTTATTATTCGTGTCAAAATCTTTAAATCCGAATCCGTTTAATTATATCAAATTCGTGTCGAATAATCGTATCTTAATCCAAATTACCACCCTTAATATAACTAGACTCCATATTAATACTAGAATTTCATTATGAAGTTTTTCTTCTGGAGTGAATGAATGCATTTCATTTCCCGCACAAAAAGCAGAAAGCAGAAGCACATTGTTAAACTGATTTAATTATTATTCAAATTCTCGTGAATACTAAAACTTAAAAAGTAAAATAATTTTCTTAAAAAATATTATGCTTGCACGTGACATGCTGACAATTCAAATACAATTTTAGCCCTCGTAGGTTTATACTTAACAGAAAAATTAATCGAATCCCAGAAGGGTGTGGATGATAATTAATGAAATAAAAGGGGTCTTAGTGATAATATTTTTGAAATACAGAGCTATGGATAGGATTTAAGGAAAAGCTCAAAAGCACAACTTCGGAGTTCGGAGCCTCCAACTATTTGAAAAGATATACCCTGCCAATCTTCAAAACGTCGACGTTCTGCGATTTCTAAACCAATCCTTTAGGTTTTGATCCTTTTTATGAATTTTTTCGTTTCTGTTTTCCTCTTTCTGCTCTTCCGATCCTCTCTCTCATTGGGCTCCTCAGAGGTAATCTCTCTTACTATCCGTATATTAATTTAAGCTTCGTCGCTATATATCTCTGTTCAGATCTTCTCTCCATCTCGCTGCAAATTAGCGCTGTTTTACGCCAAAGCAACATTGATTTGGTACAAAACTGAGAATTTCTTTGTATTTATATTATTGTATCTTTGCATGTATACGTATGTCTGTGTTTAAATGCTGGTTGTAATTGTGATTGTTAATTCTTTTTTTTTAATTTCTTTTTCTAGTTTTGGGTTGATGCTGTATTGTTAAATGCTGGATTGTTCCGTGAATTTCTATTCGTAATTGAATCATATTAAGTCATTCGGATTTTGTTTAAGTTGAATTAATTTTCTATATCTTGCGAAAGTGAAACAATTTAAAGCATAATGTTTGAAGGTTTACTCCTTTTCTGTAATTTTTAGTTTTGGGATCCTTTATTTTGAAGTGAAATTGTGCGTTATTCAGTGAAGTTAATCTATGATTTCACTGGATAGAGTTGTATTTATGTCTTGTCTCTTTTAATTTTCTGAGAGTGTGTGTAAGAAGTGATGGTTTTTAGTCCCTGCGGAATCAATGTCCAAATTTATGAGATAATCTTGCAAAGGATGTGGAGGCAACAGTTAATGAATTGGGATGTGTTTGTTGGTATTGGAAGTCTTGTGTTGTTCCTGCATACAGGTGTGAAGCAATGCCCAGATTTATGGCATAATTTTGCAAAGGATGTGGATTTGACAGTTAATGTTTTGGGATGTGTTTGATGGCATTGAAAGTCTTGTGTTGCATTGAAAATCTTCTGAAGTTCTGAACTTAAGGTTAACCCTACTTGATCTGAATATTTGACTCAAATTCGTTTCCATGGCCAAATGGTAGAAACCAACGGTTAATCAATTATAGATGCTTTAAGACATTATTGAAGTCCATTTATTTGGCCTAGAAGAAAAAATTGTGGAAACACATATTTAACGATTGTAATTGAAAAAATTACTCCCTTGGCAGGTTTTGCAAAAAAGGTGATGCATGATAACGTATGGGGAGAAACATAAAAAAGAAAATGATTGGAATCGTGAATTGTAATTTGTTCTGGTGTCTGGATATTTCTGAAATGTGGAAGTGTGTTGTGTTTCCTCATAGCTGATCACCACTGATACCCAATATTTGAAATCTTTTTGGAGTCTTCTTTGGTCTTTATGTAGTGTTAATAAAATTGAAACCAAATATACTCAATTGGGTCTCTCAATAAAAGTATATAGTTAACCT
Organism: Trichilia minutiflora; assembly: GCA_035590515.1. Lineage (NCBI taxonomy): Eukaryota > Viridiplantae > Streptophyta > Magnoliopsida > Sapindales > Meliaceae > Trichilia > Trichilia minutiflora. The sequence continues at coordinate 1,772,807 of JAVXUL010000009.1, read as the reverse complement.
TAGGCATACAAAGAGGGGAAGTAAAATTTGGTGGTTTAGAGTGATTATTGAGGTTCTGCATGACCAATTAATTTCAATGTGTTAACAGCAAATTTAACACCATTCTTATTCTCTGCACCTGAAAATTTTTTGTTTTAACCATATCTTATTTCGGCCTTTTCTTTATCAAAGCATAATAAATGTATTATCTATTAGAAATTTTCAATATTTTCACATATTTGACTTTTTCATCTTCTTATTCTTTTCGGTCCTTTCCCTGTCTTTTAAATTTTGTAGCCTTGTTGTAAATAGCAAATAACAGAAAAAATAGCTAAATATTGTTTGCTGCAAAACATTTGACCCGGAAAGCCTGGTTGGTTCAATAGAATATGGAACAAGAAATTGAAGAAAAGGCAGCTGAGAATGATGTGCAAGCCTCTGCTGAAGCACCATCTGAAAATAAAAAACCAAAATCATTGATGGCCAGCGCAAAAATTGTAAAGAAAGCACTGGTTAATAAATTGAAGACCAAAAATGCTAAAGTTACTTTTCAGGCTCGGCGTAGAGCTGGAAAGAAGATGGAACAGAATTTATTAGATGAGAGGAAAGATAGTAACAGCGTTGTAGAACAGGGTTCTAAGAAGCAGAATTCAAGGGAAAAGAACTTAAAAAAGAACCTTGCTGGACAAAAGAGCAGAAAGATAGCTGAGCAGGATCCAAAGAACCATGAAGAGATTGGTGGGATAGATAAAAGTGACCTGAAGCAACGGTGTGAAGAGAAAAAATCAATGCCAGACAAGAGTGTGATGAGTCAAGAGAACAAAGACAAACAAATTGATACCTTAAAGAACCAAGAGAAGGAAAAGAACACAGGAAAAGGAGAAAAAATATCAGTGCCAGACAAGAGTTTAAGGAATCAAAAGCACAAAGACAAACAAAGAGACACAGAAATGAACCAAGTGAAGCAAAAGAAAAAAGAAAAGCCCGGTGGTCTGATATTTATGTGTAGCAAGAAGACCAAGCCAGATTGTTTCCATTATTGTGTCATGGGTGTATCAGCTGGTAAAAAAGATCTAGTGCTGGGCATCAAACCTGGACTCAAGCTTTTTCTCTATGATTTTGACCTTAAGCTTATGTATGGGATTTACAAGGCATCCTCTTCTGGTGGCATGAAGCTTGAGCCAAAAGCTTTTGGCGGAGCATTCCCTGCTCAGGTCAGTTTTTACTGTTGTTGGTTTTTGCATTTTAATCAATTTAACCTTATCTGTGTGTTGATAACTTTTGAGTTCAGGTGCGGTTTAATATCCATAGGGATTGTATTCCTATCCCTGAAAGTGTTTTCAAGAAGGCTATTAAGGAAAACTACGATGAAAAGCATAAGTTCAAAATTGAGCTTACCTCTAGACAGGTATAAATTTCATGTTTCTTTGGGTGGTTTGGTGGCCATTTGCCCTTATTCATGAATTTTTGATATTCCAAATTTTAATTCCCTCTCAGGTTAGGAAGCTCTCAGAACTTTTCCGACCATCTCCAATCCGGTCAACTGCATTGCCTCTTCACAAACCCTTTCCAAAAGCTAAGGATAGTGAAATTTATGCTGGTGTAAGAGAGTCAAACTGGGAAAACTTTGCTAGAGATCCATACACTAATGGTAGTTCTAGGGCTTATAATAGATTGCCTCTTGAAAGGGATCAGCATATTATAAAAGGAAAGATCAGATCTTCACTCGGAGAGGAAGTTCCCCGTGATTTGCACTTGGCTGAAAAGGAATATCATACTTATGGTCTTCTGGGAGAGAGGACAAATCTGACTGCTAATCACATCGCTGCTCCTTTGGACACCTACCAGAGTCATGAAAGAGCACAACAGCATCTTCTAAGACACCCAGATCCCATGTATTTTGACCCTGTTCCTGCATCCAGAGAACCTGTTCTTGCTGATCCTCTCTACTTGACAGAGTGTCAATATCAGAATTATAATGTCGGTGCTAGACATGAACTGCCATCCACTGTTTCTCTTGTAGCAGCCCCCATGACTGCCACTGCTACAACCTCAGATCGATACTCTAGGGATCCATATAATACATACTATCATGGCACTTCATCCATGGACCCATATATGCCACCTTCAAGGAGAGAGGAAGTTGGGTCAGGTTCCTACTCTGTTCGGACATATTTAGCTGAAACGGATCCCTTGAGAAAAAGAGAAAAGGATCCAGCTGATAGGTTATACTCATCATATGCTGCTAATGAGCTATCAAATTATACCCGGCACCATTACCCCCCCAAACCTGAACTAGAAGCTGCACCTGTATCGTCAAGGTACTCTTTTGCTGGTCCATCTTTATCCTACCTATGACCATTTGTATTGCTCATTCTTCTGTACTGTGCATTTCTTCTTTAGCAAATTTCTTCATGTAATGTGAATTATGATAAAAGGTTATCTATAGATAACGTTTTCTTCTCTGCCCATATTAACTTCTTTCAAATCTGTTAGCAGTATTCAAAAACCTCAGACTTACAGAAAGTATTGTTTCCTCGTGTCATTGATGTCAGGCCATAAAATTTGTTGAATCGTGTTATGGAGAACTTTGTAATCCAACTTTTTACCAACGATAGTTGAAAATCTGGTTTGCTTGTCAATTTAGCTATTGCCCTTGTATGCTTTCTTCCGTATATGAAATACTGAAAAAATTGGGGTATATGCGATGTCAAAAAATTTCAGTATAACGCCATTGTGATAATATGCAGTAAACATTGGAAAAAAAAATGATTGTTGGAAAGAAGCAACTTGGATCTTGGATCTGGTGCGGTGCTCTGGTTGCCCTTAATTTCATCTCTTGCATCATAGAGCCCTAACCCTAAGAACGAATGGCGATATTGTCTATTTTGGATGTGTAGTGGTTCTACTTTTCTATATGATTTCGGCTTTTTCACCTAAAGAAGCCTGCGACTGCAGTACTTGGATACCAGCCCGAGAACTCTTTTAACACTAACTCGTTAAAGCTCCTATGCCTGTATTTAATGATTCGGTAATCAGAGTGGGCAATTGCATTTTGCATCGATTTACAGTTAAATTTTAAATTGATTTAAAAATAGAAATTTTACTTCAGACAATCTAATCCATTCTAATAATATGTTATAAATTGATTTAATTCGAATTATTTAGATCAATTTAGATGCATAATTTGAGCTCTATACTTAAATTTACAAATTTTATCAGTTCAGACGAAGTCGGATCCACTCACCCCGTTTATTTCATTTTAAGCTTATTCTTAACACAGTATATATTTGAAACAAGGATCGCATTTGGAATCCTATATCTGTACAACAAAAACATAAGGACTTCTGCCGTTTCACGGACAAATTACTGCTGCACAACTTTTGTCACCATAGCCATAGGCATCATCTTGCTTCACATCCACGTATCCCTTGTTTTCCAGGGCCTGCAAATAGTTATGTAGACAGCTTAATGATTTTGAATCATGTTTGTGTTGAAAATTGAGATTTATTGAGGAGCCTAGGTTGAAAAAGATAAACCAGCTATTTGTACGTGAAGAACATGAGTATTGAATCCGCAGGCAAGTTTTCTGGGAAACTGTTTTGAGTCATCTTAGTGGAAAGAAAAAGGGGGAGAGAAGACAAGATACAGGTATTGTTCAGTTCACAATTATGTAATCCCATTTCCACTGACATATGCATGTAATTGAAACGGGTATCTGGTGGTGTGAAGATGATGCGAAAATTAAATTACGCATAAAGATTCGTAACGCATTAGGATTTCACACACTCTAAAAAAAATTAAATCAAAATTAATATAGGACTTTAACTCAATATTTAAATTAATTTTAAATTAAATAAAAACTCAAAAGAATAATAATCATAAGTATAAATTAATAAAAAAAATAGGTCACTCTCAAAAAAAATTTTGAATAATAAATAAAGTTTTAAACGTTATAAAAATAAATTTTTGATAAATTTTAAATAAAATTATTTAAAAACAAATAAAAAGGTTTCAAATTTACTGCTGATATTTTTTTCATTTTTTAACTCTAATATTTGCCTCAATTATTAATTTTTTTTTATGAATTCTGATATATTAAATTTTTAACTGGTTCAAATAAAATATTAAATAATTAAAACTAAATAGCTATTTAAATGACAAAGACAACTAGTTAATGAAACAAATATTTGCATCGAGAATAATCTAAAGCATGACAGGATATGAAATTTGCATCTATTTGATTAGTCGATTTGAATTTAATTTGAACTACAATTCAAATTCATAATAGTGATTTTTAAAAAATTAATTTAAATTTTTTAAAAGTTAATCTAATTGTGATTTTGGATCGGATCAAAATTATTAGATTAGGTTGAATGCCCCCATCCAATATCTATAGGTTGTTGGTTGCTTAACAATGTCTAGAATATGGTAGGGTAGTCGATTCAATTTATTAATTTATATAATTTGAATCAATTTAAAGATTTTATAAATTGTCTTACGAATTAAATTTAATCCATCAATTACGTCAATCTCCATAACATATAATTAATTTTAATAGTATAACTTATTTTCAAATAAATGTATAAGAATGTTATTTTTTTAAATTAATTCTATTTTTATTTTATTTTTAATTGATTAATTTTATTTTATCAAGATCTATTAAAAAAATAACAAATAATTATTAAATAATAATTATAATAAAGAAAATTTAATAGTAAAAATTAATACAGTTATTTTAATATAAAAAATTAGATATATTATATATTGATTAATTTATTTATATGATATATTATTTTTTTATTTTTTAAAATTAATTTATTATTTTAAACTATTTTCTATATTCTTTATTTATCACAAAACTTCTAAAAAAATATTTTTTTAAAATATATAAAAATTAAAAAATTATTTATAATTTATTTATTGTTTATTATTTCTTATTATTTTAATTTATTGTAAAAATAATTATTTTTTATTAAATTATCTATTTATATTATTTTTTAAATTTATAAATATATAATAATATTTTTTAATGTTAATTATAATATATTTCTAAATTGAATTAGAATATCTTAAATAGAATCTTTCAACACGAATATTGGATACAAAATTTAATCCAATTCAATACGTGAATGCTCGGTCATAACTTTCATCTCTCATCACTCATCACTCATCACTCGTCACTCGTCACTCGTCACTCGTCACTCGTCACTCGTCACGAGGAACACTCCTTGTAATTCACTCCCAATTCCCATGCCCTTGTTCATTGAATACTCAACAAATTACAATATTGAATACGAAATCAAGATTTGATTTTTCTCCATTTTTTTGTTTTTTTAAACTGAGTAATGATAACTCCATTTCCTGAGACTTTTATCTACTCGGAAACATAGACCCTATGCCTATGGTTATGGTATGCGTTAAACCTTTTGAAAATTGAATTTTGACGGGGCAACTCCAACAATTTGTATGGAAATTCTTCATAAGAGCAAATGCACACACATCAACGTCAAATGACCTTCCTTTGACCTTGAGCCTTGAGCCTTTGGCTGACATTTCTAACCCATTTGTTATACTAAACCTACTCTGTAATTTCCTTTTTCCTCAATTTGTACAGAAAAGAGAGTAAAAAGGGAATGAAAATTAAAAGAATTTGTAGGCACTGCTATACACACATCTTGACTTTTGCTTTTCAAATTTTTTAGGGACTAAAAATAAAGCAACCTAGCTTGGTTTGCTGTACACATTTAATAATTTTTTTAAGACAAAAAAAATTTATGCACTCAGTTATTATTGTGCTATCCAGTCGGATATGGAACGAGATTACATTTTCTTAGAATATGTGCAATGTAAACGCAAATCACAAGGCATATGATCTTAATCGAGATCATATTTTCTTAGAATATGTGCAGTGTAAACGCAAATCACAAGGTATATAATCTTAATCAATGAGATATGTATATAGGGATCACTTATAATGATACCAAACAATCGAATAAAAACCCTAATTATCTTATACTTTTATAAAAAGTGATAAATTAAAGAATTGAATATGAAACTACAACGTAAATATAGATCAATCTTTTATGCCCAATACCACGAGCCTGCACCCTTTTGGGGCACTTCACATTGAATCAACAATAAAAGACACTCTCGACTTTAGCTTAAAATACAAAAAGAAATGAAGATTATAATTTAATTGAGAATAGAGAGTCGTGTGAATTTATGACTGCTTTTTCATTTGCCCTTCCTTTGTTTAATATCAAACACACACTTGAATGTTTATTTTTTTTAGTGGTTTATTGTTTATATACGTAAAGTTATATTTAATAAATAATGATAAATGTTTATTAATTTTATATTTATTTTAGAAAATATGTTATTAAGCTTAAATATTAATTATTTTATTTATAATTAAAAAAAAATAAAATATATATAATTATATTAAATATTTAAATTAAAAATATTATTATATTAAACATTTAATTTTTTATTATAATTAAATAAGAATTACACAATTTTTAACGACATAATAAAATTAAATATTTACATTTATAAATCAATAATAATTTTTAAAATGAAAATCTTAATATATTTTACTATTTTGTAAATAAATATAAATTATTAAAAAACAAGATCTTTTATTATAACTATTTTTTTTATTTATTATTTTAATTTTATATTATTCATTGATTGTAATTTTAGATTATAAAAGAATAAGTTACTAATATAATTAACATTTTAAATTTTTAATGTTCAGTCTAGTAATAAAGTGACTGCGTTATTTTATTGATATCTAGGCTAGAATCCCCTTGTATGCTTGCGTTTTTCAACCATTCACAAAATGAAGAATATTTATATAAATTTATTTAAAAATTAATATTTTATCATTCAAAAAATAAAAATAGTGAATATTTATTAAATTTTTTATATTTATTCATTATAATAATTTTTATAATTAATAATATTAATATAAAATTTAAATGCCCATCAACATCCAAATTCAATGGGTGTAAGAAATTTATTATACTTATAAAATATATATATAGAAAAGTTTTTTAACTCACTTTAAATCGTCTTTTCTATATAAAATTTGGACACCAAGCTTTACGTTATGTCTAACGACGTTACGACAGACTCTACGTTAGGTTTAAGGGACTTAGTTTTTATTATTTCATTATAAATATCATTTATGATTAATAAATATAATAATTAAAAAGAATATTTTAATATATTAAAAATTATAATTTATTAATAAAAGTTTTAACAAACGTAATATATAATAACACTTGTTAGTTAAATATTTTGTGGAGAAAAATTTAAATCGGAGATATTATAATTTTTAGTTCAATAAAATTAAATCGTTAATCCGAATGAAATAATTTAAATAAAATTTTTAATCGTTTGTTTTTTGAGAGTCTCTCGTAATTAATGTAAGGAATTAAATGATAGCGTGTGTGGTGCACACTGCTTGCTTATTCCTATCGCTTAACGTTTAGAAAGGATTAAGATGAAATATTTATTATGAGTGAGACATCATCGGATTATATGTTAGATAATAAGATGAATTCTCAAATCAATACTACCATTCAATTAAATTATGACATGTGTATCAGATATTTTTATTTTAGTATCATAATTACTTTAATAAATTCATTAATTTAAAATTAAATTTTATTTTTTTATTCTAATTCTTATTATTTATTATAATAATATGAAATTAGAATTTATTACATAGACGTGTACAAGTACAACTGTTTCTATCTAAATATGGTATTGACGTAGTTGACTTGACTATGATTGGAATTGCCCAGTCAAGACAAATGGAAGATGCCAACCGCACCAATACGTAAAACATTTTTATTGGATAAACACGTTATCCTGACTACATGAAAAACTCATATGCCATTAACACGATATTCCACTCAGGATTAGTAATTAATAAATAATATAATTAGTGTTAATTATTGTTATTAAAATCGCGTTTTTAACGTTTTTCACAAGAAAACGTTTTCGATTTTAGTTAAAATCGAAAACAGTAAAACAGTAAAAATATTTG
>JAVXUL010000009.1:1750214-1764669 GCA_035590515.1 Trichilia minutiflora | reverse complement strand
GAATAACTTATTCATATCTTTCATGCAATGGCAGGGATGAAAATTGATTTTATTACTGCTGGTGGGAGCGTAAGTGAATCTAAAAGTCTGTATATATTGTGTTCATTATTTGAACAAGTAACTGATATAATTTGGGAATGCATATCTGGTCTCAGACAATAGCCAATGTACCAGAGCTGCAAAAATTAAATGGAGTTCAAGTTGCAAAAGCAGCGGGTAAATCTAAGAAGCAAGATTCGATGCCGTAGTAGGCCATGTTTTGGAAGCATGTCGTTTGTAAGTATTGATTGTGGTGCTACATTATTGTCATGATTCCAAGTAGGTCCTGATTAATTAACTACCTTCCCTATCCATGCTGATGATTCTGTGAATACAAGCTGAAGTATTTTGTATGATAGTGGGGGGAAAATACGAGGTCCTATTAACATAAAATTTTACTTTAAAAGTATCTGGATTGTGATATTGGTTTTTCAAAAATATTTTGAAATATTTACAGAATTAAACATTAGAAAAGTTTAATAGTGAATATTTATTAAATTTTTTATATTTATTAATTATAATAATTTTTATCATTAATAATATTAATATAAAATTTTATATGCCCATCAACATCCAAATTCAATGGGTCTGAGAAATTTATTATACTTATAAAAATATATATAAAAGAGTTTTTTAACTCACTTTAAATCGTCTTCTCTATATAAAATTTGGACACCAAGCTTTACGTTATGTCTAACGACAGACTCTACGTTAGGTTCAAGGGACTTATTTTTTATTATTTCAATGAAATTTTTAATCGTTTGCTTTTTGAGAGTCTCTCGTAATTAATGTAAAGAATTAAATGCTAGACTGTGTCGTGCTTATTCCTATCGCTTAGTTTAGAAAGGATTAAGATGGAATATTTATTATGAGTGAGACATCATCGGATTATATGTTAGATAATAAGATGAAATATTCATACGTGGGTAGTTTAATTGATAGGAGTGAATTTAAGATTATATGATTAGGTATATGATTTTGGGTTTGATTTTTGGGTGTGTTCGTAATTTAAAAAATTAAATGTTAGCCTGTGTCATGCTTATTCCTATTGCTTAACGTTTAGAAAGGATTAAGATGGAATATTTATTATGAGTGAGACATTATCGGATTATATGTTATATAATAAGATGAAATATTCATATGTGGGTAGTTTAATTGGTAGAAGTGAATTTAAGATTGTGTGATTAGGTACGCGATTTTGGGTTTGATTTTTAGATGTGTTCATAATTTAAGTGGGCAGTCGTGATGATAAGATGCTACGTTAGTCTCTTATAAAAATTAATTGAAATACGTATAAATTGGTCTGAACACCTTGATGATAATAATAATAATAATAATGATAATAATAATAATAATAATAATAATAATAATATGAAATCTCAAATCAATACTATCATTCAATTAAATTATGACATGTGCATCATATATTTTTATTTTGTTATCATAATTACTTTAATAAATTCATTAATTTAAAATTAAAATTTATTTTTTATTCTAATTCTTATTATTTATAATAATATGAAATTAGAATTTATTAGGTAAACGTGTACGACTGTTTCTATCTATTGAATTGACGTAGTTGACTTGACTATGATTGGAATTGGCAAGTCAAGACAAATGGAAGATGCCAACGGCACCAATACGTAAAACATTTTTACTGGATAAACACGTTATCCTCACTATATGAAAAACACATGTGTCATTAACACGATATTCCACTCAGGATTAGTAATTAATAAATAATAAATAATATAATTAGTGTTAATTTTAAATTTATATAATAATATAATATACTAGTAGCTAGTTTTTTTTAATAATTATATTTTTATTTAATCTATTTTTATATTCTAACTTAATTAAAAAATTAAATACAAAAATAATTATTAAATCATCAAATTATAATGATAAAGAGTTATCCTAAGAGCTAGTTTGTATATAAAGAACGACTGATAATTCATTGATCAATGGGGAAACTTCATTGCAAAAACAAATTAAAAGACTTGGAAAATTATGGTATTTCATGCATGGAATTCCACGTGCATGCATATGCTGACTAATTCTTTCTTCTTTACATGCATTGCATATGATCATCTTTTCAATATAATATCGTATTTTTGTTTTTAAATGTTCATTGACATGTACAGTATCCTTACACAATTGCGTAAAAAATAATAATGTTAAAAATACATTTTTTAAATATTTTTTATAAAAATATATAATATATGTAATAATTCTAAACATTGTATAAAATAAAAAATTTAAATTCAGCATTCTTTTAAGAGTAACGCTAAATATCATAAATTTGTAATTAAATTTTTATTTCAAATAATATAATATTTATTAACTGGGTAATATACACCACTAATTTAATGAATATTATATATTATATTATTAAAAATTAAAAGTTTAAAAAAAAAAAACATCACTCTTCTTCTTATTATTATTATGTCATAATTAGTCCTCAGGATGTGATTCAGTGGTAAGGACTTAAGGCTTTAGTGGAGGTCTCCGGTTCGAATTTTGGATGCAGGCCTAAGCTTGTTTACACATCACTTGTAAGAATCTGAGACAGTTTGGGTTTTACCCACTCATTTGGTATTATTGTGGTTGATTGTTCGATTATGACTGTTCCTACGGACGCCTTTCTGGCTTAAGGTTTAATCCTCGTTTCAGTGACACTGTTTCAGGATAATCGAGAGCTTGGATCTCCCGTAACATGTTTTGCGGTGCATGTTTTACGGTGTTGGTTGACGGTCGGAGTTTTTTAATTTTTAAAAAATAAAAAAAATAAAAATGTCATAATTAAGTCATTGTGTTATTATGTTTCGTCATCAAATGAAATATACATTATTTGAATAGACTACATTTTAAGTTTGTCCTTGGTTCATCATTTTTTTTTTTTTTTTGTTTGGTGAACTACCAAATCATTTATATACTCAAACAATGTTGATTCTCTCCATTGCATTTGAATAATCAAACAATGAGGAAGACCGAATCTATATCCATCCGTCAATATAATTATATTATTTTATATTATATGTAATGTGACATCACTTTTATTACGTACCATCATTTTTATTATATGTCGTAACATTTTGACGAAGCAAAATATATAATAAGTTATGTATTTCTTATTGTTTGGTTTTATCCAAAACTTGTACGTGTGAGAAAGAAAATGGCATTGAGTCTTATTATTATTATTATGTAAAAAAATTTTGGTGATTTTTGTACATTAATTATCAAGTCTTTTCATGATAATGTATAGTGATTGAAAATTTTATTTTATTTTATTTTTTATGTTGTGACTAAATTTGAATCTCTTTCAAATTAGTTACTTTCAAGTTAATTACGTGCTTTTTTTCTTTTCCCTTTCATTTTTCATCTTCTATTTTCTTTCTAGTTTTATTTGTTTTAGAATTAGAGATTAAATTACACATAATTCTAATTTTTGAAGGAAGATATTAATTATTATATAAATAAGATGATTAACCCTAAAAATTTTAGGATCATTTTTATTAATACATGTCATATTGAATAATAGGCTAAACCTAACTCCAATAAATTATTTAAACTATTATAAATAATTAAAATAAATATTTTAATAAGTGCTTGAATCGAATTTGACAGCAAAATCTTTTTATAAATATAAAAATTATTGTTTTGTATTTACCTATTAATTATCCAGATCTAAACTTTCCAAATTCCAAATATATTATTAAACAAATACATGAATCCTTTTATATATAGGATTTACATATTAAACTAAAAGAAATTATGGCAATTAAGTGCAAGTCTTTTTCTTTTTTCTTTAGAAAATTCATTAAATCGATGTATCTATCAAATACATGAATCTTATAAATTTTCCTCGAATTTTCTTTTCCAAAATCCTATAAATACAAGAAAAAACCCAATCAGTTTTCCGCCAAGGCTTCCAACGCACCCCTCTGTTCAGCTTAACATCAGATATTCAATAGCCTATTATTCCAGTTTCGGACGCTTTAAAACTGTAACGTTCGCCAAACTAATTTTTTTTTTAAATCAATTATTTTCTGTTTTTGTTAAAATTTTATAATTTTAGTTTTAATTTTGGAAGAAAAAAAAAAGAAAAACTTTACGACTTTTAGAGGAGGAGAGATATATGGGTTTGTGTTTGTCCGGTGGTGATGTGAGAGGAGGAAAACAAGCAGTTGGTGGTGGGACCCAATTCCGGTCCACCACAACCCTGAAGAATGTTAATGATGGTATTAACGACGCCGTTCAATTCTTCTTCAGATCACGCGGGATACCGTCCTTAGTCACGCAAATTGAGGTATATTCTAATGCAGATCTGCGGTCGTACGCCGTACAAGGACACAAAGCTTTTTTTATTTTTATTTATTTATTTATTTTAATTTCGTTGAGTCAACAATAAGCTGCTTTTATCAATTTGTTATCGTTTTGATTTTCTGTTGGTAGTTTTTGCCTTTCGATTTGCTTTTGTATTGGCATCGTGCTGTTCTGTTTTAACAGTGTATAATGATTGAGAATCCGCAGAAAAATTTTGTGTATAATGAAAACGATCAACAGAAGCACTTTTTGGAAAAGCAACTTTGAAGTGCTTTCTTAGTTTATAATACAGCCTATCAAGGGTTTCTTGATAAATCATTCCAACATTTAAAAAAAAATTCGACAAACATATGTACTTACTTCAGTCAGGCCATGGGAAATCAACAGTAAAGCAGTTTGGTAATTTGCAAGTGTTGTCGAGATGACATAAATGACTCTTTCATAGTTCATACCAGTAATTTTATGAGACGATTAGTGATACCCATGAAATTATCCTGTTGTTCTTTACGTGGGTGCAAAGGTGAATTTGTTCTATGCCGACATATTACTGGTTTGATGCTTTATTATCAAGAATTGTTTCTCCTATGGATATTAGGCAGTGGTAGTAGATCCAGTATTGATTAGGTAATGCACAGGCATGTTCACTGCTTTTCCAGCACGACAACGTTCTGAGAAGTGAAATTTAGGTTAAGAATAGTTAAGGTAAATAAAATAAGAATTTGCTGATCATTGAGAAATTGGATATATGATTTATGGTGTCACCGAAATCAATTACTTGAAAGATATTTTAATTAATGAAATCGTGTTTTCTTTTATATATATATTTTGCACGTCCTCCTGTAAGTTGACTATTTTGCTCTCATCTTTATGTCAAATGTTTCAATTTTTACCCAACTGCCTAAAAGATTGACCTTGATGATGCTCGCCTGGATGAAACATAGATTTCTGGATTCTGGTTTACTTAAGATAAACGATTAACTTTAGAAAAGCAAATTAATGCATTCAGGACTACGTGGATTCATCTACAGGGAAGCCATTTTACAAAAGAGTCACATACTAACAAAATCAATGTAGAATTTAACTCTTATAATATTAATGATGACACAATATCGTGTTTCAGTATGCATGGATTGTTAAAAATTAATTTGCTTTTCCATCCTTCTGTATTCATTCTTATATTGATGGAAACTTATTGCAGTTATCTTTATGTGCGTCAAAGTTACGTGACCGTGACATTTCATCAAAGGTATGGACATTTTAAAAGCTGTTGTAATATATGACAATATCATGTTCATGCTGCTACGTTCATATGCTATCTTCTCTTGCATCTCTTTGTATGAACTGTTTATTTGTTAATTACAAGACGAGGGATATATGATCTGAGTCACACAGGGTGATGGTCCCAGAGTCTGAACTGTTTGTGATTGATACTGTATAATTTACATCTAAATATAATACAGTAAGAATCAATAGCTTGAGACTTTCATATGTTTTTATTGTTGTTGAAAAGTCTTATAATGAACATTTCATTACTGATATTGTCTTAGTAGCCTTTACTATAAAAAATAAAAGCTGCTGTATTGTGGGAACAGTTTACAAGACTTCAGTTAGTTAGTTAATGTTAATATGTATCTATACTTATATGACATGTAATGGATGTGTGTTTCCATACTTATGGGCCTTTGTTATTTTTGTGTTTATACTTATATGACACACAATGGAAGTAAGTTTACTTACAAGCCTTTTACTATGTTATAGAGTGATCCCATGACAGTTGTGTATACAAAGAGAAGAGATGGAACACTGGAGGAGATTGGACGTACAGAAGTCATTATGAACAATTTAAATCCGGCTTGGATTGAAAAGGTTTCAATTGCTTATCAGTTTGAGATTGTCCAGCCGTTGGTGTAAGCTTTTCCTGTACTCTTAAATTTACTTTTTCTTGACAGGTCTTTAGCATATAATCACACATAAGCCTTGCTTGTTTTTATATTGTTTAATGCATTCTTATATAGTTATTTATTTTCTACCTTTTTCCAGCTTTCGTGTGTATGATGTGGATACAAAGTATCACAATATACCAGTGAAGGTACAACATTTTATTTATTATCTTAGTTCCTGGTGCGTGGTACGCATATTTTACACAATATTCTTGTCAATATGAAAGTTTTAGAGTACCAAGGCATCTACCTGATCCAATTGTCATTTATAAAAAGTATGATCTCTATTTATTTCATTAACATTAGTTTCGACTAATTTTGGCAAATTTGCTAGTATCTAATCAACAATTCAAAGTATTTATTTTCTGAAGAAAATTATGACTCAATTTTCTTGCTTTTAGAATGGAACGTTGATCTATGTTGAATTTCCAGTTGAATATTTTCTTCCATGACCATGGGAAGCTGTATAAGCAATGAAACTAAATGGAAGTATGAGAATTAATAATTAAGTCTTTGAAGCCTACAATTCATGAATTAATACAATATTGTATCAATAGGAAAAATCCAATAGTTGTTTAATTAATCATTGGGAAATATTTGATAAAAATAATTGGAAAAACCTTAAATTTGGTGTTCATTTGTGTCAAGTATCATCAATATCAAAAACTATTTGTAGTATTCTTAAATTTATGCAAATGAAGGATAAATTTGAGCAAATAGAAATAGATTCTTGGACACTAAATAGGAACTGTGTTGGTTAGCTGAGAGAGACTAATCTCTCAGTGACATGCTGGGAAAAATAGCATGAATTAAGATGAGAAAAATAAAAGGTACAATAAAACAATAAAAAAATTGAAAGCATTCTTTGATCCTTTCCTACCTTGGTTACAAATTACTTTCAAATCATTATTATCTAATGATGAAATTATTGTTGAATTTTGAAGTTTAAATTCCAAATTTTTTAATTGTGTTGCCTTGCAGATGCTAAAGTTGAATGATCAGGATTTCCTGGGAGAAGCCAATTGTGTTCTATCTGAGGTAAGTTTCCCGGTTACATATCGTTTGATGAATATATGTCATTTTTTTATATTCAATGGTTGAAGTATGTACATAGATTGTTTCAATAACTGTCTAATGCATTTTATTGCTTCGGCTATTACTCTAGTAAACCTTTTAAAGATTGTCCTAATGTCTGCCAGAAAGCTTTGATCTTCAAGTGTTCAACACTAAAATATGTCCTCTTTTTCGCTTTTTTATGGCAGATTGTGACCAAACAAAGTCATACTTTAACCTTAAATCTCCATAGGAAAAATAGACCTGGAGGTTCTGGAAACTTTGGTACACTCACTGTCCGTGCTGAGGAAACAGTTGCTTCTAAGAGTGCTGTTGAAATATCATTCTGCTGCTCCCATTTGCAAAATGTAGATGTGTTTTCCAAAAGTGTATGTTTATAAAACCAGTACTTTAAGAAGTTCAGTAGTTAATCTACAGATTATATGTTAATTCTTTATTTTTTCTTCTTATTATAGGATCCTTTCTTAAGAATATCTAGAATGGTTGAGAGTGGAAATGCTGTTCCTATCTGCAAGACGGAGGTCATAAACAACAACTTGAATCCCATTTGGAGGCCAGTAACTTTGAGCATGCAACAATTTGTGAGCAAGGTAAGCTTGTTAGGTTCTTATGATTATTACTTAGGTGTATGTAGGAAATTCAAGGAAGTTTGATCATGAGGAAAATTCTTAGCTTATGATTTTTCTCTTTGGTATAGGATAACCCATTAATTATTGAATGTTTCGATTTCAATACCAATGGCAACCATGTGCTCATAGGGTAACTTGTGAATTTCTTACTATTATTAGTATTCCAATTTTTTTTCTTTCTTTTGATGAAGTTTGGATTTACCTTTGCTGTTATCAGTAAAATTCAGAAATCAATTGGAGATCTGGAAAAACTTCACCAAGAACGCACTGGTGCAAATTTTATGTTATCATCTATTCATCAGGCTCGTGAGAAGGTGTTTATTCAACTTACTGAATTTAAAATTTAATCCCACTGTTTTTTGTTTAACCTCACTTTTGCCTTGTAGATTCTGAAAAGTCAGTTGTTTGTTGATAAGTTTACTGAGAAAGAGCAATATAGTTTTCTGGATTATATTTCTAGTGGTTTTGAGTTGAATTTCATGGTTGCAGTTGATTTCACTGGTAAATAACCGTTACATTCTGTGAAAAGGACTTATTGAAGATAAATTTGCTATTTAATTTATCTCATTTTGAACTTCCTTATTTCCCTTTCACTTGGCCTGATTTTGTTTTATCTATGGTTCATGCTTTTATTGCATAATCATCCAGCTTCAAACGGAAATCCCCAAAATCCAGATTCTTTGCACTACATAGATCCTTCTGGCCGATTGAATTCTTACCAGCAGGTAATGTTGTGCTATAACTGATGCACTTAGTGACTATTTGGTGTGACTTTTCTACTGGTAAAAGAGTGTTTTTAATATTAAAAACTTTTTTCAAATTTTTGTGTTGATGGGTTTTCTTTGCAATAGTACTTTTAGGATTCAAAAGTACTAGAAATAGCCAAATTTAGGATTCAAAAGTACTAGAAGTAGTCCAAATTTTGGGGTAAAGATGTTTGTTTGTTTTTTAAAAGGTTAAATTATCTTGAATGTCCTAACTTATTTTAAAATTTTTACTTCTTTTCTCTATTAATATAACTTCAAAAAACTTGTCTATAAAGTAATCACGCAATTTTTATTAAAATATATTTATGACAACCAAACGCCCAATAATTTTTTGTTATAGGCTCTACCTATAAAAGTATTACTTGTAAAACAGACCCTTGGGAGGCATCTCCAAAGGTTATGAAATGAACATTTTGCACAATGCTTTGGCCTTGGAATTCCTCATAAATTCAAATTCTTTTATGATTGTATAAGTGTAATTACCCTCACCCTAGCACAAGTTGGATTTGATCCCTAGAGACTGTCCTAGCCAAGCTAGTGACCAAAATTAATTTGCAATTGTTTTTAGTTTGAACAGAAATTTGAGAGAAAACATCTCCAATGAGTGTATTGGCCATTGAATTTAGTGATGAAATCATTTACAGGCTATAATGGCAGTTGGGGAGGTTATCCAATTTTATGATTCAGATAGACGCTTTCCCGCTTGGGGGTTTGGTGGGAAGGCATTTGATGGCTCCGTATCACATTGTTTCAACCTGAATGGAAGAGCAGATGGCTCCGAGGTAAGAGTACTGGAGTTGTTAGCTTTGCTATGATACTTTGTCAATAAAGTTTAATTGGTCGGCATGTTTCCAATCTTTTTCATTTTTTAACATCTAATAATTCATATTGTTACCTTTTTTTTTAAACTTCTTTGAGAATTGCTCTCGTCTAACTTCTGATTGGTAAGGAAAAAGGATGTATTTTATGTTTACCTTCCTCGAATATCGACTTTCTCTGCAAATCTCAGGCGTTCATCTGTTCAAATTGTATTGTATCTGAATTTTACCTTATCAATTATTTCATTAACAGCTGATTTCTGTAATCTATAGGTTGAAGGAGTTGACGGCATTATGGCTGCTTATGCAAGTGCTCTACACACTGTTGCTTTGGCAGGACCAACTTTGTTTGGCCAAGTCATCAATTTGGCTGCACGAATTGCTGGTCAGTCCCTATCACACGATAGAAACAAGTATTTTGTCTTGCTCATTATCACGGTGAGTAGAATTATCCAACACTGTTTTGTTTTTCTTACCTTCTATGTGGTGGCTAATCAATTTTAATCTTTTATAGGATGGAGTTCTCACAGATCTTCAAGAAACAAAAGATGCTTTGGTACGAGCATCTGATCTTCCACTATCAATCCTTATTGTGGGAGTGGGAGGTGCGGATTTTACGCAAATGGAGGTAGACAATATTTTCTGACCTCAGTAATATTTTATCGGCATTGCGATTATCTCTCTTAGTTTTAGAAGATTCATTTTGGAATATACATGTGGTCTTAGCCTTTCCTTTTTGGCAGATTCTTGACGCTGATAATGGCCGTCGACTAGAGAGTTCTACGGGTCGGGTAGCTACGCGAGACATTGTACAATTTGTTCCTATGCGAGAAGTTCATAGTGAGTGCATATGACACCTCTTTCCCTTTCATGTTAACATTAATTTCATTACCGTTGCTTCACATTATTTGTTTGTTACGAGTGGTTGATGCTAAATTTGTTCCACTGCCTAAAATTTTTTGAGTAACCTAATTTGTTTTATGCACAGAGGGGCAGATTTCTGTCGTACAATCTCTTTTGGAAGAGCTGCCTGGACAGTTTCTAACCTACATGCGCTGCAGAGATATCAAACCACTCAATCTTCAGGTAGCTCAAGCATTTGCTTAACAACCTCCAAATGTTCCATAACCATTCTAAAGAAAATAAGGATATCTCTATTTTCAAAGTGTTTATTTACAGATTTTGTGTTTCTTTTATTTTATCATTTTCTGTTGGAAAGAATCCTTGTACCATTGAATCTCAACTCAAATGATAAAATAAAAGAAACACAACATCTGTAATAAACACTTTGGAAACGGAGATAGGAAAGTAAAGTGCTGCAACAAAACATTGAAAAACAGAAACAGAGGAACCTCTCACCATCTGACTTCAGGTTCAACACAAGAAAAATGAGCTTCAATATCTCTTAAACTCCAAAGAGAAAAGGCATTACTGGGGGTGGTCCACTGAAGATTGACTTGAATCTTCTTTGCTACTCTCAACATTCTATAATCATAAAACACAATATATTAGAGATTCGTCACTTAAGTTTGCTTTTGTAAAGAAATTGCTCAAACTAGCTTCTGTGACAATTTGGGTGGATTATTTGTTTTACTTAGTATCTTCAAATTCAATTTTGTCCATGCCGACCTATGAAGGGATAGGGTTGCTAATCTGATGATCCCATTGTTAATTTGGCTTCAAAAATCTTGAGAACTCGTGTGCTACCTCAGCTATATTAAAAAAACTGCACAAAAATGTGAAATAAAAGTAAAGGGCTTATTGCGTCAATGTTTACCATTTTGTGATATAGATGTTTTATGGTTGTAATATTGAGGTCACCTTACCAACACCGTTCACCCTGTTCAAAGTCTTGCGTTACTTCTGTTAATCTTGGCGCGCTTAAAACTCTTCTAGAGAAAGTCTTCGTCAACAAAAATGGGAATTGGAAGGGGTAATTTCCAGAGCAGAAGCTTGTGAGACTTTCTAGACAGGAAATAAACAAAATCTTCGATTTGCTGAAAATAATCTCGTCGTTTGCTTCGTCTCCTTCACTTACTACAACTCCAGTCATTCCAATGCATCCCGTTATTATCATCATTTCAAGTTGCAGTAGACTTTTTGCTATGGAGTATCTTACCAAGTTTATCAATTCATTGCAATTCAATACATTAAGTTCTGTCAGATTATTAATCTCACAACTTTTGAGTTTACGGAAAAGATTCCGGAAATGATCCCCGTCATATCATCGAGATATCTTTCTTGTGTAGTCTCAACTCCTCCAAGTTTGGAAAAACTTGATGACCAATCAGACAGAACCAAGATGGAGTTGAAATTCTCTCCAACAATTTAAATGAATATAAACCATAGACAGGGAATCCATATTTCGGAGCATTGGGAACACTCTTTCTTATTGGAATTTAAATTTTTTAACAAAATATAAATTTTTTGATAAAACTGGAATACAATATCACAAAAAGCAACGGGAACAATTTTCTTATTATTAGAAATGAACTAATTTTTTTTTTTAAAAATAAACGAAGAAGACGAGTTCTCATACCTTCTCAACCAAGAAGAGGGTTTTGTTGCACTGGGAAATCAATAAGATGGTTCTCCCCATTATTTTCCTGGAAGCTAAATAATTCTGAAATGAAACACGTTAATTTGTCACAGCCGTGCACCTTCGGCTTGGTTAACATCGACCATTCTAAAGTGTGTATTCCAGGATAGAAGTCTCTACGTTCTAGTAGGTGGCTGAGTTCCAAGAACGTTTAACCGAGGAAAGAGAAATGTAGCATTCACTACTTCATCTTCCTTGGCAACAATTTCGTCCAAAATCTTGCAACTGAATCTCTCAAGGCGTTGGAGCTGCTCAATTCTTTTTGCTGTAAAAGACGAAAATATATATTTTAGTTACGGTTCCTGACAATCAAACGTGTTAAATTTTTAACATTGCAGGACGTTGTTGTAAGTTTTTTGTGCCAGATCTTTGTAAACTCTAATTGCAAACCTTTCCAAGTCCTCCAAGTCGGGAACCGCAGCCCACAGATAAAGTTCTTTTTAGAAAAGAGAAGAAAAGAATATTGACAAAAACACTCAAACTCTGTTTGAGAGGATTTTAAATTTATTTCATCAGCGAATATATTTACAAATCTCGTTTTCATTGCACCAGCTAATATCAATAGCAAAAGACAATAATGGATGTGTGGAATATTTGGACCCTATAATTATATTCCATACATGCGATTGTAGTAGGCTGCGGTTCAAAAGTTGGAGGCCATGAAATATTAAATGATAGTCAGTTTGTCACGGTACTAACTGAACAAAAAATACAATACTAATATATATATATATATATATTATACAAATAAGATCTTTCACTTTTACTCTCTACTCTTCCCTTTTCATTCTCTTCGTCTAAGAGGGGAGCAGTGATTTCCGGCTGACGGACACACACACACACACACAAAAAATAAAAATAAAACTAATTTTTGTGCTCATTTTTAAATAAATCAATGTTTAGAGTTTTAATTAGTTAATAATTTAAGTTGTTTTTAAATTTCTGTCTTGAATCATGAGTTGAGTCTCACCGAATTACGACCAGGCCAAAAATTTTTGAGTTTCTAAAATTTATCGTTCCTATTCAATTTTTCACACTTTCTTTGTTTCAGCTAATGTTTTGTTTTGTTTTTATTTTGAAGATTTCTAGTATATTTTGATGTATCTCACAACCTTGTTGGTGTTGGGATAACCTTGTTGGTGTTGGGATAAAAGCCAAAGCTGTGGTGCAGGTCATACGCTAACAGTCCCATGCATGCATTCTGACATTCATGACATGGTGTCGGCACCCACGCGAAAAATAAATTTTGTAATCAGTTTGAAAGTAACGGCACCGACGCCCAGTAGATAAGTCAGATATTAACTTATGCAGAGAGTGAATTCTGGGGTGAGTAAGAAGTCGCGATACCAACAGCATACAACCTTCCGCTTTGCTACAGTTCAAGTCACCCTCGTCAGTCGTCTCTATTAGAGTAAATGTTGGGTCGGGAATATGGTCTTGGCCTTCGTATAAAATCCAGCCTAAAATGAAAATGAAAACGATAAAAGGAGATTAAATGAGAGTCTCAAGATCACTACGAGCTATTACATCGCATACATAGGTTTAATAGTATATAAATCACAGTGTAAATAATTATTATATTGATTTAAATTTATAAAAAATAATTATGTAATGGCTTATTATTAGGCCAATATATAAACTCTTCTTACAAATGTCAAATATTGTCTTTTTGTGTTTTTAATGAACTATATGTACAAAGATATAAAAAGGCATATTGCCATCCACTATAAATACCAACTCTACTTTATCTTAAAGGAAGTTAGAAAAATATTCAAGAAAACATACTTAACTTGCATTAGTATTTCTAAATTTTTTTTCTCTTTAGCAAAATTTCCTTCTTTTTTAGATTCTTAGCCTGATCGGAGTATTCCTAACTTTCTCTATGATTTCGGGATGTTAGAAGACGGATACTACTATATTCTTACTGACACGGGTAAACTTGACAGACTGTTTTCTTGACATGGAGAAGACGATAATCTGTGCAGTCTCTGGGATTTTTTAATAAGAAATTTTAGACATCGATAACTAACACCGTCTAGAAAAAATCAGGACAAAAAGCTCTTTAGTTCATCAAAAAATTGTTGATATTTGAGAATGTTTGAATGGAAAACTTTAAATCCCAAGGGTGAAAAAGAAAATTTAATTTTAAATAGTTTATATATAATTTTGTTGTAATTAGTTTGATGGTCAATAAGGTAGGGTGAGCTTTGTTGGAGCTTCCACATCACCCACCCATTTTAGCCCTACATTCACACACACATAT
>JAVXUL010000009.1:1723189-1733944 GCA_035590515.1 Trichilia minutiflora | reverse complement strand
CTAGCGGGTCTGAAGCACAGATTCAAAGAAAAATCCAGTCATTGTGGATGAAACAGAAAAGTTTTAAAGAGGTGTTTACTAAGAAAACAAATGAACTTACTTTGGAATTTTACAAGTTGAACATTCTTTTTCGGTGAATATGATATTGTCATAGGGATAAGCAGACTGATATTGAGTAACATTCTCAGCTGTCACAGTTCCCGGATCACTAAAGCTAGTTAACAAAAAGAAAATAACACCAATGCCACCTCCCAACAAGCTTGTGTATCTGGAAACACATACAAATAATTACTGGGTAGAAAATAACACATGTGAAAGGAACTTTAGTGAGGGAAACATATCTATGCATGGTGTCTTACCTATGAATTCCACTTAAATAATATCCAGGAATATAGCTAAAGGATGATTTTGCAATAAAATAATAAGTCGTACCAATTATTGCCAAATATATTATCTGCAATTAAAGAGAAAATTTTAATAAAGATTGACCCTGCACCATTACAAGAAAGCAGATACCTTCTGCACAAATATGTGCAGAAGGTGATAAATAAGAGATATATAGAATCACATATAAGCAATTTTGACTAGTGCTGAAAATTCTCTATGCATTTATTTTAGATCTTTTTGCAGTTCAAGCTAATCTCAGAATCCTACCTGACCCCATCCTACCCAAGCATGGTCCATCTTCCCAAAAAGTTAAACATCTAACCTTCTTCAGTAGACAGTTTTTATACCAAACATGATAAAATTTATAAAGGAGCACAAGACTTATAATTAAGTTTGAAGCATTCTTAATATTATAGACGAAAACAAAACAAGTTTACCAGGACTGAGTGGATGAATACATCGAAGAAATTGCATACACAATGCCTCCAGAATTCAATTTATAGAAGTTCTTGTGCTTTGACAAAAATCTTCAACACTATTTAATTGCTAAATAAAATTGCATGATATCTTCCTCCTTAAGCGATCATTCCAACAACAAAGCATAAAAACTGTTTAATCACCATCAAAGATCTACTAATGATTTATTCTATCGCACAAACCGCTTAAATAAATATTTTCCCTCGTGCAATTTTGTTGGCCATAATAATTTTTAGTGGCAAACACATTATGTGGCATCCCTTTAAACCATGAACTCCTGTTTCACCAGTAGATTGTAGAATTCACAATCAAAAACATATTTCACAGACCCCAAGCCAACAAACCAAATATCAACTCAAACGCATGGTGCATTTTTTTGGATTGCTTATTAGAACCACCAAAAACACTTTCGAATGGAAAAGTACACATTTATTTTAGACATAATAAACAAGCATTTTTAAGATCAAACAATAGCTTAAAAGTATTTTTTGGAAAAGCAGTAGAAATGACAGGTGATTTACTCAAAAGCCCTGTTTGGGTCAGTCTAATAGTTGAATAGAAGTACTTGCTAGATGCATTTCCAGGATGTGTTTTTAGGTGTTTTTGCAGAGTGGGAAAAGCCTAAAGCTACATTTAGCACAAAATCCCAAAATTTCTTACTTAAAACACTGTTATTCAAGTCAGTGAAGACAATTTCTAAAAAAATGCCGGAAAAAAAGAAGGAAAAAACTAAAATAAAAAAAAAAAGAACAAATGTTAAAATCAACAATCCCACACTCAAACTTCCTTTGTTTTTTTGTCAAAATTATCATAAATTCATAACGTCCAATACATGAAACAAATAACAACATATAATTCAAAAAATTATAAATTAAAAAAGGAAAACCTGTAAGAAAGGATTAGGGCGATCGCAGCAGAAATACTCCACGGAAAGGATGGCATTGGTTCCCTTCTCGCCAAACACGACCCCGACAAAGCGTCTGCCAAAGACCCAAAAACGACATCATCATCCCAGAAAATCAAAATCCCAAAACGATACGAAAACAGAGAAAATTTGGCTGGTGGGTTTACAGAAAGTAATCATGTGCGCCAAAAGTGAGGAAATAATGTATTCTCTGAATTGGCGTTCCTTGAAAAATTGGCCATTGGCCGCAGAGACAGGACACCACCACTAAAAGCGTCAGCAGGCCGTGAATTATCAGAATCCATTGCACGTCCATGATTTCAGTTTCGCCGACTCAGAGACAGATAAGAGCAAGTGTGAAAGCTTTGAGGCTTCGTTTAGTTTGGTCACGGTGTCTGACTTTGACCATAATTGAAATTACTAATATATAATAAAATTTCCAGATTTTAAAACTAAAAAAAAATAACAAAAGAATTGAATTTAATATAAAAATAGTAATAATGCAGCATGCTATTTAATTTAAATTATATTCTAGTTTTTGAATTAACTGCTAAAATATTTTGAGAAAAAAAATTTCGAAATTTAAATTCTTCCCACATTAGACTGGTTTCCGTCACATTTATAAATCATCGTTTAGCATAAATATTAAAATTTGATAAGCTAAAAAACCAAAGAATGAACCTACAACAAAATAAATATATAAAGAAGAAGCAAGAAGATGAATAAGATAAACAAAACAAATTTCCCCTAGTTTAGGACCCTTACTTTTCATTTGCATTATAATTTTTCACATTTACTATTACATATTACAAATCCAGTAGGACAGAACATTGCAATGTTGAATATGAGTAAATTCAAAAATGGAGAAAATTTATGGAAAGAAATATTGGCAAGTATTTGAGTTAGAGATGCAATTAAATGTCATAACATATGATTTGTAATCTCATTATCAACTATCTAGGATAAAGAAGGATAGTTATAGTAAGACAAGTGATAGGATTACTTATTTGGATTAAGGAAGTGGAAGATTTTCCATCACTTATGCGAGCCAGAGTGTAGCGTAGGTACCCTCCCCTCCTCGGGAGGTCAATTCTCCTTATAAAATCACTAGAATATATCTCTTTCAGTCTGTGTAGTAACATGTGCCTCTTCTATCTCTAATATCCTTTTCTTTTTTTTGACTTGTATATCCCACCTTTTTCTTTGCACGAACAAGGAACGAAGGTGACGGAATAGAATCTCAAGCCTCGATACTGCCCAGTCAATCAAAAATAGGTATTGGATATTATAAAAGACGGTGGGGATTGAATTATTAAAATCAAGGGTTGAGTTCAATTCAATTATTTTACTGTCAGTTATGCCTATAATAGCTTCTAGAATACTGCCAACTATAGAATATAAAATAGAACAACAGGATATTTTTCTATTACATAGGCTATTTTGTACGTTCCTTTTCTCTTCCTTTTTGTATATATATATGGACCCTACAAGATACAATAACTGTAATGAGAAATACAAATATTTTTTTTTTCATAGTATCAGAGCAGTGGCCGTATAAACATTGCTTATTTCTTTTCTCCTAATATATATCTACTACTTATATACTATTGCCATGGAAGCTCCAAATCTTGTTTCTGATATGCTTGCTCTCCAAAACTCAAATCAACATGGAATGCAACTAGTTACTGTTGCTTTTGACAGTTCAAACTATATCTCTTGGAGCTGAGCAATGATGATTGCCTTGAGGGCTAAAGATAAGCTAGCCTTCGCCGATGGCATGCTGAGAAAACCAAATCCAGATAATGCAGATTTTAAAAGATGGCATAAGGCAGACAGTATGGTGGTTTCCTGGATTTTGAACTCCATGTCAAAAGAACTTGCCAGTGCCTTCTTGTACACCACATCTGCAAAAAATCTGTGGAATGAGATCAAAGAAAGGTACGGAGAAAGCAATGAACCTTTATTATATCAATTAAAATGTGAGATAAGTTCTATCACTCAATCTAATTTATCTGTTATCGCCTACTTTACAAAGTTAAAAAAGCTTTGGGATGAATTAGGTTATTTAAGACCCTCACCTGTTTGTACCTGCAATGCCGCTGTCTTGCATAATGAAATTGAGAACACAGACAACTTGATTCAATTCCTAATGGGACTTAATGATCATATGATCATGTGAGAAATCAAATCTTAATCATAGAACCTTTACCCACAGTCAACAAGGCTTATTCTATGGTTTTTAGTGTTGAGAAACAAAGGGAGGTGAATATTATCAATATACCTGAAGGAATGATTGTTGCACTTCATGCCAGCCCACGTGATGCCAAAATACAAAACCAAAAGAAAAACAAGGAGAGTAGAGTATGCATTTACTGTAAAAAAGGGCATACCAGAGACATATGTTTTAAGTTTTATGGCTACCCATAATGGTTCACAGAACTCAAAAATAAAAAGGGAAAGGAAAAAGTAAATGTTGTTTCAGACTTGATACAAAAGGGTGAAACACCAAAAGGGAAACACCAACTACAACAAAATGGAATACAGAGATAGCCAGCATCATACAGCAAGAAATCAGCAACTACATGAAAACTCATGGTACAAGCACAATAGAATCTGCCAGATGTGTGGGTTATTTTGGCCCTGCAGGTAAGATTTCTAACTACTACTCTTTACATAGTCAAAATGATGTAGGTACCTGGATAATTGACACAGGTGCAACTTCACACATATGCTATGATTTCAATTTATTCACTGAAACCACTAAGCTAAAACCCTTGGTACCAATTTGTTTACCCGATGGATCTTTAAAGTACTCTACACATAAGGGTACCATAAAACTGTGCAATGATCTAATTTTATATGATGTACTTTACGCACTAACATTTACATACAACCTGGTTTCTGTCAGAAAGTTAACCCAAGCCTCAAATGCATATGTTATTTTCTTTCCCAACCACTATGTTGTGCAGGATTCAACAACTAAGAAAATATTGCAATAAGGGATAATAAAGGGAGGCCTGTACACCTTGAGTAGAGACACAAAATGGGAAAAAATATGCACCAGTCATGCACAAGCAACTGATTTTCAAATTTGGCACAAAAGACTTGGGCACACATCCAAGAATAAATTGCTTCACATTCCTAACGTACATTTATCAAAAAAAAGGATTTACATGTTTGTGAAGTATGTCCGTTAGCAAAACAGTAGTGTTTGTCTTTTTCTAAAACCAACATTTCAACCAATGATGTTTTTGAATTAATGCATATTGATCTTTGGGGCCCTTATTTAATTCAGTCCATTTCGGGTGCTTCTTATGTATTAACTATGGTAGATGATTTTTCACTAACCACTTGGACTTTTTTATTAAAAGATAAATTCAGTTGTATCAAATGTTTTCAAATAGTTTTTCAATTTGGTACACAATCAATTTCAATAAACAATTAAAATCATTCGAACAGACAATGGTACTGAATTCATAAATAGCTCATGTAAAGAATTTTTTAAAGAAAAAGGGATTGTGTATCAAAAAACTTGTGTGTACACGCCACAACAAAATGGTGTGGTAGAAAGAAAGCACAAGCATCTTTTACAAGTTGCAAAGACATTAATGTTTGAGTCAAACTTACCAAAAAGATTTTGGGGAGAATCTATATTAATGGCTACCTATATTATCAATATTTTACCAAGTTCTATTTTGAAATGGAAAACTCCCTACGAAATTCTGTATAAAAGGAAACCAGATTACTCATCTTTAAAAATCTTTGGATATTTCTATTTTACAACCAATGTTTATCCTCAAAAAATAAAATTTGATGCAAGAGCTTTAAAATGTGTTTTCTTGGGATATGAAAAATTGAAAATGGTGTTAAAGCATACAAATTGTATGATATTTTACACAAAAGGCTGTTTTTGTAAAGGGATATACTATTTTATGAGCATGTTTTTCCATATCATACATTAACAACACAACAAGATGACTTTACCACCCCTTTACCATTGCCAAACCCAAATGCACCAGACCAAAATGACATCCAACCAGACAATAGAGAGCATACAATTTTAATCGAACCAGAACCACAGATACCAGAAATAAGAAAAAATACCAGAGCAAGAAGCAGGCCTTTCTGGATGGATGATTTTGTTCCTAACACAATAGAGACCTTCACTTTCAATCCACCCTTTTTCATATCCACTGCACCTGCATATAATTATGGCTATGTCAATTTCATTGCACATGTTTCAATTACACAAGAACCAAAATCATACAGGGTAGCTAAAGAGGATAGTAGGTGGGTGGATGCTATGCAGGCAGAACTAGAAGCATTGGAAAAAAAAAAAGACATGGATACTGACCTCTTTACCTGCAGGAAAAAAGGCAATTGATTCAAAATGGATATACCAAATTAAATACAATGCAGATGGCACTGTGGATAAATAAAAGGCAAGACTTGTTGCCAAGGGTTACAACCAAGAGCTTGGTATTAACTATCACGATAGTTTTTCCTCAGTGGTAAAGATGGTCACTGTTCGAGTATTTCTTGCCATAGCAGCTGCCAAAAATTGGCAAGTCCATCAGTTGGACATAAACAATGCATATTTACATGGCCACATCGAAGAAGAGTTATATCTGAAGCCCTCAAAAGGCTATACAAAGACAGCAGGAAGCCAAGTTTGTCGCTTGACCTTGTATAGACTAAAATAAGCAGGTCGCCAATGGACTAAGGAACTTACATCAAAACTTCATTCCATCGGTTTTGTCAAGTCTGAAGCAGATCATTGTTTTTGCATAAGAGGAAAGGGAGAAAGCTACCTTAGAATTATTATATATGTTGACGACTTGCTCATTATAGGGCAAGATGAAAAGAGGATTATGGAGGTCAAACAGGCCCTGAATGAAGCATTCACCGCAAAAGATCTTGGACATGCTCGATATTTTCTCGGTGCAGAAATAGCAAGATCAACAGAAGGCATATATATCAGTAAAAAAAAATATATCAAAGACATATTACAAGACAGAGGCACGCAAGAAGCAAAAGGCAGTCATTTTCCTTTATCAACTGGTTTAAAACTCAACACAGAGGAAGGTGAAATCTTACCAGATCTAGAGAGGTATCGACATTTGATTGGAAGCTTGTTGTATCTAAATTTTACAAGGCCAGATATATGTTACTCCACTCAACACTTAAGCCAGTACATGCAACAACCCAAAAAGCCACACCTCGATGCAGCATTTCATGTTGTCAGATATCTAAAACAATATCCAGATCAAGGATTATTTTTCACGAGCACTAAGGATTTCAAGATTCAAGCCTACTACGATTCAGATTGGGCCTCATATCCCACAACTCGTTAATGATTTCTTGGAAAACAAAAAAACAAACCACGATTAGCAAATCGTCTACAAAGGCCGAGTATAGAAGTATGTCCTCAACTGTGTGTGAAATACAATGGATTACTTATCTATTCAGAGATTTTGCCATTTCTCCTTCACTGCCTATTCTCCTTCACTGTGATAACAAAGTAGCAGAGCATATAGCAGCGAATCCCATTTTCCATGAGCGAACAAAGCATTTAGATATCGATTATCACATAGTTCACAATCAAGTCCTAAAGGTTTTTATTAAAACTGAGCATGTCAATTCAAGAGAGCAACTCGCCGATCTGCTCACAAAACCATTAGGTACGACAGCCCTTCATCGTCTTCTCTTTAAGATGAAACACTTACCAACTACGAGCCCTAACCAAAGTCAAACTTAAGAGTTGGGACTTTGAAGAGCCAACATGATAGCGAGTGTT
This sequence comes from Trichilia minutiflora, assembly GCA_035590515.1. NCBI lineage: Eukaryota > Viridiplantae > Streptophyta > Magnoliopsida > Sapindales > Meliaceae > Trichilia > Trichilia minutiflora. Next base: position 1,726,379 of record JAVXUL010000009.1, on the reverse strand, counting down.
TCATCTTGAGGGGTGGCTGTAGAAGGCGGTGAGGATTGAATTGTTAAAATCAAAGGTTGAGATCAATTCAGTTATTTTACTACTAATTGTGCCCATAATAACTTCCAGAATACTGTCAACTGTAGAATATAAAATAGAACAACAGGATATTTTTCTATTATATAGGCTATTTTGTACATTCCTTTTCTCTTCTTTTTTGTATATATATATGAACCCTACAAAAATACAATAACTGTAGTGAGAAATACAATTTTTTTTTCTCAGATATTCATCCTTTTATCTTACTACATTAAGATAGCCTTATTCTCCTTAAACCCTTAGAACTCATACCTCTCTTTTAGGCGTAGAGCGAAAAGGCCACTCTATTCTCAAGGCTTGGGCAGTCATCTCCCACGCTTAGAAAAGCGAATTATGATATTGAAGAAACTTGCCTTTAATACACTATGATATATAGGGTTTATGCCTTTAATACACTATGATATTGAAGCAACTTGGAATATTCAATTGCTGACAAAGTTATTGATTGACTGGGATAAGTAGAATTCACTGAAGAATCACCACCATACGTGAACCTATAGTTGCTTTAAATTCTGCAATATTCACAACCTTAGAAGGATGTCCTTTAAGCTACTAGCACTTATCTCGCGTGTGACTAAAGTATTTATGATAATTACAGAAAAAACATTTCTGCTTAATGTGGCTTGTCCTATTATACTTATCACACCGTAACTGTTGATGCCTTCGACCTCGATCACGATCATCTTGGTCACTAATACCACAATCACCATTACTCGTCGACTGACTAACCAATTTTGAAGCTAAAATAGATTCTGTAATAGAGGAGACAACCCGCTACAATCAAGGATATTACTCATGTAATGTTGATAAAGTAGAGGAACCCAAAATCTGAGAGCGAAGATACTCAAACTCTAGACGAAGACCATGTAACAATTTGGTGATAGACAGTTTATCCCATTGTTTCTATACTTTTCTTAGATTTGGAGAGAAGGGCGTTACTTCATTGAGTTCACATAAGGATGTCTTAATCATTTTATAATATTTTGTAATATTTTTCTCCCCTCCTAGAGACTAAAGAAATTGGAGAACACCTCAAATAGTCATGCTTAATTAAAGACATATAGAAAAAACAAATAACTCCACACTTCTTTGTATGTTTTCAATTAGAAATTCAATCCAATAATATCAAATTCTATAGAATTCCATAATAAATTCAATAATTAAGAATCAATTTTATTCCACTCATCAAATGTTAGATCAATTTAGGTTGGAGAATCTTAGATGAGTAAATTAAGTTTTTTGTATTTACGAAAAAAAGTGCGGATTAATTGGACCCATGTATGATAATTCATGTTATTTAACTTAATAGTAGTGATCATATAGGTTCACAGTTGATTTATACTTTATCATGCCTACTAACGTCTAAAAAAATTGCTAATCCAAATAACTTAAAACATGCTAGTCACTATTCAAAAAATACCAAAAATAAACAAAGCCACAACATAGTAGTTTGAAACCAACCAAAACAAAAAATGCTTTCGTAGAAGCTAATAACCAACATAATACAAGAAATACCAAATAAAAAATTTATTGGAATAATATCCTCTCAAAATAAAGCTTTAAAACATCTCGTACTAACCTTAAACAAAATTTGTAAATCGAAGTTTCAAATTAACACGGTCATGACTCAAACAATAACATAGACAATCTCATATCATAACATTACATAAGACAACAAATAGAGTTTAATACCAAAACATATCTTAGACCTAACCATAAAAGAAAACCCACTCTAAATATGGCTTAAACAATCCAGGTAACAATAGAAATATGGGAAAAACTTTTTTTAAAAAATATGAAAAATCAGGTAGCCGACGGCTAAAGTAACAATGGCGAGTATTTCCTATCTGACCTACATCCTTCAGGGTGATATTAACCCTCGAATGGCAAAGAAATCACCATTAGAAGTAACTGCAATCAGGCAGTAACAATTATGAGGATGCTGACAGCACGCAACAGCCCATGCAACTACTACAACCATGAAAAAACGACGACTAGGTGCAGTTATCTCTCAACCGCGCGATAGCATTCTCAATTTTTCAAATAAATATCTAAATAATTGTATATCTAGATTTTTTTCATGTAACTCAACAGTAAATTACTATTTAATAGTAAATAAAATTAAGGTTTTCAATCTTTTGACATTGATATTACGTGAAGAGAGTAAAAGAGAGAATTGTAATATTTCTTATTATTTTTAATACAACCAAGACCATAAATATATAGTAACTACTACAAGAAAATGCAGCTATAGTGACACCACTTTTACCGACGAAAATATTTCATCGCTAAAATAATCTTTTAACGACAACAATGTCAATATCGTCGTCAAAAGATATGCGAAAAATAAATAAATTAAAAAATATAAAAAATAATTACTTTTGACGACGATATATATTATCGTCGCCTAAAGATCTTTTAACGACGATATATTATCATCACTAAAAGTATATAAATTAAAAAAATAAAAAATAATTACTTTTTGCGATGATGTGTTGTCGTTAGATATTATCGACTCCAATATGTGTCGTCGCTAAAAGTAATTATTTTTTTATTTTTTTCAATTTATATACTTTTAGAGACGATAATATGTCGTCGTTAAAAAACTTTTAGACGACGATAATATGTGTCGTCGTCAAAAATAATTATTTTTATTTTTTTAATTTATTAACTTTCAACGATGACATATTATCGTCGCTAAAAATTAATAAATTAAAAAAATAAAAATTTATAAACTTATTTTTATTTTATAACTTACAAATTAATTTATAATCTATTTTATTTAAGACATTATAAATAATATAAAATAAATATAAGTGTTATATATATTTATATTAATAATAAAAAATTAATGATAATATAAAATTATACTAAAAATCTTTACTTATAAAATATAAGGACTTATTTGTTTTAGTTATAAGATTAAATATATAATTAAACAAATTAATATATAAATTGATATTGACGATGACATAATTATTCAATGATGAATTACTTCAATATTTAATACTATGAATGATTTTCTTTAAATTTTATTTAAATTATTTTTAATAATTAATGTATTATTTTAGTATATAATTATTACATAATTTTATTCATATTATATTAATTA
>JAVXUL010000009.1:1692906-1723089 GCA_035590515.1 Trichilia minutiflora | reverse complement strand
TTGGAAGTTTGGAAGAAATTTTATGGGAAATGCTTTATATTTATTTATGATTTCAGCTTTACAGGTTCTTAGTAAGCATTCTGGACCTAAGGAATGCTTATTAGGAATATGTGGCAGTTGTCACAGGTGGGACCCCGGGTCGGGGATGTGACATTTTTCCCTTCCCCTTATCCTGGACTATTATAAGGGCGAACTCGAATCCCAACTTTGAAGGCCCCTGGTTTCTTCTCCTTATTAATATATTCCCTTGGCCTTGTTGTTACACAGAGAGGGAGTCTATTTAGAAGGCTCGACCTTATTCTTCCTCACAAGTTTACCCAGAGAAGACAGAGCGGATGGTTTTCCAGACATGATTATTCCTACAAAAAGGCAAACAAAAAGAGTTAGTCATAGTCGCTATAGAAATATATATATGTCATGGAATCGGATATTTATAAAGAGAATTATACTCTGGGCAAAATTTTTGTTCTGAAGGTTCACGAACTCTCTATTTGGGCATGTTTTTACCAAGCTTGAGGCCAACAGATTCGAATATGAAAATAATGATTTCTGATCAGGAGATTGAGCCCTAGCCTGCCTAATTGTTTCTAACCTTCGGCGGCTCATATTCGCATCCCCGATCCAAAATAAGGCCTCGTTGAATATGCTCAGGACGAGTAGGTGCGGCTCAGAGTTCCAGTTCTCACCCACGAAGAACCATTTGCTTTTCTAATCTTTATTACTGGTGGAGTTTTCTTTGATCAGGTTGGGCTTACGAGGCCGACTTGGAGGTAAAACCACTGAGGGGGTTTCTCGGGGTTCTTTTTGAGCACATACATGTGCTCCAACTCTTCCATTGAAGGCAAGGAGTCAGTTATTTGCCCAACAGGATGTACAGTCCTGCTAATGTCCTCCAGCCATTCAAGTTCATTTAGTAGGGGGCTATCCTCATGTTGGTCAGGACTCAGCAGAAATAAGACTGTAAGGGTAACCTCACCCCTAGGTGGAATAGCTCCTCATTAAAGGCTACTTCACCATCAGAAGGAGTGCTGGGGATTTCATTGGCCTCGGGGGCTCGGAGGTACACATCCTCCAGAATGTCGTAGAGGGCTGTGTAGGCTTCTAAGTCAATTTTCATGACGGTTGAAGTGAACCAGTCCTGCTCGTACGGGGACCGGACCTCAAAAATTGGTTCTGGGTTGGCAACCAATTCTAAGCCTTCTACTACATTGTCTCCCCCAACAACAGCCTCAGGTTGAGTCATGGAACTGGAAACAAAGCCATTTCTACCCAGGAAAACAAAGGGTAAAATGGTCAGGGGCTGCTCAGGGATCGTCAACAACTCTAAAGATCTTCCTACCAATTCCCTATGGCTACCAAGGCTACTAAGGTTTGTTATTCGAAACCGAGACAATCACGAGGTCTCTGTTTTCCTACAAATGATAGTAATATTGCTGTAAATATTTACCTAAGGTTATTCGATCATTCTGTCCTAACATATATTCTGTTCTAACAATTTTACTATCCTATGTGAGCATATATTCACATATGCATATTCTGATATTCATAGTTCAAAAAGTTTCAGAAAACTAATAAATAGAGGTAGATGAAGCAACTTACCGAATGAGATGGAACGCGAAGATGCTTTGAGAACAGACTAAGAGCTATGAACAACCAAGTGCTCGGAGATACTTTTGTTTGCGAGTGATAAGCAAAAGATAGAAAAAGAATTTTTCAGAGAAGAAGGTAGTATTTATAGACGAATAAGGGAAAACCAAAAGAACCCTAACCGACATATCCAATCCAACAGACAGGGATGTGCCACGTCTCCCGAAGCCAAAACATCAAGGGTCACGTCTCTTCAAATTTGAATTCGGGCGGGGACCTTTCACGTCAATCGAATTATTACGGTCTGAGAATCATGGCCTTTCAAACTGTCTTCCAATAGGAGGATGTCACGTGGCTGACTGTTACGTTTCCAAGAGAGGTTACTTAAATTTGACGGCAACCGTCAAGGCGTGAAATGACAGTCGAGCAGCCGTTAAATTAGTTTTTAATTAAAAACTTTTAATTAAAATCGAGGGACTTAGTGTTTGGGTATTTTTATCAAGGCCCAGGCCCATCATATAAGCGTAATCCCCTCCTATAAATCTTCAAATACAACATCGTCCCGAGACCTCTCACTTCAACACTTACAACAATAGAACAGTCTCAAGTGGTTTGTCCGAGGCTAGTGGTCAGAGAATTTTTCTCAAGTTATCTACCATCAGAAATAGCTATTCAAAACCTTGTTCTAGGGGGTTCAACCACACCTATACCGTGCAGGACCTCGGCGCCTCAGTACTTCAAAGTCTCGGGGTTATATATGATATAGGCGTCATTTACGACATTGTTGTGTTATGTCAACAAAGCCCTGACATATTTCTAGAAATCACGATGGGGTTCAGGGCCTTGGGGAATGCTGATGCTCAGTCCTCAGGGAGAGATAAATACTCATGTTTCGGGGAATCTACACTCGGATCTCGGGGATTCTGGAGGTTTTGCCTCGGGAGATATGTGCTCGAGGCCTCAAGATGTATGTGATAAAGAATAGTACCACAATATCCATGTCCCGTGATTTCCGCTATAGGATTTTTGGACATGTCAATTGTATGTCGATACGGGTCCACAAGGTACGGAATTTCATGATTTCTATATAATAGAATCCTCAAACAAGGGGAGGTATGTTTTTATGATTCAGAGAATATTCTATACTTTATGCACTGACTCTCACACTACACAGAATAGAGAGAAACACTCATTTACACATTAAATATTCTCTGAAATCCCTTTTTCTTTGGTTTTCGTCTTGATTTTTTTATCTCATTTACAAGTAAAACTCTGACTAACTTAAGTATGGGAGGGTTTTTATCGAAAAATCGACTTTACTCGTGAAGTTCTTTTTATTTTGCAGTTATCGAATAGAAGCGCGAGAAAAAAAATAAACTGATACTTAAGATTAAATATGATCACAATTACTTGCATCAACATTTATTAACAATCATAAAATAGGAACAGATATAAATGTGATTATTGACTGAGTAATAATCTACCAATACTAAGTACTAACCCATTAGCTACGAGACTCTATTAGACAAAATAAAATAAATATAAATAATTCCGAAAGACTCGGTCTGACCACATGACTACTTTTATTCAATATATACGGCCTGCTTTCTTCTTCCAAACAATGTCCAGCTCCTGCACTTTCTCTTATATGGACTGTCTTCCTCTCTTTCTGCTACCAGTTGATTTATTTATACAAATTAATATTCTAATATTATTTTATGCAGAACTTCTTTGAATTATTGATATTTAAAACATGATTATCATGAGATCATCAAGTGACAGATTTTATTGAACGGGACGTACCCTGGAGTCCAAAGATATAGTGGTAAAACTGGCGGCAATGGCTACGACCAAGGCAGTCACGCTTCTGCTTTTGTCTCTCCCGAGCTTTGCGGTTTTGAAACCAGTAGTATACATTTTCCCTTCTATCTTCCAATACTTCCCCAGCTGAGCCTTGATTTGTTCTAAATACTGCGCATTCGGTGTTCGCAATCCTCCCCTATACAGCATCTGCAGTATTCCTATCTGCTCTTGGGTTGGGTTCCACCTTGTTCCTCCCGGGTGCGTTTTCACCAGCATCATTTTTTTTTCTTTGGTATATTAGTAATTTATAATTGTGTAACTGGGTTTCACGTTTTATCCTTTCTGGTTTTCTGCTAGTGTTATATTTAATATCTACATATCTTTATGTGTACGTACCTTCTTGCTATTGCAAATTACAGTCTTTGAAGTTGGAACGAACTAGCCAAAGGCATGTTGTATGTTTCAGTAATTTAGAGTTAATGATAGCAAGAAATAAATACAATAAAGATAATAGAAGTATGATTAAGAACGATTACATGAGGCGAACTTCTCTTCTAGTCAGAACTCAGAAGATCCAAGTTTTCTAGGACCACTCTCAGGTCTAATGAAGCTTTTAATATCGAAAGCAGAGACAGTACTGTGAGTGCCTGTGTTAGGAAGCTTGGGGTCAAGAGAACCGCTCCCAGAATCCACGTGCCAACTGATGCACCTTCATGCTTCCCGTGGTGACGGACTGAATGATAGAGTGCGCTTATTATATTGTAATTATTTTTTGAGACCTAATAATTTTAACTTATTATATATTTTAACAAAAAATAGATTATAATATTTAAAATAACTTTATGTTATTTTTTAATTAAATTTATTTATTAAAATTATTAACTGACAAAGAGAATAATAATAATATAAAAATTAAGAATTTATTAAGAACGTTTTAAAAAATGTATTTTTATTTTTATATTAAATAGGAGCAACTTTTGACAACATAAATAGAATTATTGTTTAATTTTCTTTGAGATAGATAAAACAACCTAAATAGAATTATTGTTTAATTTTCTTTGAGATAGATAAAACAACCATAATAATCAAAAATAATTCTAATAACCAAAAAAGACAATTTAAAAATAATTAAGTTTTATTCATTTTGGATAAAATGAGAGCAATTATTTTTATTTAATGTATGAAATATATTCTTTTCGTAAAATTTTTAATACATTCTTAATTTATTTTAATAATATTTCTAATATTATCTTTGTGACCTAATAATCCTAATAAAAAAATAATTTTAATAAATACACATAAAAATGATATTATTTTGAATATTGTGATGTATTTTTATTAAAATAATTTGTTAGTTAAAATTACAATCTCACAAATTGATAAATATTTTAAGTGAATGAGATACTTTCACAACTTTTAAAATTATCCATCACATCTCCCTTTGAATTGAATCCTACATAATTTGGAATGAGAATTTAAAATATATGTAAATAGTACTTTATGCCTTATTTTGTATGCTAGATTGCATTTGATGAAATAATTGAATCATATTTAATATTGGTTTATGTTTGATGTATTGTATACTTGGACTAGATTGTTTATAGGTATTATTATTAAAATTACATCTGGTTATAATTGTACAAATATAAATATATAATTTTTTTTAGATAAAAAACTTTTACATCCAATTATCATTCAGTCGAACATAGAATCAACACATTTTTTAATAACGAGACTTTATAAATCATTTTATAATTATTTTTAATTATAAGATGCATATATATAAATCACATACGATGATATCATAAAATATATATATATAAATTATATACAATAATATTAATTATAGGATAAAATTTTTTACTAACTCTCTTGTTATTTTAATCAAAAAAAAATCTTAGAATAATAGTCTAATCTTAATAAGAAAGTCAATCAGATTTTATCCTACCCCGCCACCCCTGACTTTTTAATTTTAAAGGTGTATTTTATTGTTGTTCCTAGTAGCTGTAAATCTTCTGGCGTGTCTGAAGATCGCTATTGGTTAAAATTTTATTCAGCCAGATAGCCCAAAGGATTTGAATTGAATCTATTGACTAAAATAATCGATGGGTGTGGAAAGTATTGCAAATAGTGGTGGTAAGTGGTAACTTTTATTTTTATATAGCATACGTCAATAATGCAAAAGAATCCACCATTCTCACTCCGTGTATACAATTGTTGAAACCCTGATCATACACTGCCGCATAGTTCAATGGACCACTAGGATCATACCCAAGCAGACACTTTGTCATTTCTTCTTAGATCCATTTTTTTTTTTTCAATTTTTCACCCTTTTTATTCTTTCTTTTTTTTTTTTTTGCTATAAATCATTTCATAGCCATCTATGTCATTTCCTCGTACTTTTCATTATAAATAAATAAAAAAGAGGCAAAATTCATTACACTTGCTTCATCCATCTTTGTACATATGAGTTTATGGGATTTAAAATGCGGTAAGTTTATCGTCTTTGATTTATCTATCTTTCTCAAATTTTCACTGTTTTTATTCTTTCTTTTTTTTTTCTATAAATCAACAAATATTAATGCTCTTAACATTTTAGAATTATTAATTGAACATTTTAGAGGTGTATCCACTGGGAAAAAGATTAAGGTTTGCATGCTAAATTGGGACTTCTAGAGTTTGATGGTGAATCAAGCTTCCACACAATAAATCGACTTCTTGATATGTTGAGGAAGTATGGGCAAGTCCACAATGATCTGGATTTCCGTCTAATTCTGTTCTGTTAGCTATGTGAGTGGATGTAGTTTTGCTTTTATTTATGTTTTCAAAAGATATAAGTTTATATATGTTTTATGTATAAGTGGATCTTTTATGTGTTTTTATTTAAATGCTAAAACTTTTCGAAATCAAAATATTTTGAGAAAAATTTTGTTTATGTATTTTATGATCTATGATGGAATTTCATATAAACATATATGTTTCATGTATTTTAAGAGTTTGAAAATGATTTAGAGATGCTTTACGAGAAAGTTACGAGAGAGTTCACATATTGAAAAAATGATTTGAAATTGTTTTATAAGATTTTATGTATATACAATTTTATGTATTTCATGAAATAGTTCCTTTATGATATATGTTTTTATACGCATAATTATATGCATGTATATTTATTGCATTTCCTACATTAAAAAAAATGCTATAATACTGATCTATAAATCCAACCATGATCGTTCATTTGTTTGATCAAATGCATAGTTTTAGGCATAAATCGTCCCTCTATCCAATCAAATGTATAGTCTCAAATATAGAACAAATATGAGATATGCATGATATATATATAAAGAGAGATATATAGAGAGAGAGAGAGATATGCATTGTGTACAGATATAGTTACAGTTTTGTCCTTTGAGATCAGTAGATCAGTTGTGATGAAACATGTCTTCTATATAAGCTAGCTAGTAACATATTTTGAAGCATATGTTTTTTCTTCTCTAGAGGGTTAGGTGGCACTTATCACAGATGCAGCTAGCGGAATCGGAGTGGAAGCCGTGAGATTATTTGCTAAGAATGGAGCCTTTTTGGTTGCTGCTGATGTCCAAGATGAATTGGGGCATCGAGTTGTTGCATCTATAGGCACAGATCAAGTTTGTTATCACCATAGTGATGTTAGAGATGAGAAGCAAGTTGAGGAAACAGTGAGTTATGCCTTGAAGAAATACGGAAAGCTAGATGTTTTGTTCCTTAATGCAGGAATGATAGGCCCATTAACTGGCATCCTGGAACTTGACATTACTCGATTTGACAACACCATGGCCATAAACGTTCGAGGAGTTGATGCAACAATTAAGCATGCGGCTCGCGCTATGGTAGCCAAAAGTACCCGGGGATCAATTATTTGCACTACAATTGTCGCATCTTCGGTAGGTGGAACAGCTCCGCATGCCGATACAACATCAAAGCATGCTCTAGTTTGTTTAGTACGAGCAGCCTGCAGTGAGCTCGGTGCTTATGGGATCCGAGTCAACTGCATCTCCCCATTTGGAGTTGCTACACCTCTTTCATGTACAGCTTATAATTTGCAGCCAGAGGAAGTTGAAGCTAATAGTTATAAAGTGGGCAATTTGAAGGGCATTGTTTTGAAGGCTAGGCATATTGCCGAGGCTGCATCATCTCTTGCTTCTGACGAATACTTACATAAGTAGGCACAATTTGGCTGTTGATGGAGACTTCACGGTGGTTAATGAGTTAATAACAGGTTTCCAGCCATCTGATGGAGCTGATTGGATCCAGGTCAAGTAGCCAATATTTTATTAATATTTGAAATTTAAGTGATGTTTAATGTCAAGTCAAACCTTGTTACGAGCACTTGGCATGTGCATATTCCTTGTAATCTGCAATGTTATCATTTATCTATTTTCCACATCAGAAATTCATCACTATTGTCCGCCTAGGTCTTATTCTTCAATACCCTTTCCTCCTCAATCCTCGTCATGATTTTCTCCTTCAGCTCTGTTTCTATACAAGGACAAAGGACAAATAAAAAAATTGTTTTAAGTTCTGAGGACAGAATTGAAGACAGATTTCTTAAAATGCAACCAGTAAATTCCAATGGTAACTATAATATGGATGCTCCCATTCACGCACTTTGTGGAAGCTGTCGAAAATTTGTGAGTTGATGGATGTTAACAGCAGTAGTGACATTGACTTACGGCAACCAGCATGTGGCTGGCAGAGCGGCTTATGTATCCATTGTTGATTAGGGACAACTGGGCTTAACCTATTTGTACATATGCTCATGTTCGGCCCCCAAATCAGAAGTTTCGTTTGCTGCTGCTGCTTAACTTGTATCAGTTCCCCCGACGTATGGTTATTGGTTATCCAAATTGTCTGCTCCGGGATAGCCCAGTCTCCATGATTCGTCCTTTCCATATAAGTTGTTTGAAACAAACAAATAAAAAATAAATAGCATACCATTTCAAAATTTTTAAAGTGGTAAGTAATTAGATATAATGAATAATTTAAAAAATTATAATAATTCATCATTTATTAACTCACATATTATATTATTTTTACTTTTATTTGAAATAAAAAATTTTGAATGAGTAATATTATTAATAAAAAATATCTGCATTAAAGAGCAATCTTAAATTTTATTTTTTTTAATAATTATTGTCAAGAGAATTAGAATGAGAACGATAAACGTAGAGAAATTTTTAACAGTAATCTAGAAATTGGAGCTATTAAGAATTGGGTTGAGCCCTGATTCTAATGATCGAGATTGTCAAAACTTACAATTGTACATTTCCTTTGGCACACTTCCTAAATTGTCACTGCCCAGGTTCCCAAAGTGTCAACATTACTATTCGATTCTTTCTTAAAACTTTACTATAAACGTGATTTGAAAATCTAGTTGAAACCATACGGTCTAAACTACCAGTCCCATTCCACGTCAAGCCACCAGCTAAAACCAACTCTCTAAAGTTCTAAAGATTATGGACAGACAAAAGGATCAAATCCAGTTCCTATCTTTGAGATCAATTCTTCCCATCTTCTTGTTTCAATACTAGCCATGGCCCTCATGGTGTACTGGTATGATTTTGTATGTTTTGGCATTGTGGCTGTTTCTTTTATTGTCTCCATGTGGACTCTCTGGAGAAAGGAAGGTGCCTCCAGATGCGACGACAATACCATTTATGAAAGCCTTCTTTCTGCTCGTCAGGAATGCGATGGGTTCGTACGTGCAGCCCCTAGAGCTCATGTTGGCTCATACCAACTTTGGACCAGTTGCTGGAAAGGGATTCACCCAGGATGGCTACTGCTGATTCGTTTCGTTTCGTTTACAGTATTGGCTGGATTCCTTTCTTGGGATATTGTGGAATGGGACACAACCATCTTCATCTATTACACTGAGTAAGTTGCTAATTCTCCATTCACATTCACATTTACTAAATTGATATTACTGTTATTGAAGTTTTCTTATATGATTTATAATTAAGCACAAATTTTCTCCCCAAGCTTGGCGTTTGTCTAGGTAATCAAATATTCTACTAACTGGTGTTATGAGTTATGCATTCATCATGAATGGATAAGCCAGATAATACAAGTTGAAGTAGGTAAACGAGAACAATATAGAGGGTTTGGGTTTTGAGCAGTTGAGGGAGAAACTATTGTCCATCAGAAGTTTTTTTTAGGAATAAATGGCAATTCTAAAAACCCCATCTGAACAAAGACCATATTATGTGATTTGCAATTATCCTAACTTGCAGAATTGGGACCTAATCTTTATAGTGCATATTAAGTGAGGACTAATGAAGCACTTCAAAAGACGTGCTTAAAATAACCCAATTTGTGCTTGTCTTTTTAGCTGCCAAATAAGGCTTTATTAAGTCTTTCAATGTTCTCTTTAAGTCAACGGTTTTTTCAAGATAAAAACCGAGATCTCGATTAGTCAATCAAAATCGAAAAGCAAAGAGATCTTACTTACACTTATTTCAAAACCTCCTTTTAAACATCTCATCTCTGTTTTCCCCTACAAATTCCAGATTGTTTCGTTTTCTTGTTATTCGGTCCGCAATATAACTTTTGGAATGTCAAATTCGGATAAGGTCGGTCTAGCTTACTGGCTTCGATGGCAAGTCCCATATGTGCGGTAATAATCTTACTCCCAGTTTTTTTTAATTTTGCGTACTGCGAAGAACGTAAAAGCAAGGCCCTTGTATTTGGATGATCTCTGGAAATCATGCTGGAGAAGGCTCAATCCTGTCTGGCTTCTCTTATACAGAGCTTTCGCTTTTGTTTGTTTGGCTTTTATATTTGAGGAGGCGGTCGCTTTAGACGGAGCTTTTGCCTTTTATTTTTATACTCAGTGAGTTCATATCTAACTCCCTTGTGTCCCATAGCAATTAAGAGAAGCTAAAAAAATCTCTGGTCGCTGGCTGCAAAGTTTTTGTCATTCTCCTGAAGTGAAATAAGAAAATCTAACACTTGCACTTGAGTTAACAATTACAAGTTGGCTTGTCGTTGTGGAGCTATTCTAGTTATTTAGAATGGTGCAAATTGAATCCTTATTCTATGATAAAGTGATCTTTCTGCTTAGATGAAAATATATTAATTCATTTGGTTTCATCGATATGCAGGTGGACATTTACATTAGTTATGGTTTATTTTGCGGTAAGTAAAATACTTCATCCCTGTTTTCTCTAATTACTTTTGACCCTTTTGAAAAAAGAAACGATAAGATACATATGTTTGATATGGAGTACAGGAAATTCATTGTAAAGCTGCCCCTGAATTATACATCCTGTTTCTATGTGTAGCTGGGGACAGTTATATCGGCGTATGGTTGCTGGGTGTACTCAAAGGAACCTGCTTTGACAAATGGAGCAAGGGTTGAGTTTCTGAAAAGGGATGTGGAGGAAAGTATTACGGCAAACACTGTGATTTACAGAGAAAAAGAAACTAGAGATAGTATCAAGTTGCAAAGCCAGTATGTAGAAGAAGAGATTCAAAAACGAGCAGGATTGTGGGGATATCTTATGCAAACAATCTATCAGGTCTATCACTAAGATTGTAGTTAGTTGTCTGTTCTTAAATTGACTATGATTTCGAATTCTCGAAATGCAATTGCTTGCTAAATTTGTTGGTGTTTATTTATTCTTATTTTGCTACAGACTTGTGGAGGTGCTGTCATCCTAACAGACATAGTCTTTTGGTGTATCATAGTACCATTTTTATCAAATTCTCATCTAGGCCTGAACACGGTGAGAGTTCAGTTATTCTGAATTGCCTATATTTTACTTTCATAAAAACTATTGCAAGGTTTACTTCAGCAACCTCTCTAATTGTTCTTCCAAAGACAATGATATAAATTTTCATAGAATTCTATTTACCTGTAATTGGCAGCTGATGGGTTGCATGCACACATTGAACGCTGTTTTTCTTCTGCTTGATACCGCACTCAATAATCTTGTAAGTGATGCCTAATGAAGTGGAAAGCCGCTTAGCTAAATCATGAATGATTGAGTTGCTCTGCTCTGTGCAACCAGTTTAGTAATGCAAGTTTCCATTTTGCTCTTCTCTTCAGCCATTTCCTTGGTTCCGGATTGCATATTTTGTCCTGTGGAGCTGTCTCTATGTGGTTTTCCAATGGGTCATTCATGCTTGCGGTTTCACATGGTATGCATAGTTAACAGAATTTGCCCTGAACTTTTGGATCAAATTCAAGAACTTGTGTAACATATCTAGAGTTTCTCTCAGGTGGCCGTACCCTTTCCTTGAGCTTGATACACCTTGGGCTCCTTTATGGTATATTGTTAACTCCATTTTTTATGCGTTTTGATTCCACTTTAAACCTAGTACTATTTGAGTTGTAAATTAATGAGCTAATGAATATTCGATGGTTCCATCCTGCAGGTACTTTGCTCTGGCTGTGGTCCATCTACCCTGTTACGGCATATACACACTGATTGTAAAAGCCAAAAATTCTATTCTTCCCAGAATGTTTCCTAGTGCTTTTATAAGATCATACTAGTGTTTTGTTATTATTTGAAATCAGTGCATTTTCATTCATGTTATTCATTCTTATCGTCCATTTGTGTTAGTAAAGGAATGAAAAACTTATACCTCGGTCCTGCAGAATACCCACTTGTTTGACTGTTTACAATTTTTTACTTTTCAAATGAAATGACTGTTTACAGTTTACGTTTGGACAAAAAGGAATTATAATTGTTCCAATTCTCTACCTCTTGCAGATGGAATACCAAATAATAGATATACTAAAGATTAAAGTAATGGTTAAACTCTCTTGATTTCAAATTCTAAAATCCAACATAGTTCTGTGAGCCAGGTTTCGATTAGCCTATGTTTCGAAAACGATCACATTTTCAGAAGTTTGTTGAAGCAGTTCCACAAGACAATATTCGCCTGCTTTATTAAAAATGGTGTCTGATCAACGTTTATCCTCTGTTGCAATTACCTTTTGCACAAATTGCTGTTCTTTCATACTGCAAAACTAAGCTTTACTTCAGAATTCAATTTTACCTAAGAATTGGAATTCTCAACTCCATCCTCAATTGCAGAGACATAAATTCCTTTCGTTTGTCATACATTTAGAAAGGTCCTGATAACGAGTTCCCAGGTATTCAGAAATTTCCTCGTCTTAAGGATGCTAAACAAACCCAAATACTTATAACGAGTTCCCAGGTATTCAGAAACTTCCTGGTCTTAAGGGTCTTAAGGATAGTTTGAACTCAAATCCAGGACCATTGCAGCAATCACAAAACAGAGTTTTCCCATCGGACCACCAAAATTGCAACAGTGCAACTCATATGTGTCGGAAAACATATCACAACCAGATAAATTCGACAATAAGTTGTACATATATACATACATGAATTAAAAAGATGTCAGAAAATTAAAAACATCTCAGAATTTTGCATAGCAAATAGCTCGCTGATGTGAAAACAACAGCTCACATTAGATCCCTGAGAAACTTAATAATTTCCAACAATAGGACAACTCTGGCCGGATCAAAAGGTTTATGGTGATTTACTCATCTTTAGGATAAAATATAATGAAAAGATAGAGCATACCAAAATCTAAGCATTTGATTTGCCCACGGCGGAAGATTCAGACTACCATCCATATCTCCTGTACAAATCAAGACATTACACGAATAGCGCATCCAAAATTCAAACAATCATTGCAGTATGAGAAATTTTGAACTTATGCCCTCTGTATGCCAACTTTTTGTGAATCTCCTGGATAGTTGGTGGGAAACATACCGCAACAGATAACCAACCATACAACAATGCATCCGCTAAAAATTCCAAGATATCCAACTCAGAAATTATGAAATTATAAGCGAAAGTACAACGGGCAGCAAAATCAAACGCCCAAACTAATTGATGCTAATCTAGGCACACCAATTGACATATTTCCAGATATAAAAAAAAAATACAAATCGTATAAAGAAACAACAATTTCAATTCGTAAAAGCATTTAAATTAAACAAAATAAAATCCAAAATTTTCATATCCAAAGCAAAACTTAACACAAGGTCAACATTTATCTAAATGAAAAAATCTCAAACACCTAACAGGTAGAACGCTGTCCATGGCAATCAATCACCGCCAGCCTTGTAAACATAGGTGAGACCGCACTTGGCACAGTAGTGCCTATCAAAATAACTTGCCATAAAAGTGCCAGCATTGCACTCAGCATTAGGGCATTCCTTCTTCAGTCTCTGAACTTTCCCAGAATCATCGACTTTATAAAACTGCAAAACAGCCAGCTTGACCTTCTTCTTGTGCTTGACCTTCTTTCGCTTGGTGTAGGTCTTCTTCTTCCTCTTCTTCGCCCCACCACGAAGCCGAAGCACAAGGTGCAGAGTCGACTCCTTTTGTATATTGTAATCGGCCAAAGTTCGCCCGTCCTCGAGCTGCTTGCCAGCAAAGATGAGCCGCCGCTGGTCCGGTGGGATTCCTTCCTTGTCTTATATCTTCGCCTTTACATTGTCGATGGTGTCCGAAGACTCCACCTCCAACGTAATAGTCTTCCCCGTTAGGTTTCTCACGAAGATCTGCATCTTGCTTGGCAATGAGAGAGACCGCTCCTGCTAGGGTTGGGGTTGGATAAAATAAAAGAAGATAAAATTGTTAACTGGTCTCGGGTTTTTGCGGGCTAGGGCTGGATAGAGAGAGCATATCTATTTACATAAATGCCCTTGACTTCTGGCATTTAAAAGTCGTGGCCATTTCATATTGGTTGTCCGAGGCTCAGGCCAAACTCCTGCAAAAGGACCAAAGCCTATAGATTGCTCGTGGAGAGACGGACGGGAGCTCGCTGTTGCGGTCCTTCCCCGCCTGTATCAAAAATTCTCAATACATATAAAATTCTTGATATCGACAGATTCCACCACAATTTTAGGTGATAAAAAGCAAAATAGGCATTTAGACCTCCTTAATCTTAGAATATAGTTATAGAACCGCTATAGTTTTATTTAATTTCAAATCTAAAGTAATTAAAAATTTAATGAACGCACATTTTTAAGAAAATATTAATGTTTATTTATTATTTGCTTAATTAAAATTAATTTATTGAATACACCCACTTAAATTTGATGAATTAGTATCTTAATTTATGATTACTCACCTAATTATAATTAACAAATTAGGAAATTAGGAGACCTCTCTTCATATTTTTTGAAAAATTTTGATCTTCTAATAATTCATGTCTCCATTAATGCCAAATATGAAACTCCATAGTACAAATTAATATAATAAAGTTACATTATTATCACATATTTCGTAATTTTTTATGACAATAAAAATATATTTACCATGAAAGATTGAAAGTAAAAAAATAAGTAAATTATGTGGCAACTATATCAATTGTCATGTTATTTTTTATATATTTACTCTAATATTATTGTTTATATAAGGATTCTAAACCCTAATTCAAAATTTAAAGTGTAAACTTGAATGTGTGACACACAAATTTAAAATATTGAAGTTAAAAAATTAATATGGTCAAAATTATAAAAAAGGGTCAAAGTTATTAGAAAAAAGTTCAAAATATTTAATATCAAATTTGAATATTTAAATACATATTATATAAGATAGTCAATTTTACAAGTAATAGTAAAATATTAAGAGTAGTAATAATGTTGTGTATAAAAACGTTTTTGTGAAAGTATTGTATTTTCTTAGGAGTGTAAGATTAATAAATTATAGTAAATAATAACATAATTTTATTGTTAATTTGTATTAGAAAAAAATTATTGAGTTTTTACCATTATTGTTATTGAAATATTAAACCAATATTAAGAGCTTGCTTGCTTAAAATCGCTTAAAAAAAGTTATTTTATCTTATAAGTTAAAGATTGAATTAAAATTTATTTGATTTACCTTTTAAAAAGTAATTTTTACTTTAAAAAAGTTAAAAATTAAAAGTAAGGGCTTTTTTTACTTTTTTGGGATACACTTGATATTTATTAAAATTTTTATAATAAATTATTTTAATTATATTCCCGTTCAATTTATTAAATTCTAAAAAAACCCTAATATAAATATTAAAATTTTCTCAAATCTTAACCCTAACTTTCATCTTTATTGATTTTCTATAGTTTTCTGTCATTCTCATTGTTTTTCCATTAACTAGTCAATCTCCAATTCTTCCGATAAATTACTATTTAATTTATTCTATTTATTAAAGTTTGTATTATATTCAAAACTATTATTGTGTAGAATATTAATAATTTAGTTTTAATTATATATATTAGCAATATAATTAGTAAGTATAAAATTTTTTAAATTAGTATAAAAAATAAAAAAATAAATTAATATATATAATATTTCATATCTAAAGGTAATTAAATAAAAGTATCATAAATTTACAAAAAGTTAAAAGTTAAATCAAATATTTTTTTAATGAAAAAGTTACTTTTTTAATATAAAATCAAGTAATTTTATGTATAATATAACTTTTTCTAAAAAGTAAAAAATTATAAGTTATAGGTGATCTCAAGCAAGCACTAAATCAATCCACAAGCTATTAGAAAAGTTATTCTTTGTTTGGTTAATTCAAGACATGACAATTAGGTCCATGCATTGGGTGGCATCTTCAGATGTTAAAGAAGTATGATAAAATAATTAAAATACTCACCTGTACAACATGTGGAGCTAAGCTGCGAAATGAATTTTCTATACCATAATAAACTGCAAAAAAAACTAAAAAGGACATGTCACAATGAGACTTCTAAGTGCATCATAAAACAACTAAATCTTCAATGCAGATCAACATTACCCGTTAAAATATGTACAACTCTTAGTTCTTTCATTCTTCCAGCAAGAACCAACCCAATGGCAACAGTTCCATACAAACAAAGAAGGAAATGCCTGCAAGACACTAATGAAGCATTTAAATGAACAAAATAAATAACTGGAAAAAATATATATGAGATGAAATTCTAGGAGTCCAAGTGAATCATATAAAGGAGAAAAAAACAGACAATGCTTTATGACTGACTACTTTGGATCTTTCTCACAAAGTTGTCAAAATTGTGTTTCCAGACTAACAATTAATGAAATATAGATTTTCAAGTTGAGGCAAAATATAAAATTGGCAATGATTAGACTAGCTTAGTAAAATAATAAGAGCGATAAAGGTGGTACAAGGTTTGATCTCTATAGGCCATAATCACCACTAAAAATGATTGTACACAAAGCACAAGCAGATACTCAACAGAGGCAAATAGGAAAAGAAAAAATTTCTAATAAATCATAGAATACTCACCACAAAAGAAAGGCCATGAAATATCTGGTATTTCTCTCCCCTATACAATTATTCTGCAATAGTGCACAACCATCAGTGGAAACAAAAGTAACTGATTATTTTCAACATTCGGCATAAACAACAACTAAATAATTTGAGATAACATGAACCATCCATCCACAGTGATGATCAAACCGAGCAACACAGCGATTACATATGCTGCAATGCTTGGACCTAGCGGGTCTGAATCAGAGATTCATAGAAAAATCCAGTCATTATGGTTGAAACAGAAAAGTTTTAAAGAGGTGTTTACTAAGAAAACAAATGAACTTACTTTGGAATTTTACAAGTAGAACATTCTTTCTCGGTGAATATGAAATTGTCATAGGGATAAGCAGACTGATATTGAGCAACATTCTCAGCTGTCACAGTTCCTGGCTCACTAAAGCTAACTAACGAAAAGAAAAGAACACCAATGCCAACTCCCAGCAAGCTTGTGTGTCTAAAACACAAACAAATAATTAATGAAGTACAGATAATACATGTGAAAGGAACTTTAGTGAGGGAAACATATCTGTGCATGGTATCTTACCTATGAATTCCACTTAAATAATATCCAGGAATATAGCTAAAGGACGACTTTGCAATAAAATAATAAGTCGTACCAATTATTGCCAAATATACAATCTGCAATTACAGAGAATATTTTAATGAAAGATTAAACCTGCATCATAACAAGAAAGCAGAAACCTTTTGTATTTCTGTCAGGCAAAATAAGAAACCAATATGTGCAGAAGGTGATAAATAAGAGAGAAAATCATGCATAAGCAACTTTGACTACTTCTGAAAGTTTCTCTATCCATTTAGTTTAGATTTCTTTGCAATAAAGCTAATCTCACAATCCTACCTCACTCCATTGTCCCCAAAAGTTAAACATCTGACCTTCTTCAGTAGACAGTTTTTATACCATGCATGATAAAATTCATAAACAAGCACAAGACATATAATTGAGTTTGAGGCATTCTTAATATTATAGATGAAAACAAAACAAGTTTACCGGGAAAGAGTGGATGAATACATCCAAGAAATTGCATATACAATGCTTCTAGAATTCAATTTATAGTAGTTCTTGTGCTTTGACCAAAATCTTCTTCACTATTTAATCTCTAATAAAGTTGCATGATATCTTCCTCACTAAGGGATCATTCCCACCACCAAACATAAAAACTGTTTCATCGCCGTCAAAGATCTAAGAATAAACCATTTTCTTGCACAAACCACTGAATTAAATATTTTCCCTTCGGCTAGGCAATTTTGTTGGCCATAATAATATCCAGAGATAAACACAAATGTGGTATCCCTTGTAACCATGAACTCATTTTTCACCAGTAGATTGTAGAATTTACCATCAAAAACATATTTCCCAAAACCCAAGCCAACAAACCAAATGTCAATTCAAACGAAGGTGGTGCCTTCTTTTTTTGGATTGCTTTCTATTAAAACCAAAAGCATTTTCAAATGAAAAAGCTCACGTTTATATAGACATGATACACAAGCATTTCTAAGATCAAACAAGCACTTAAAAGTATTTTTTGGAGAAGTAGTTGAAATAGCAGGTGATTTACTAAAAACCCTTTTTGGATCAGTCTAATAGTTGCATTGTTCTTTGAAGAAGTACTTGGTAGATGCATTTCCAGGATGTGCTTTTGGGTATCTTTTGCAGAGTGGGAGAAGCCTAACGCTACACTTAGCCCAAAACTTCCTCCTTAAAACACAGGCATTTAAGTCAATTAACTCGATTTTTAAAAAGATGCCTGAAAAAGAAGGAAATAACTAAAATTGGGAAAAAAAAAAAGAACAAAATGTTAAAATCAACAACCCCATACTCAAAATTCTTCTTTTCCATCAAAACTATCATAAATTCATAACGTCAAATAGTTTGCATTCAACACATGAAACTAATAACAACATATAATTCCAAAAATTTTAAATAAAAATAAAATGAAAACCTGTAAGATAGGATTCGGGCGATCGCAGCAAAAATACTCCACGGAAAGGACGGCATTGGTTCCCTTCTCGCCAAACACGAACCCGACAAAGCGTCTACCAAAATCCCAGAACAAAATCATCATCCCAGAGAATCAAAATCCTAAAACGATACGAAAACAGAGAAAACTTTGTGAGTGAAGTTACAGAAAGTAATCGTATGCGCCAAAAGTGAGGAAATAATGAATTCTCTGAATTGGGGTTCCTTCAAAAATTGGCCATTGACCACAGAGAAAGGATACAACCACTAAAAGCGTCAGCAAGCCGTTAATTATCAGAATCCATTGTACGTCCATGATTTCAGTTTTGTCAAACTCAGAGACAGAAGAGAAAGTGCGAAGTTATTTAGATTTGATAATAAAAATAATATTAGTAATACTATTTGATATTTAACTCATATTCTATATTTTGAACTATTTTAACTGTTTTTGAATTATCTTAACTGCTAAAAGTTTTGAGTAATAAAAATTTCTAGAATTTTAAATTCTGCTTGCATCACATCTATCTATCATTATTGTTTAGCATAAATTTTAAAATTTTATAAGGGAAGAAACAAAAGGAGGAACCTAAATAATTTCAACAAAATAAATGTCCAAACTTTAGCACCCTTGCTTTTCGTTTGTATTATAAAGGTTTGGCATAACAAATCCAATATGACAGAACAGAGTAATATTGAATCTGAGTAAATTCAAAAATGGAGAAAATCTATGGAAATAAACTGTTGTCAAGTATTTGAGTTGAGATTCCATCAAATGTCAGTGTCATCTATGTTGTCTTCTATAATGTCAATGCAAGATCCTACAGATTTCCCCATGGACATGGCCTCTGCAAGTTTAGCTCGAGCTCCTCCTTGGCGGCGCAGAAGTATAACAGTGTTTAGTATGGACCATCGGACTTGAGAATCTGCTTTCTTCTGCGTGAAACCTAAACCTTTAAGTAACAAATCCAACTGTTCCGTGATCAAAGAAGCTTGAGTTAGGTTGATGGTTCAAGGATTTTTAGTAGTAGTGAAACTGTACAGAAGAGTTAAGTTAACCTTATTTATGTCAGCACGGCCACCTTCAGCACATCCATAGAGCAGATATTCAGTTGCCACTCCCGCTAGCGCTATGCATGAGAATTTGTTCAACGTCTGGTATATTGGATTTGATGTTAGAATTACCCTCAAGAGAAGAGAACTTGTGAGTGTTCAGAGTGATAAGAAAATGCGAAAAGTTAAAAACATACCGTCGCTGATACTTTACCAGAATTTACCTGCATAGTATGAGGAATGGCAAAATCCGTGGACAACAATTAGGCTACAACAAACTGAAAATGAGTTATTAAAGAAAATTCTATCCAAAGAAAACAACCCACTTCTTCAAGAAATTCGAAATCCACAAATGCAGTCCCTGCTTGAAAGTTGAGTGATCCTTCCTTCCTAAATGCTTCAAGACTAGACAGTGTGTATCCCTTGGGAAGAATACCCACCAAGTAGGCAATCAAGAAATGCCCAGCTTCATGCTTCATGAACAATGATAATCACATAATTAAGCCGAAACCATTTTATTTTCAATTATACAAAGACAAGGAAATCCAGAGTCCAGACTAGTCAGCTGATAAGCAGTACAGACAGTAGCATTGGTTGTTTTAAATTTTGTTTTGAACATGTTAGAGCATCAGAAAGAAGAAAGTAGCATCGATTTTGTTAAGATATATAAGTACGGTGATTTTCCATAGACTTTCAATTTCCACTAATAGATTATAGATAGAGAGATGCTTCTTACTTGAACAACCCTGTTATGGTACTTCTGACTAAAAGTGTGACCAATTGTGTCAAGAGCCAAGCTGCCAACTCCTCCACTGAAAGATACCTATGAAGAACAAAATGATTAAGACAGTATCAAATTAATTGGCTACAAACTTTGCTCCACTACAATTGACTGAGCAATATGGAAGAACCAACATTCCGGATGTGAAGGTAGGGAATTACTGAGTCCAGAGTCCACAGGAATAACAATGCCAAAGAAATATAGAAAATCTGTGGCAGGCTAAATGCAAAAACGTTCCAAGCAGCAACACCACCTACAATGGCTGCAAGCTGTAGATTTCGTTCTATTGAACCAAGAGTTTCATCCACTGGTGATAGAAGAGACAATGTGTCAATTCCGTTCAGCTTCAGTTCATCTAAGGTATAGAGCCTCTGGGGTACCTGCAAAAAGCATTCTCCTTCTCATTTTGACCTTAGTTACTTGTTGTCTTCCAATTAAGTCACAATGGAGTTATTGTCATCCACAAGTAATGACTAAACAAGATATATCTTTGTGATATGACAATGAAATTCTTATCGGACTTTAAGAATATATGTGCACATCATCCACAATCAAGTAAATAATCCTTGCATGAAATACTTCAAGTTCCACATTCATCTTAAAATCAGCTTCTAATCATCTATCCCAATGTTATTTTCTCATACCTAAATCATGAATCAAGCTCATCCTAGAGAAATATCCTAATGGGACTTGAAACTTTTAGTTGAATTAATCTATGACAAATAATGCAACACATTAATTATAATTAATTTGTTAAAACAACCAACTCGGAGAACTAGTTCTTTTCGAAAATTCTTTTATGTACAATAGAAGCTCAAAAGGATTAAAAAGAATAAAAACAAGCAACATAGTGCCAGCCACATTCGTCTTCATCCTCCTTTTTCTGTTTACCAAATATCCCAAAAACAGATAAACCAGAGACAATAAAAAGATATCAATCATAATCAAATAGCTTAATTAACCCCTTTGAAACCCTATTACAAGTTATCTGGGTTTGGAGTTTTTTCTCCTTTTTTATCTTTAATTCTTAAACATATGCAATTAGTTCACATATAATCGAATAACTAAAAGAGCCTGGCTGACAGAACCAATCAAAGATAAATGACAGGAATTTAAGTTGTTATTCCTGGCATTTATCTTTAATTGGTTTTAGTT
Source organism: Trichilia minutiflora (assembly GCA_035590515.1). Taxonomy (NCBI): domain Eukaryota; kingdom Viridiplantae; phylum Streptophyta; class Magnoliopsida; order Sapindales; family Meliaceae; genus Trichilia; species Trichilia minutiflora. Next base: position 1,701,415 of record JAVXUL010000009.1, on the reverse strand, counting down.
TACAACATTAACTTCTTAATTGCCAATCAATGCCAGGAATTTTGGTTATTATTTTTTTCAAATTTCAGAAAAAAATTTAACAAAACATATAATCGAATAACTAAAAGAACCTGGCGGACAGAACCAAAACATCGAAGCCCACCAGGCTTTCCCTGCAAATTCTTGACCAAAGAAAGTGCAGCCCTTTCATCTCCCTTGCTTAGCTCCTCATCCACCTGCTCCAAAACTCGTTGTTTTGACACTCCAGCTTCAGATGAACCAACAATTTTACTTGAAGAGAAGAAAACTCTCGCTTTTGGTCGAGAAGGAGAAGACAAGAAGCTGAAGTTATTACAAATCAACGTGCCCATCCAACTGAAGAGAAACTCAGAAGACAGAAATAATTAAATTTTAAATCTAAATAATTTATATTATTTGGGAGGAAAGAAAATGAATTTTTGATTTTTGTTTTATTAACGGTAACCAGAGACATATTGAACAGTATCGTTACGTCGCGCCAGATCATTGTCCAGTCCAGATAAGGAACTTCTATCCACTTGACACATGCTTCATTCAAATGACAGAACTGTCCCCCCTCAATTAAAAATATACATTTGAAGAACTTAACGGCGTCCTTGGGACTCAGATTTTTTATCCGCGTTATCAACTGCTATTTCATTTTCTCGCGAAACAATCGGAAAATTCTGCATAAAGTTCGGTGTACTATTTCAATACAATATCAACAGTATTTCCACTATGGGAATAAGATCGACAACACCATGAGCTTTATCTTTCTGCGACGAGGATAACTTCTCGGCGAAACCGGGAACTTGGACGAACTTCATGGTTGAGCTTGTTGATGTCAAATTGCTCGGAAGAAACAGAATGTACTCGGCTGTGAGATGCAATGTCGGACGACAACTAGCGGCGGTCGGAAAAGAAGCGAAGTTGGCAATACGTCGCCGGCGAGCTCTGAAAAGAGTGGATAAGGAGCTTTCGAGTGGTAATTTCAAAACCGCTTTATCTCTTGTCAAGCAGCTTCGAAGTTATCCCGCGGGCGGCATACGTGGCTTCGACTCCGTCAAACAGGTCCACTCTCTCACACACAAATTCTTCTATACATATTTTTGTACATATTTATCCGTACACATGCGTCTTTGTGTAGGTACCTAAAAGACTGACATCGTTAAATGAATTAGAGCTTGACGCGAAGGAACTGTTACCTCTTCAGTCTTTGCTTGGTTCAGTCATGAACTCGATTGAAAGATGCAATCTTTTTTATTCATTTAATGAGGTATAAATGTTTATTCATTTGTCTCTAACAGGCTATTTGAACAATCTTTTTTTAGTTAAAAAAAACTCTAGAATTTAAATAAAATAAAAATTTAAGATAAAATTATTTAATAAATATTTTATAAAAAATTTTTATTTATTATTTATTATTAATAATTTATTTTATAAAATAATTTAAAAAAATTTTACGAATAAAAATAATTTAAAAAATTTATAATATTATAAAAAACTAAAATTTATAAAAAAAAATAAGCAAAATTTCATTTTTATAGTTTTTTGAAAACTTATTTGTTCATATATATATATATATATATATTAAAAAAAGTTATTTATTTTTTTAAACATTTATGAAAATTGATATTTGACTTAATTTTCCTCCTTCAAAAAGATAAATCGAAAAAAAACTCATACTTATTCATTATTTACACTATTTTGAGAGTTGTGCTATTAGATGGTTTTTATGTATAGTAATTTTCTTTATCTATCATTCTGCACATCGGATGGTGTTAAGTTAGATAAGATGCAAATTTTTTGGTTCCATTTGATCGAAAAAATTACTCTTTATTTGTGTTTGGGTGCAAAGGACTTGAGATCCCAGCCACTAGAATTGCTGAGGATTATGACCTCCAACTTCTTCTAATTCTTTTGCTAGGACGATTTCAAAGCGATAAAACACAGTGTAACTTTCAATGACAACTTAGTGGTGTGCCATTTCTTGTCTTAGATGAATGTGGCATAGGTATAGAAATGGGATTCATTTTTCCTCCATGTGCAACTTTCTTGTTAGTTTTGAAGATCAAACTAGTAAATGTTGCTCCATCACAACTTCACATGCCCTTAACAGATTGAGTTTGAATAACCAATTTGATGGTGTTCATGTGTGAATAATTGAATTCCCATATGTCTCTGAAACGTGCTCGTATTATTGTAATGGTTATGCAGTCAAGACTGAAGATGGGTAGTCTTACTTTTTATTACAGGCTCCAAGTGACAGAGTTGAACATTTGACAGTAGATGAAAGCTATGGGTCTCTCAATGAAGAAGATCATTTCATGTGCATGCAAGTAATGAAACTTTTCCTTTAAACTCTATAAAATATAAAAAATTGGTACATTAATGTCTCTGCTATTAGAATTTAGCATTCATTTCTTATATATTTTGTCTCACAACTTAGAATGTAGCATTAAGTTCTGTATTTCCTGAGGACCTATTGCTTGAGGGTTTTTCCTTTGATCAAAATGTAATTGTATAAGACTATAGAAGATACTTGAAATTTGATTAACAACGAACACATATTGCTAATAGGAAACTGATCATAATGGTTTGCCTGAAAAATTAAACATACTGAATATGTTGGACAGCTGATCATTACTTCTTTATTATATGTATTGCTACTTGGCATAAAATCTTCGTCAGGAAGTACCTAACAACATACCACATTGGCACAGCACGAAGCTGGTCATTTTCTTGTTGGCTACTTGCTTGGGGTTCTTCCAAAAGGTTATAATGTACCAAGCATAGAAGCCCTAAGGAAGGACAAATTCGCTGTAGGAAGTGTTCAATTTATTGGTTTTGAATTTCTTAAAGAAGTAAGTACACTGTTATCTCTTATTTCATTTCATTCAATGGCTTTGACCTTCAGATTACTTTCTTTAAACATCATAATGGCAGTATTTGGGCTCATTATGCATCTGGTTATTTTGCTCATGTTTTTCAGTTGTTGACTATTATTGCCTCTATTTTCTTACACACAAAGGTTTAAAATGGTCAGTTTTGTATTGAGAACCCATTTCTTTAATACGTAGTCTCAGGTTGTTGTTGAATGCAATATGGGTTATTGTCAGTGAAGTCCGAAAGGATTATCTGCTTTTAAAGTAATTTCTGATTTTGTTAATATATTATGTTTAAGTATTTCGTGTTTCACAACTGCCTCTGCATGCAGATTGAGACTGCAGTTAGGCTAAGAAAAGATATTGGTCGAGTAGGTGGTAGGGTAAGACATCTCTCTTTCTTCACAACACTGATGAAAGTGAGACAAATTATATTATTTGTCTTGCACTTCTTGATTGTAAGATATTATCAGCAAATTATACTTTCATCTCTGGTCTCTATGCTAATCTATTACAGTTGTAGTTCTCTTTGCTTCGTGCGATTGTTTTGACAGATTTCTTCTAATTTATGTGTGATTATTACCGTGCAGACTGATAGAGGCACAATTTCATCGAAGGTGAAGTTTCTTGTCTAATTATATGGAAATACCTCATACATTTTCAAATACTACAGGATTCCTACATTTCTTCTTTAATTAATTATTTGAAAAACATCACTAACAATACGTTTCTCCGTGATAATAATTGGATGCAGACTTTGAACAACTTTTCATGCGTAATATTAGGGGGCTTAGTGGCTGAGCATATAATATTTGGATCCTCAGAAGGCCATTATGCTGATATTGATAAGGTGAGGGTACTTCTCATGACTTTGCCTTCACTGGCTGATACTAGATTGCTTAATAACTGTTATATTTCAATTATGAAACAGCTGGAGAAGTTGCTTAGATGGTTGGGTTACAAGAAGAACGAAGTTGAGTCTCAAGTGAGATGGGCAGCATTGAATACTGTTCTTATTTCACATCGGCATATTGAAGTACAATCAAGACTAGCTGAGGCAATGGCACAGGGTAGATCAGTTGGATTTTGTATTGATACAATAGAGAATGCCTTGCTTGGGAGCAAATCTAGTTGTTATATTGACTAACACGTCCTGCATTCCCTTTTACCAAATTACATTTACCATACAAGAAATCTCCAATCTACATTCTAGTCAAGTAACATGCATGATGGAAACCTAATTGGAACCCAAAAAGATTTAAAAAGATTTTCTATCTGAATGATTCTGCTTGAGTAAAAGCCAGATCAAAAAGTTAGGATATTTACAAAGGTTTAAATCTGGTCTTTGAAACCAGGTACGCACTTGTTCTTCGATCTTGGGAAATCAGATAATTTTATACACACACCATTCTGGACTTTTATGTGTTTACTTATATAGGATATTCGCTAAGACTTTTATTTTAGTATCCTTAGAAGTCTCATAAGCTACAGTTGCTCCTCATCTTCTCACTGGTCTCACTTCCTTATGGCTTCTAACTACTCGACCAGCTTTCTTATACACACTCCAATCTTCCTATCATCTGTCTTCTGCCCTACTACAACATCTTCTCCTATTGGGTTGTATTGGGCAGCCCCTTCTCTTTCCCTATAACACTTCTGATTGGTGGACAGCCTCATGCTAATCAAGGTGTTGCCATACTCAAGAACACATTTTTGGTTTGCTTTAGGAACTCAAAAATGTGAGACGATTGCTGTTCTAAACTGTCACAGATTTTGATGGGCACGTCTAAGTCCCTTCACTTGGCTACTTTCTTGTGTGGCTGTTCCGCGACTTGCTCCTTCAGTGGCTGTTCCACAACTTTCTCCTTCCCTTTCTGAGCAGCCATGAACTTTCTTTTTAAGGGAGTATTCTCTGAAGGCCTACTTAGGCCGGACTCCTTCCTAGGTTCCCTCTGTCAGTGCCGTATTCTTTCATCATTTCCCCAACATTAGGGATACTACTATCTTTCACTTCCAGTAGCACTCGAAACCTTGGATTAGTGAAGCTGTCTTGAATCATTTTCTTTATTTCCAGTAGCTCCTGCTTGCATCTATTTGTCCTTCTCCATGTGCTTTCTTTAACTCTCCTCTGGTGTTTGTGCTAACTCGATTATTCCTTCATCTAACATCCGCGTAGTGGCTTGACTCAAAAGCAGTGACACCGAGTTTGTTTGTGAGCTGGTACCATTTGTACTTGATGATTCAGTGTCGTGTCCATTATTTGTTATCATGACTGCATAGAGGGATTACCTCCTTGGTTATGTCGTTCGTTTGCGTTTTTTATGATAAAATAGATTTTAATTACGATCATGGCTGCCTTTTTTGAGTTATTTTGAGAGGTTAATTTTTTGTCCTTTTCGTAGCTCCTCACTATCGCCCTAGGCATTACTATAATCATTGAAAATAGTTCACGAGGCCTATTGTAGCCTCGACCTAAGGTGATACTAAAGTTAATCTCTAGTGGTTTTTTGCCTGATGTAACATTGACCCTAGGTAACTGAGTCTTGGGTCAGACTTCTTTTCTATACCTCATTCAGGGTTAAGTTCAAGATAATAGATTTTTTGGGGGACAAGAGTTCCTAACCCTAACCAGTGCAATCGGTCTTGATATTCGGATCAGGGTTAAGCAATTATTAAGCATATCTGGTAAGACCAAATTTTGTACTTTAGTCTCGAGTCAGATTCTTGATTATTAGTGATTTTATTCCTCATCCTTTGGTTAAGATTTTGTTTAGTTTCGAATTTTTTTATAAATATTTTTATGTTTTTGTTATTTGTTTGTATGTAGATAATAAATATTGACATTTCTTCAAAAATTAAAAAAGCAGTGAGAGTTTTGTTAAGTTTAAGAGAAGTGAGCAACCATAGGTCGGGGCTACGCAATGGGGGAGCGAATTGACCTTCAAAAGTTTAGGCGTATTGTTAACATCCTCAAAGGCCAATAATAAAGAAGTGATCTTTTATAAATTTATAATAGATGAACCAAGATTTTTAAAATGGCCTTATGAGTTCGATTATGAAATTGTTTGGTTCACCAAAGTCAAGCAAGAATTGAAAGTCCACCTTGCTTCAAAAGTAAGAACCATTTAGAAAAATGATAATATATATGAATATCAAAATTTGGTGATTCAAATTGCATTGAAAAGCTGACTTCATGAAGACATTAAATATGTTTAAGGTCATTAATAAGGGCTGAAGCAGCCATTTTGGCCGTTATAATGTAAAAGCAGTAATCAAACAAATACCGATACTATAGCTGCTAATTTGGCCATTGTAGCACTGTCACAAATGCCTTTTTCGTTTTTTAACCTTCTATTGGCTTCAGGATGACTGTGGGGGCAGGAGGAGTCCCGCATCGAAATGGGAGAGAAAGTTACTGGGCTATATATGTGGAGTTAGAACCAAATTGTTAACAAGGCCCTCTAGGACTTGGTGGTCAAGTTACTAGAGACAAAACCTTGAGGCTAGGCACCATGTAGGTGGGGTGGTCGGGGCCACTTTGGAGGCACCACCTGGTAGGTTACTGGCAAACGGCCAAAGAGGACAATATTAGGTTGGCCCTGAGCTGTTCACTCTAATACCTAAATAAGGCCTTTTGGGATAGATGATGGTTTATTTATAAGAATTACACAGTTAAACGTGCTTGGGTAAGAGTAGTACCAAAATGGGTGACATCTTGGGAAGTCCTCGGGGTAACCTATTACCAAGACAAAACCATGAGGCCCCAAGAGTTAAGCTAAAACAGACAATATTATTGACAGTTTTGGACTAGGTGTTATAATATAGTATCAGAGTCAACTCTCGTCCAGTGCGATTATGGGCTCGAGGACGAGCTTACGAAAGATGGTGGGCCTATAACATCCCAATCTTTGAGGACCAAGAGTGGCGCCGGGGCAAAGGCTTGAATAAGTAGCAGCTCTTGGCAGGCTTTAGGATGGCTATGGGGATAAGAAAAATTCCACATCGGAATAAGAGAGAAAGTTACTGGGCTATATATGTGAAGTTGAAATCAAGTTGTCAACAAGACCCTCTAGGACTTGGTGGTCAAGTTATTAGGGACAAAACCGTGAGGCCCCAAGAGTTGGACCAATGCAGAATTATTGACAGTCTTGGACCAGATATTACATAATATTAGTGAATATGTAAAAGAATTTGAAACCTTATGATCTAAAGCGAGATTTATGAACCAAAAGAGGGCTACAAGTACATATTAAATTTGCGTTGTAATGTCATATACTTATCAACATTAAATTTCTTTTCTTGTTTAATTGTTTATATCCGATCATTTTATTTTCACACGTATTCCTAAAAATTATAAAGTGTTCATTTTGTGCTCTTGTTTAATTGTTCATATCCGATCATTTTATTCTTATGTTCAAGTGATACACATATTAAAGCGTTGAAGGCACATCATTTTAGTAAGTTATCTTGTTTTCTTTGAGTGTTGAGTTAGCTTGCATTATGTCTCAAAGCAGTAATAGTGATAGAAGTAATGGTATTGACAAAAACATGCTAGGTTTTCAATGAGGGATGAGATTGAAATAAGCACAAATGCAAGGACTACTTCATCAAATACGTCTAATGACAGAAGCTTTAGAGCAAATGGCCATGAATAATCATGACCAAATCAGGCACGAATTGAATGTGAAGAGGGGGGGAGATCAATGGCTTGGAGAGGGATAAAGAATACGAGCCTAGAAAATATAGATAATGAAGGGAGCATCTATGTGCCAATATAAAACTTCAATTACCTTATTTCACAAGATCAAGCTCTTTAGTAGAATACCTCGATTGGGTACAGTGCGTCGACAAGATTTTTGCATACTATGACTATGATGAGATTGAAAAAGTGAGTTTGGTTATACTAGAACTCACCGACTATACAAGCTTATGGTGGAATAACCTTCGGACACAACATCAAAAAAAGGAGAGGATGAAGTTTAGAGATAAGGGCTTATGAAAAAACCTAATGCAGAAGCGATTCATCCCTACATTACAAGTAAGATTTATTCTTGCAATTCAATAACATTAGCAAAAACGGACTTAGTGTCAACAAGTATGTAAAATAATTCAAAAACCTCATAATTCAATATGAGATCCAGGAACCAAAGGAACATGACGATTATGGATTGAATTTGCATTTTAGCATCATATATTTATCAACATTAAATTTCTTTTCCTGGCATACTTATTTTTATTTTTTATTTTCACACGTATTTTAAAAAATTATAAAGAGTTCATTTTAGGTTCTTTTTTAATTGTTTAAGTTCAATCATTTTATTCTTGTGTTCGAGTAATATATATCTTAAAGAGTTGAAGGCACATCATAGTTATTATAACAAAAAAATATTTAATATGTCACGCCCCAACTCATGGATCCCACACGTAATAACTGTCACAGACTTTTCAGGGGTATTCAGTCACCAGAACACACCCTGTGAGCCTATAAGGCCTTTAATCAAAAATCTGTTTCAAACATTTCATAAACCACTTCCAATAATATTCACCATCAAACACCCAAACTTCAAATCATATTTTCAAGTAATTTCAAACACTTCAAATAAAGTATCGATCCAAACAATACTCAA
>JAVXUL010000009.1:1666105-1679369 GCA_035590515.1 Trichilia minutiflora | reverse complement strand
TATCTACTTGTACAAACACACCACATTCTTATTGACCAATGTTATCAGAAAATTTGAAGTGATAAAGATAAATAATTTAATATAATTTTTAAAAATATTATTTATTTTTTTATTAAAATATTTATAATAAATATCCTCTATAATTTAAAGAAGTGACAAATATCCTATTTATTAAAACAAAAATACTAACTTTTATCATATAAAATTTTATTTTTTATTATATAAATCCCTAATTATATTAAGATATAATATATTTATTTATATAAAGTAATCTCTACTCAAATTGATAAATTATTAATTTATTTTTTAAATATAATTTTTGGAATCATAAAAAATTATTAAATAAAAATTTTCAATAAATTGATAAATTTATTTTTATAAGGGGTTATGAATTATTAAATAATAATCCAATAAAAACTAATTTATTCTTATCCACTTTAATTTTTAATTACTAATTTTAATAATAATTTGGAAATTTATTTTTTATTCAAATATATAATTTATAAAATTTAAACTACTAAATTTAGTTTTGAAATATTATAAATTATATACAAATTATAAATTATAAACTCAATTTATTCTAAATTATTAAATATATTATATTTAATTTAAAAATTAGAAAAAATTATAATTAAATTTAATAATTAAAATAAAAGTGAATAAGAATAAATTTATTTTTATTAAATTATTATTTAATAATTCATAAAAATAATTCAAAATGAATTTATCAAATAATAATTTAAGAGAAAAATTTTTAGAAATAGATAAGAATAAGTAATAAAAATTTTATCTTTAGATTATTATTTCATAAATTCATTTTTAAAAGTATAAAATTTATTTTAATCATAATTTAACCTATTTAATATTTTTAAATATATAATTTATAAAATCTAGATTAATAAATATAGTTTTAAAATATTATAAATTATAGATAAATTATCTATTATAAACTCAACTTAATTTAAATTATTAAATATGCTTAGTAATTAAAAATAAAAGTGAATAAAAATAAATATTAAGATTTTAAAATATTTTTATTTTTTAAAAAATAATTCAATAATTTATTTTAATAAGTTTTTAATTTCATATAGTTCTAAAATTATATTTAAAAAATAAATTAATAATTTATCAATTGAGTACGAATTATTTGATATAAAAAATATTATATTTTAATTTAATTAATAATTTATATGATAAAATTCATAAATTTATATAATAAATTTAATATCTTTTTTTTAAGAAAGATATTGTTACTTTTTTAAACTATATGAATATTTATTATAAATATTTTAATAAAAATAAATAATATTTATGAAAATTATAAAAATATTTATCTTTCTTCCAAAATTATAAAAATCAAACAGTTGTAATTATGCTTGAGAATATGTATAAGATAGTACCTTAACGTAGCCTTATATAAACTTATTAAAATTACGATTTTAATTAAAATCGTTTTTTTTAAATTAAAACGAAAGAACAGAATTTTTAATAATATATAAATAATAAAAAATTTAAAATATTTTTATAAATTAATAAAATTAATTAATTTTATTTTTAAAATAATAATTTAAAATAATTTTATCGTATAAAATCGTAATTTTAAAAACCATCCTAATACGTACTTGTTTTATGCAAAATGCAAGGACAGGGTACTTTTCTTTTCCACAAATGGGCCTTTCGATTTACTTATCAACATAAATGAACGGTGGAAACACACGAACGCTTCGGTACTCTCTCACACCATTTTTACCTTATCCACTCTTTTTTTACATTATCCCACGTTAATGGACAACGAAGAATGATCCAACGGTGAAGAACTTGCAACGTGGACTTGAATTATACAAATACATTAATAACAATACACAGTATTTACAAAATAAAAAATACAAATTAAGATTCTAATGGTAGAGATGATAAAATTGAAAAAATTTAATGAAAGATTTGAGGAGGGGGCAGGGCAATTCTAAAAATATAATAAAATATATTTTGCAATTATAATATATTGACTTGACTTGTAGTCCAAGCCATATTAAATACAAGTATACTACCAGATTTTTTTTTTATATTTTTTTCTTTCTTTTCTTTTTCTGTAATTCACAAACCTTGAATGGAGTTTCAGTCGGACCCCGTTTGTCGTCACGTGGCGTGGCGTTGGCCGCACGCACGAAAGCTTTTGTCCTCTCCGTTTTCTCTCTTTTGTTTCTTTCTCGGAAAAGCAGGGAAAATAAAAACTTCCATTTATTACGTACAAATTAATAAAAATAGAAACTTAAAAAAATAAATAAATAAAAATTTTATTTAATTAATTTAATTTGCAAAATTTTATCATCTGGGCCCCACTTACCAGCTATCTTTCGGCCTCTCACTTTGTCGTCTATCTCGTCCCCAATCACTCATGTGGTGCATTATAGTATTTGTCTGTAAGTGTTTGCTAATGTAAGCATCCTCTATCCTTATCACTTCTCTCTCTCTGTTTTATTGCAATTAGATTTTATCTATTTATCACATTTTATTATTTATTTATCTTTTCTAGAGAGATTACTACTATTACTTTATCTCGAGGGAGTGAATGAGAGCTGCAAAAATTGGAGCTTTGTAGTTTGTTTAGCGTGATCCTGGTGTAAATATGTTATGATTTGTGAGGTGGGTATTAAAGTATGTGAAAAATTGTGAGTGGGCTGCTCTTAAACAGGATCTGTGCTAAATTTTGGCTTGGTTTTGGGATCCTCTCTTTTGGAGAACCAGTTTGATGGCTGCAAGCAATGAAGTGAACCTTACTGAGTCCAAGGTGTGATTCTTTCCAAAATTGGAAAGAATCTTTTCTCGTTTTCTTCATTTTGGGAGGTTTAGTTTAGAGTTTGTGTAAATTGCTTGCTGGTTAGTGCTGAAAGATCGATATCTTTGGTGGGTTTGTGTTGGTTAGTGTTTTTGGTTGCTGAGAGTTCAATAGGCCCGTTTATGGGTCATGGGTACATGTATTGATGGATATTTTTTGTTTGTTGTTCCTGTCTTTCCTGTTTATTGGGGTTCTGGGCTTTGTTTTTGAAAGTGGTATAGTTTGCTGATTTATTTTGTATTTGGGACTTTTTGGTTTTAGGTTTGTGATTCCATATTCTAGCATGCTGAGGTTTGTTTTATGTTTCTGGTTCCTTGAACTTTGGATTTGGGATAATTTGCCTTTGTTTTTGTTCTCTCTAAGACAAAAATTGAAAATTTTCTGGTTCTAGTCCAGGTCTTAAAGCTGTTTTGAGTAGATATTTGATTGAATTGAAGTCATTACCATTAAAATTTAATTTTGAGGATATGACTAGATTTGAGTATTTGGTTATGAGCTTTGAGTTTTGTACCTATCATTTTATATCATATTGTCATGTGCTATTTCATCTTTTGCAAACTTATCAAAATGTGTAATCGCTAAAATGCGGTTACTAGGTTTTCACTGTCCATCTTTTCAGTTTATATCTTCTGCGTACAATAGCTGCAAATCTTGGCAAGAAGTTCTATATTAGATTTTATTTATGAGTAATTGTATTGTAAAAATGTTTAGTACTTCCAGTCTATATTGTTCACTTACTTTAAACCATGAACTGGAATGGAATTCCTGACGCTTTTGTTTTCTGTCTAGATGGTGGTCCCTTTGCATACATGGGTTCTTATCTCCCATTTTAAGTTGGCTTACAATCTTCTCCGTCGTCCTGATGGCACTTTCAATCGCCATTTAGCGGAGTTCCTTGACCGGAAGGTACCAGCAAATGCAAATCCTGTTGATGGAGTTTTCTCCTTTGATGTTATTGTGGACCGTGGCACCAATCTACTATGTAGGATTTATCGACCTGCAAGTGGAGAAGAGCGTCAGCCAAATATTGTTGAGCTTGAGAGGCCTGTGAACTCTGAGGTTGTTGTCCCAGTAATAATTTTCTTTCATGGAGGAAGCTTTGCACACTCCTCAGCGAATAGTGCGATATATGATATCTTATGTCGCAGACTAGTGGGAATTTGTAAGTCTGTTGTGGTCTCTGTGAACTATAGGCGTGCACCTGAAAATCAATGTCCTTGTGCTTATGACGATGGATGGACAACTCTTAACTGGGTTAAGTCGAGACCATGGCTTCGAAGTAAGGACTCGAAAGTTCATATATACATGGCTGGAGATAGTTCTGGCGGTAACATTGTGCACCATGTTGCTTTAAGAGCAGAAGAATCTGGGGTTGCAGTATTGGGGAATATACTACTCAACCCGATGTTTGGTGGCCAAGAACGGACTGAATCTGAGGAGAGATTGGATGGGAAGTATTTTGTCACTATCCGAGACCGGGACTGGTATTGGAGAGCTTATCTTCCTGAAGGAGCCGATAGGGATCATCCAGCGTGTAATCCGTTTGGGCCCAAGGGTAAAAGCCTTGTTGGATTGAACTTCCCTAAAAGTCTAGTTGTGGTAGCTGGTTTGGATCTTATTCAAGATTGGCAGTTGGCGTACGTGGAAGGCCTCAAGAAAGCTGGCCAAAATGTGAAACTTCTATATCTGGAGCAGGCAACAGTTGGGTTCTATTTCTTGCCTAATAATGACCACTTTAATACTGTCATGGATGAAATAAGTAATTTTGTGAGTTCTAACTGTTAATATACTTGACTTTTACCTACAAGCAATCATACCTGATGGAAGCTCGATGTTGCACTTGAGGTAATCAAGGTTCTTTGCAGTCTATGTAGCTGTCTGGTGTCAAAATATTCTGTTTTATTAAATGTAGTTCTTCATGGCATTCTGCTACCACGGATTCTATTTCGTTGAATTCTCAAAGATAACTGGGCTTGGACACTTGGTTATAGGTGGTGGTAGTGATAGTAGTAGTAGTTATAGTAGTAGCTGGACACCGGATGTGTTCTGTTATAGGTACAGTTATCTGGAGTTGATTGATGTAATTCGATGAAGCATTAATGTCATCCAGAGCTGTTTGACTAGGTTTAGTAGATTCGTCAAATCTGAGAGTACCTGGCTTCTACCCACAATGGAGAGGAAGACCAGAGTCTTTGGATAGCATTTGGTAGCTGATCAACTGGGTTGGTGCCTTGCTAATATTATATAGCTGATTTTAAGATCATGGATGGGAAATCTTCCATGGTATTGTGATCCTGTTATGTGTGTGTATATATATATATATATATGTTTAGTATATATAAAGATGTTTGCTTATCTTTGTATCCATTTTCACTTTCCGCTTTACCCTTTATTTTGGTTCTCTCTTTGGCTTGTTTGTACCTGAATATCTTCTTGGTAATTGTAAATATATTGATATTAAGATATCTTCAAAGTTCCGCTTTGAATTCTTTGTCCAGTGTTGGTTATTATATTCCTATCCAAGAGATTCCAAGGCATCTTTTGCATCTCTTACATACTGTATATTCGACATTTTGGATTAAGATTTTGTTTATTGGTTGATTAGCGTAAAACAAAATACGGATAAAATTACCTACTAGAAGATCGTTGCTTGACAAATTTTAAGGTGTTGCCATTTAGTCCATTGAATCAAGTGCCTTGAAATTAGCTTCAATTCCAATCAACCCACAAAAATAATTGGAAGCAAATTCAATTAGCCTATTTTGGTCTTGGATAGAGATTGATTTGGTTGAATCTTGTCGGATCGAGTACCTGTTAATGGGAGAGTAATGTGGAGCTGGTGATATCAGAAGATCCAAAAATTGACTTGTTTTGTGAGTGTAGAACCCATATAATATAATGGTGGTTAGACTTTGGATGCATTTTCGGGGCCACTTGAAAAATCACACACATCCCTTTTTAAGATGTATTTGCTTTCAGAATGATAAGAGAATATTGGCATCGTGATAAAAGAAACAGCTAAGCATCTTGATGGAGACATTAAACCCTGATTAATTGAACCTTTGTCTTAGTGGACCAACATAAGCATGATGTTAGCAATTTGGCGTGCATCCACTAATCAGCAAAAGAGACAAATTGCAGCGACTATTCAACAATAATGTACTAAGCTAATAAAGTTACTGGAATAATGTGCTTCCTTAATAAAACCACAGGATATTCATAATTGCAATATTATAGCAGTAACATTTAACGGATAAAGGGGTAACAATACATCAACAACCTTATGTACAAATGCAAATTGGATTATGGGTTGTCAGGTGATACTGTTGACATTGAAATTTCCTATTACAATCCAATCCAATACAATCCAATGCAAATTATCTTACAGATTGTCCGGTGACATTGCCCGCATATAAATTTGCTATTACAATGCACAACAGAAATCTGGAGCAATAAAATCTTGTCTTCACAATACCACAGCACAGAATAAATAAAACATGGTTTATATATGTGGACGTACCAATGCTACATTAAATCATATGGTGGTAAACACTTACTTTGAATGGAGTCCATATACTCTTTTCACTGATATTTAACAACATATGATTCCATCCTACAGCTATTCCGGCTTCAAAGTCAGGAAAACCACAATCCCAAACATAGCATAAATCGTACAATCTTGACAGTGGTGTAGATATTTGCATAGCAAACGGTGAATTAAATTTAACGCACCTAGATATAACAAGGAGAAAAGAATCTAAAAGAGTCGCTACAAGTTGTTACATATCATCTGACTCTCATTGATTGCACAGATTATGGCCTTCAGCAGTTCTGCAACACCAGGTCGATCTTAGCTAAGCAAAGGTATTATCACAACCTAAGTTTCAATGTACTGAAGACAGTCATAAATAAATGTACATAAAGGTGCAAAACGATAAAAACTTGCACAATACATAAAGGTGCAAAACGATAAAAACTTGCACAAATCAAAACAGAAAGGGTAAAACGATCAATCAAAGCAAATGGGCTGGGCATAGAGACATGATATTATGAATTGATCATCAAAGAAAACAGTTGTCTAATGTTACGAACCCAGCATCATTCAAACACAGGATTATTATTGCTAAGTAGAAGTTCAAAAACTATCAAAACAGCATTTGGTCAAAGACGAATTGAAAACCAAAGCATATTCTTCTAACGACAGCTTGACAACTGAATCAAACTACTAGTCAGCGGCTTTTAGCAACATATGCAACAGAAACTGCAGCAAAGAGAGTTGTTGCAGAAGACAAAAAAGTCCAGATGCTTTTCTGTTTATGAGCCTGCGCCACAGAATTCTGCAGAAAATCAACTTTCTTCTTCATGTCTTCTACTATTTTCTCCTTGTTCTTAAATGCATTCTTGATTGCTTCCAGTTCAGCTGCATATTCTTCAGTTTCATCTTGCAGCTTCTCCTCATTAACAACCAGTTCTTGCTTTCCATCAAGGCTATTTCCAGATTGACACACCATGGCTGCAGTGTTCTTCAACATGCTCAAAGCTTGACAAGAATTTATGCTAATTGATTGCATTTTATCCTTCAAATCATCAGCACTCTGTTCTGCAAGCAAAAGATACTTCTCCCTCGATTTTTTTTCCTCTGTCAACAGCCCAATGCAACTCTCCATCTTTTTCTTTTGCTCAATTAGACTCTCATACTCATTCCTAATTTTTGCCAATTCCACTTCGTTCTCTTCAATCCTCTTTTCCATTTCCGATACTCTTGACCTTAAGTTCATGCCATTCTTTGTCTCCTCATCCAAAACGGTTTGAGCATTCTCTCTCTCAAGTCTAGCTTGATCAAGAGCATTTTTATAATCCTTAACTTCGTTAGCTAATTGTTTGTTTTTCTGTTCTTCATCTCTAAAAGACTCTTTCAGTGAAAAAACAATATCCCTCAATTCACCAATCTTCTTCTGGAGCTCAGCAATCTCAATCTCTTTACTAACTTTCTTCTCCTCAATGCCATTCTTCTCTCGAAGTAATTTCTCAATCTGTCCCTCCTTATCTTTTAAATCGGCCATAGTCTCCTCCAACTTCTGTGAAATGCCCTCATTTACCTCCACCAATGTCTTGACAATTCTCTGCTTCTCTCTTTCCTGAACCATTAAAGCATTGATCTCCAGGGTAATCTGTTCTTTTTTGCCCATTGCCTCGCTGTAACTCTTTTCCAATTCTAAAATCTTTCCCTGCAAAACTTTCTCCACCTTTCGCAAATCAGAAACAATCTCGTTCAAATTCCCTGTTTCTTTCTCCAATCTATCAATTTTCATCTTCTGCTCATTATTCTGCATCTCTATTTCTATCCTTTCCCTCAGAATCCCTTCAAGCTCTAGCTTCAAATCATTGGTTTCCTTCACCATTTCAACCAATCTCCTTTCAAGCAAACCCTTCTCATTTTTCAAAGCCTCGATGTCTCTGTCCCTCTCACCTTGCTCATTCATTAATTTTCCAGATTCATTCTTCAGAGCTAATATCTCATCTTTCAAATCTTGATCTTTTTTCTCCATTTCAATCAATCTTTCTCCAAACCTCGTTGCCTCCTTAACTTGGCAAGCAAGGTCACTCTTTATCAAATCTCTCTCCTTACATACCTGACTCCGTATCTCTTTCTCATTTTGGAGATCATTCATCAGATCAACCACTTCACTCTTCAAAGCCCTGATCTCATTTTCCTTCTCACGATTTCCTTTCTCAAGACCAACACCCATTTCACTCATCTGGGTCATCATAAAAGCAAACATTAAACTCTTCTCTATCTCCAAGCTGACATTTTTCTCACTTTCTCTGTTCAACTCATCCAGCAACTCAATCTTTTCTACACCAAGCCTACTCAACTCAGTCTCTACACCCTGCTTCGCCCGATTCAAAGAATCAACCTGTTGCCTCCTCTCAACTGTCTCTTTAAGAAGCATTGCATTGAGGTTTTTCAGGTTCTGAATCTTCTCTACAGTGTCTTCCATGGATTGTTGGCGAGTAAGGTTCTGGCTCTTTTGCGCTGGTGTGTTTTCTTCTCTGATGTCGTTGGACTTCTGGGTCGCCTTTTTTTTGGCCATATTTAAGATTCTGATGTTGAGGCTTGAGATTGAGATTTGAATATTGGTGTTTTCGCTAGGGTTTTTATGGTTGAGAAATGGAGTTGTGGAGACAGAAAGACAGAGAGAAAATGGAGGGTTGTTTTTCAAGAATTCAAAATTAGGGTCCCACAGTTCCAGGGATTTTTTGGGAATTTGAGTACCTTAAAATATGGATATATTAATATTGGGATTTTTGGTTTGATTTAAACCGTGAGATTGTGAGTGGCATGGGGATAGCCATTTATTGAAAAATGAAAAATTGGATAATAAATAATATATGAAATAGCTAATTATTGAAAAATGAAAAATTGGATAATTATATATGAGTCCCTATATTTTATATTTTAGGAGAGAAATATATACTTCAGTTAAAAAAATGCCTGAAATATTCTCTACTTTAAGTTATATATAAAAGTAAGTTGGCGGCTGGAGCCTGGAGTGAGAAGAATTAAGGATCTATATAATATAAATTGAGAAACTATATTCTTATCTGTGAAATCATAAAACTTCAGGAAAACACATATTATTAGCCAGACAAAATTATATATTAATTTTTTTCTTTTTTTTTCCAGATTCTTTATTACCAACAAGAAGAATAAATTGTTTACTGTTGATTAATAATAATAAAAATTATTATTGAGATCACAAAAGAGAATTTATTTATATTGACAAAAAAAAAATTGTTTCAGATAAAAGCCAGAAATAGGAAACAAACAAACTCTCTCTGATTTATATAAATCTTTGATAATCATTTCTCATATCAACCAAAGGGCAGATAAATTTATCTGATTAATTGTCTTTAGTTTCTACCCCAAATTCACTGTATGGATAATAATTATGATTAATGGTTATTTAATTAATAATGGGTGTCAATTTTTTTTTTAAGTTATTTTTCTCCAACACCATATCTAAACCTGTTCATTCAATTCATCTTATCTATATATATATGACCTTTAAAATCCTCACTACAAGATTTGCTATTTTATATCTAATTACTAAAAAGAAAATGACAATTTATCATTTCTTATATTTGATAATTAATTACACATTTTGAAAGAATAATATTATTCTTATCTACAACCAATTTGGTATTTAGTAATATAAATTTTAAAATAGTCACAATTAATTATGTTAAAAATGATTAACAATTTAAAAAAATAATTAGAAGTGTAATAAAATTAACTAGGATATTTTGTATGGCTTTTAAAATTTACATGCAAAATCTAAAAAATTAGGATGATAATAAATAACAAATTCTAATTCTTTCTTTTTTTTTTAACTCGGGATATCTGCTAGCACTTACTCGATCACTAGTTATTAGATGCTAACTAAATGATTAGTCTTCCAAAATATGTTAGTTGAGCATATCATCAGTTAAGCGCTGCACTTAAATCATGAATACTTTTAAATAAGTTTGAACTTGAAAGTTGAAACTATACACCCTCTCGCATGAATTAAAAACGTTTTTTTTTTTCACTAACTGCCACCGTGGGTGGTAGCAAAATCCAATTCTCTATGTTTGCATGCAAAATCTCACTTATTATTCTTAAATCAAAATTTTAATTTTTAACCAAAATTATGAGGTTATTTTATATTGGTTTTCAATAATCTTTTGTTTTTCAAAGAAAAAGTGAAGAATTTTTTTTTTTTTAGAAAAATACTACAATAATCAAAGATTTTTTAGGCATTAATAATAAGAAAAAGATAATCGGTTAGATGAAATGAAAATTAATGGTTCATAATTTTCATTATTCATATATTTTTGCATTGTAAAATAACTTCATTTTTTAATTTATTGTTATAAAATGATTATTTTTCTTTCTCTCTAATTTTTTGAAAATAGTTTTTTTTTATTATTTTTAAATATATCTCTTTCAAAGAAAAATAATAAAAATCATTCTTTTATTTGAATATAAAATATTTTTCATTTCTTATCTACTTATTACAATTTTATTGTTTTAGAAACAAATTTCTAAACACAGTAACTTTTGTTGTAAAATATAAATTAATAGGCATCAATTGAATAACAGTATCATATGTAAACAGGTTTGCTTCTATTTCTTACAACTCATTAATTAAGAACAAATCTAAAGCTCTTCCCATCATTTTAGCACTAGGATCGTGTACAGGTCATAATATCTCTAAAATTATATTTTGGTTGGACACTATTTTTGATTTGGAAAGATGTTTGTTCAACACTGACAAATTTGAAGTAAAATTCCCGTGAATTCATCATTTAATCTTGGTGGATGCATATATATATGTATGTATATGTATGTATGGATGTATGTAGTGGTCTCTTGACTAAAACCCCTTGTGAGTTGTATTCTTTGAATAATAGCACTATTGAGCAAGATTTTTTGGTTTTCCCGTTGGAATTCTAATAGAGCTATGGTGTTTCTGGGGTTTACTTGGATAATAATTTTGCTTCCATCCATCGGAAAATTTTCTGTGTCTGATCAACCTCGACGGATTCTGGTAGATACAGATGTTGATGCAGATGATGTTTTTGCTCTGTTTTATCTGTTGAAGCAAAACAGGACAGAATTCGACAGGTTTCCTTCAAATATTTTTCTCTTGTTGGATGTTCACACTTTTAAAATATGAATTTGAAGTAACATAATATTGTTTTACAATAAAATCTTCAATTGAAAATTTTCAGAGATATAAGTAATCTCATACAAGTGCTTCTGATGGAATCATTTAGTTCTTGGTCAGCTTTTCATGTAACTTGGGTTGGCAAAAGATGTAGCTTTCAGGTAATATCTCATTCTTCAAAACAATTCATTTCTAAATTAGTATGACAGAGCAGGCAATTACTGTCAATACAAATGGATGGACATACTTCATATGATGGATCGAGATGACATTCCCGTTGGAGTGGGAGGAGAAGGTGGTATTTTGCCTAATGGAACTATCCTTTCTTATGTTGGTGGATATCATCCTATTATCGATCACGATCAGGTACATCACTCTCCTGTATCAATTGACTAGTATTCACATTTTCAAAATATAAAGCGTTGCACGTAAAATTTAAACCGCAACTTGCAGAAGAATAATAGCTTGTTATCAGCAAATAAACAGAGCTGTTCAGTTATTTTTCTGACGGGATGTCCGCGGCTGATGGATGTAGATATAGACAAGCAATTCCTGTCGGTCAAAAGAGGAAATCCAACCTAGGTAATCGAAGCATTAAACAAACTCTTAACAACATCTTAGCATCTTTCTTCACGTTAGCTTTTACCATTCTAGGATCTATTTGGCATTGCGCAGTTATGGTTTTTAATACACAATTGCTGTGAAATATGTAGCATTTACCACACAATTAGTTAATTGTATTTAAATATTTAAGTTGAAGCACAGCAACTATGTGCAGACTCTTAACCACCAAGAACAGAAACCCCTTACTGCTTAGTAGTTTTCCCTAGTTTTCTTATGAAACAAGGTACATCTGTGGTCAATTTCTGTTGACTGAAACACATGCTTAATCTTGATTTCTTATTTCTTTTAAGAATCTGTTTTCTAAGAGCAATATATCTAGCTTAGAAGTCTTGGAATGGTGTAGGGTGGCAGGAAGTATACCCCTCTTCAGCAACCTACAGCGCAACAAGTGATGATAAATGCAATTTCTGCAGGTCCTATCAGTGTGTTTGTAATGGGAGCTCACTCGAAACTTTGCTATATTTCTTACGAACAATCCTCATTTGAAAAAAAATGTTGAGCACATTTACGTCATGTTTGTGCTATAAGATGGAATTGCTTGAATAGTACCAAAGCAATGTAGTCGGACCATTGTTAATTTATATCCACAAGATAGCAACCCATATGCAGAGTTATTTTCAGATCCTTTCGCTGCATACACGGTAATTTACAGTCATTTGCTGATTTTTTTAGCTCTCATAGGCATATATGCACACATAATCATTCTCCTCACTCATTATTGAATAGGATGGGTTTAGGATCCTGTTAAGCAATTGGTGATTTCTGATGTGTTTCTTTGCTATTATGCTTTAGTGTCGTCTCTTATTGATGGACTTGCAGTCCCAGGGCTCAACGTACAGAAGAATGGAGTGCATTCTGATCATGTTCGAATGGGAATGCAAGATCCATTTTGCCTTCCGGGTGAGAAAAGAAAATGCCAGGTAATTTTTCTTTATATGTGATTGCACGTTCTTCTAGCTGATAACAACATCATTTTAGCAAGAGATGTTGTTACTTACTGATATCATACACATCTTGTTAGGTTAATCACACAATCAACTCAACTCCACGAACAAGATTAAGCAAGAATTGAAGTAACGAAAACAAGAAA
>JAVXUL010000009.1:1645536-1666005 GCA_035590515.1 Trichilia minutiflora | reverse complement strand
CTATCTTCTTGGTAATTGTAAATATATTGATATTAAGATATCTTGAAAGTTTTGCTTTGAATTCTTTGTCCAATATTCGCTATTATATTTCTAAATAAGAGATTCCAAGACATGTTCTGCTTCTCTTTATATTGTATATTTGACATTTTGGATTAAGATTTTGTTGATTGGTTGATTAGCATAAAACAAAATACGAGTAAAATTAGCTACTAGAAGATCATTGCTCGACAACTTTAAGGTGTTGCCATTTCATCCACTGAACCAAGTGCCTTTAAACTAGCTTCAATTCCAATCAAAGCCACAAAAATGATTGGAAGCAAATGCAAGTAGCCTATATTGGTATTGGATAGAGATTGATATGGTTGATCCTTGTCGTATCTTGATGTCGTATCTTGAGTGCCTGTTAATGGGAGAGTAATATGGAGCTAGTGACTGATATCAGAAGATACAAAAATCAGCTTGTTTTGCGAGTGGAGAACCCATATAAAATAATGGTGGTTAGACTTTGGATGCATTTCAGGGGACCACTTGAAAAACCATACACATCCGTTGTAAGATGTAGTATTTGCTTTCAGAATGATAAGGGAATATTAGCATAGTGATAAAAGAAACAGCTAAGCATCTTGATGGAGACATTAAATGAACATTTGTCTTTGTGGACCAACTTAAGCATGATGTTAGCAATTTGGCATGCATTGAGTAATCAGAAAAAGAGACAAATTGCAGTGACTATTCAACAATCATGTACTAAACCAATAAAGTTACTGGAATAATGTGTTGTCTTAGTAAACCACAGGATATTCATAATGTGCAATATTATAGTAGTAACATCCGTTAAAGGGGTAACTATATATCCACAACCAACCACAAATGTGAATTGGCTTACCGCTTGTCAGGTGATACTGTTAGCATTGAAATTAGCTATTTCAATGCAAAACAGAAACCCAATGCAATAAAATTTTACCTTTACTATACCACAACAGAATAGAATGTAAGTTAGCTTACAGGACCTCAAGTGACAATGCCAGTATATTAATTTGCTATTACAATGCACAAAAGAAAACCGGAGCAATACAATCTTGTCTTCACAATACCACAGCATAGAATACATGAAACCTGGTTTATACATGTGCACTTACCAATGCTACAATAAAACTCAGGGTATGCTCAGTACTCATCGGGTAAACACTTACTTTTAATAGAGCTTACATATGATTATATATCCTACAGCTATATCAGCTTCAAAGTCTGGAACGCTTCAATCTCAAACATAGCATAATTCACACTATTTTGAAAGTGGTGTAGATATTTGCATAGCAAGCGGTGAATTAAATTTAATGCACCTAGATATAAATAGCGAGAAGAGTAGCTACAAGTTGCCACCTATCATCTGACTCATTGATTTTACATATTATGGTCTTTTGCAACACAAGTTCAATCTTAATTGAGGACAGTTACTATCACAGCCTAAATTTCGCTGAACTGAGAACAGTTATATAAACAAAATGCACATGAAGGCGCACAACAATTAAACCTTGCACAAAACAAAACAGAAAGAGCATAATGACCAATCAATGCAAATGCACTGGAATATCAGTGACATGATATTATGAATTGATCATCAAAGAAAGCAGTTCAAAGTTGTCTAATGTTATGAATCCAGCATCAATCAAAATAAAGGATTATTATTGTTGAAGTAGAAGTTCAAAAACTATTAAAACAGCAGTTGGTCAAAGAAGAACATGACCTCTAATCCTTGAAGCCAAAAGCATATTCTTCTAATGACTACTTGACAACTGAATCAAACTACTAATCAGCGGCCTTTAGCAACACATGCAACAGAAACTGCAGTTGTTGCAGAAGACAAAAGAGTCCAGATACTTTTCTGTTTATGAGCCTGCGCCACATAATTCTGCAGAAAACAAACTTCTTCTTCATGTTTTCTACTAATTTCTCCTTGTTCTTGAATGCATTCTTGATTGCTTCCAGTACCTTCATATTCTTCGGTTCATCTTGAAGCTTCTCCTTATTAACCAGTTTTTGCTTTCCATCAAGGTCATTTTCAGATTGGTAAAATATGGCAGAATGTTCTCCAACATGCTCAAAGCTCGACAAGAATTGATGCCAATTGATTATATTTTATCCCTCAAATCGTCAGCACTTTGTTCTGCAAGCAAAGGACACATCTACATTGATTTTTTTCTCTGTCAACAGCCCAATGCAACTCTCCACTTTTTCCCTTTGCTCAATTAGGCTTTCATACTCATTCCTAATTTTTGCCAATTCTTCTAACCCTCTTTTTCATTCTTGATACTTTTGACCGTAAGTTCATCCCATTCTTTTTCTCCTCATCCAAACCCATTTGAGCATTCTTTCTCTATAGTCTAGCTTGATTAAGAGCATTTTATAATCCTTAATTTCATTAGCTAATTGTTTGCTTTTCTGTTCTTCATCTCTACAAGACACGTTCAGCGAAATAAACAACATCCTGCAATTCACCAATCTCCTTCTGGAGCTCAGCAATCTCAATATCTTGACTAACTTTCTTCTCCTCAAAACCATTGTTCTCTTTAAGCAATTTCTCAATCTGCCACTCATCTTTTAAATCCGCCATAGCCTCCTCCAACTTATGTGAAATCACTTCCTTTACCTCCACCAATGTCTTGACAATTCTCTGCTTCTCCCTTTCCTGAACCATCAAAGCATCGATTTCCAGTTTAATCTGTTCTTTCTTATCCATTGCCTCCCTATAACTCTTTTCCAATTTTAAAATCTTTTCGTCCAAAACTTTCTCCTCATTTCACAAACCAGAAACAATCTCATTCAAATTCATTATCTCGGTCCCTCTCACCTTTCTCCTTTATTAACTTTCCAGGTTGGCTCTTTAGAACTAAAATCTCATCTTTAAAATCTTGTTCTTTCCCTCTATTTCAATTAATTTTTCTTTAAACCTTGTCGCCTCCTCAACTTGGCAAGCAAGACCACTCTTTATCGAATCTCTCTCCTTAAATGCCTGACGTCATCTATCTTACTCATTTTGAAGATTTTTCATCAGCTCAATCACTTCACTATTTAAAGTCCTAATCTCATTTTCCTTCTCATTATTTTCTCTTTCAAGCCCAAAACCCATTTCACTCATCCGGGTCATCACAAAAACACAAATCAAACTCTTTTCTATCTCCAAAATGACATTTTTCTCAATTTCCCTGTTCAACTGATCCACCAACTCAATCTTCTCCACATCAAGCCTACTCAACTAAGCCTCTACACCCTGCTTCATTTGGTTCAAAGAGTCAACCTGTTGTCTCCTCTCAGTGGCCTCTTTGAGGAGCATTGCATCGTGATTTTTCAGGATCTGAAGCTTCTCTGCAGTGTCTTCCATGGATTGTTGGTGGTTTAGACTTTTGTCTTGAGTCTCTACTTTTCTTCGATTCTACTCAGAGGTCAAAGAAATAGGCATAGCGTAACAACTGAAGTAGTCCCATAAGTGGAATGAATTGACTAAGGTTCTGGCTCTGTTGCTCTGGTGACTTTTCTTCTTTGGTGTCATTGGCCTTCTGGGTCACTTTCCTTTCGGCCATATTCTAGATACTGATGATGATGTTTTGAGACTGAGATTTGTCAATGGAATAAATTGGGGTTGTTTTTTCAAGCATTAAAAATTGGGGGCCCATAGTTCTAGAGATTTTTTCGGAATTTGAGTACCTTAAAATATGGGGATATATTAATATTGGGATTTGGTTTGATTTAAACCGCGGGGTTGTAAATGGCTGCTCAATGGGATGGCTGGTTACTGAAAACGGGAAAAAATTGGATAATAATATATGAGTCCCTATATTTTATATATCAGCAGAGAAACATATAATTTTTATTTATATCAGATAGATCCTTGGCTTCTGTGATGGTTGGACTTGGACTGGGGTCGGAATAATTATTAATTAAGAACCTATATGATGTCAATGAGAAACTATATTCTTATTTGTGAAATCATAAAACTTTAAGACACCACATATGATATTATTAGCCAGACAAAATTATATATTAAAAATGAAAATATGTAATTTTGCTCCATTGTTTTCCTCTTTCTCCTTACATTCTTTGTTACCGGCGACAAGACAACAAATAAATTATTACGTTTTGCTAATGAGTGCGTAAGTATTTATTAATATTTGATAAATTATAATCTTTAATTTATTAAAATTTATCATTAATTATTATAGTAAATACTAAAAATTAATATAAATAATATATTAAAAATTTTAACAATAATTTTAAGAATATTTATTAGTAAAATTCTAAATTATTTATTAATGATTAATAATAATAAAAAATTATTCCCGAGATCAAAAAGAGAATTTATTTATATTGACTTTTTTTAACCCTCTATTTATATTTTATTAGTCCTTAATTATCATTTCCATAAGCAACCTGCAACATAAAGGCAGATAAATTACCCGATTAATTGTTTTTAGTCTCTAATCCAAATTCATTCTATGGACATTAATCATGATTAATGGGTGTGATTTTTTTTTTCATTTATTTTCCTCCAAAACATTATCTACACCTATTCATTCAATTCATCTTACGATTTATATGACCTTTAAAATCATCATCACATGATTTTCTATTTTATTTCTTCTTTTCCTTATCATCGTTAAAGATTAGATGACAATTTATCATTTCTTATATTTAATAATTAATTACACATTTTGAAAGAATAATAATATTATTCTTGTCAACAATCAATTTGGTATTTATTAATATGACTTCTAAAATAATCATAATTAATTATGTTAAAAATGATTAGTCTTTTAAAAAAATAATTAAAAATTTGATAAAATTAACGACGATATTTTGTATCCCTTTTAAAATTTACATGCAAAATCTAAAAAATTGGAATAATAATAAGTAGCAAATTCCAATTCACCTTAGGTTTGCATGCAAAATTTCATTGATGAAATTTTTAACCAAAATTAGGAGGTTATTTGATATTGTTTTTCAATACTCATTTTTTATTTTTCAAAGAAAAAAAAATGAAGAAATCTTATTTCTTAATTTATTTTTACAAAATGACTAATTATTTTTTTCTGTCTTTTTTATTATTTGTAAGTATATCTCTTTTAAAGAAAAGTTGTAAATTACTATTTTATTTGAATATAAAACTTTTTTTTTTTTTAGTTTTATCATTTTGGAAACAAATTTTGAAATTAATAATTTTTAGGATGTTTCTATTTATATTCCAATTTTTACTCTTAACACCCTTTTGTTTTACAGTTCTATCGAAGAAAAATTAAAAAAATATTCTTTACTTCGCACGTCCTTAATAATATCCAAAACATCCTTAGTTAATTATTTTATTATATATGTTAATATTTTTTTATACTAATAAAAATATTTATTTTAGTTAATTTTTTATTATATAATATATTTGGTTACTGTATATAATAATAGAATAGGATAAAATAATTACAAAATTAAGAAAAAAGGATGATATACTTGATTATTTTTTTTTATATAAAAAGTCAAATTAAATAAAACTTGAATATGCAAAAGTATGAAAAATAAGTGTTACAAAAATATAATTAATTAAATCAAAATAAAATATACTTATAACCTGAGATGATATTTCATGAACTCTATCCCAAATAATTTATAAATTATATATGTATTTTATAAAGTTAATATATAAAAAATATACATTTATACCTTTTCAATCGTCTCAAAAATTGATTTATTTCTCTATGAGTTGATTGTAAAAAGTTTGTGATGAAATATTTTGATTTAAAAAATATAAAATTTAAAATAAAAAATCATAAATTAATATATTTTTATAATTGTAAAAAATATTAATCTTTTTTATATATTTAAATTATATTATTTTTAATAATAATTTATATTAAAAATATTATTGTAATAATTTTGTATTAACTTGTAATATTTAAAATAAAAATTAAGGTGTAAATAAATTACTCTAACTATTATTATAAAAAATAAGTTTAAAAAAGGCATCAATTGAATAACAGTATCACGTTAACAGATTTGCTTCCATTTCTGACAAACTCATTAATTAAGAACAAATCTAATACTCTTCCCATCATTTTAGCACTAGAATTGTTGTATATGTCAAAGTTTCTCTGAAAATGACATTTTGGAGACTATTTTTGACTTGGAAAGATGTTCAACATTTGACAAATTTGAGGTAAAATTCCTGTCAATACATCATTTGATTCTTGGTGGATGCACATATATATTTGTATGTATATAGTGGATTCTTACTAAACCCCTTGTGGATTTATCCTTTGAATAATATCATTCTTGGCCAAATCCATTTTGAATTGTATTCTTTGAATAATCTTCCAGATTATGAATTTTTATTTGTTTACCATAAGAATGGATCACATAAGGTCTGAAAATTAATTCAAACTTCAGAGGGAAGACAATAATTTTTCTTTTTCCTTTTTTTTTTTTTTTGGTTGGAATTGTAATAGAGCTATGGTGTTTCTGGGGATTACTTGGATCATAATTTTGCTTGCATCCATCCGAAAAAATTCGATGTCTGATCAACCCCGACGGATTCTGGTAGATACAGATGTTGATACGGATGATGTTTTTGCTTTGTTTTATCTGTTGAAGCAAAACAGGACAGAATTCGACTTGCAGGTTTTCCTTCCAATTTTTTTTTCTCTTGTTGTTGGATGTTCCAACTTTTAAGATATGAATTTGAAGTAATATAACATTGTTTTGCAATCAAATCTTCACTTGAAAATTTTCAGAGATATAACTTATCTTATGTAAAGTGCTTCTCATGGACTTATTTAGTTCTTGTTCAGCTTTTCATGTAACTTGAGTTGGCAACAGATGCAGCTTTCTAATAATATCTCATTCTTCAAACAATTCACCGCTAAATTGGTATGATAAAGTAGGCAATTACGATCAATACAAATGGATGGAGTGATGCTGGACATGCCATTAATCATGTATATGACATACTTTTTATGATGGATCGAGATGACATTCCTGTTGGAGTGGGAGGAGAAGGTGGCATTTTGCCTAATGGAACTGTCCTTCCTAATGTTGGTGGTTATCATCCTATTATCGATCAGGTACATCTCTCTTCTGTAATGTTTTCAAAATAGAAACCGTCGCACTTCTAGAACTTAAACGGCAACCTGCAAAAAGAGCAGTAGTTTGTTATTGGCAAAGAAACACAGATGTTCAGTAATTTATGTGACA
Source organism: Trichilia minutiflora (assembly GCA_035590515.1). Taxonomy (NCBI): domain Eukaryota; kingdom Viridiplantae; phylum Streptophyta; class Magnoliopsida; order Sapindales; family Meliaceae; genus Trichilia; species Trichilia minutiflora. The sequence goes on along the minus strand of JAVXUL010000009.1, from coordinate 1,658,772 downwards.
GGGAATGTCCACGGCTGGTGGATGTAGATATAGACAAGCAATTCCTGTGGGGCAAAGAGGGCGTTTATATGTTAATACAAACTATGGCCTCAGAAAAGCTTTCCTTCCTCAGGTAATCCAAACATTAAATTAACTCTTCGTACCATCTTAGTATCATTTTTCATGTTAGCTTTTAGCATTTTAGGATCTTTGGGGCATTGAGCTATTGTGGTTTTTAATCTGCAATTGCTGAGAAATATGTAGCTTTTACTAAACAATTGGTTATTGCAATGAAGTTGAAGCAAACAGAACCTTAATCACCGAGAGCAGAAACCCCCTTAATGCTAAGTAGCTTTCCCTAGTTTTCTTCTGAAACAAGGGACATCCATGGTGAATTTGTGTTCACCGAAACACATGCTTAGTCTTGGTTTCTTTTTGATTTTAAGAATCTATTTTGTAAGAGCAATATATCTTGCTTAGAAGTCTTGGAATAGTGCAGGGTGGCAGGAAGTATACTCCACTTCAGCAACCTACAGCGCAACAAGTGATGATAAATGCAATTTCTGCAGGTCCTATCAGTGTGTTTATAATGGGAGCTCACACAAACTTTGCTATATTTCTTATGAATAATCCTCATCTGAAGAAAAATATTGTGCATATTTATGTCATGGGAGGTGCTATAAGATCGAACTGCTTGAATAATACCAACTCAGAGCAATGTAGTAGGACCATTGGTAATTTGTATCCACAAGACAGCAACCCATATGCAGAGTTCAATATATTTGCAGATCCCTTCGCTGCGTACACGGTATTTTTCAGTCATTTACTGATATTTTTAGCTCACTGAGGCATATATATGTGCGCACACAGTGATTCTCCTCATAAGTGAATTGGATGGTTTTAGGATCCTGTAAAGCAATTGGTGATTTCTGTTGCGTTTCTTTTCTATTATGCTTAGTGTTCTCTTTTCCTAACAAACTGAGCGTGATTTTGTTTTACCTTTCAAATACTTGTGCAGCTTTGTTTCAGTGAAGAGTTAAAATTTTATGTGTAATTGTCATGATGTTTTTCTGCAAAGCAGGTGTTAAATTCTGGAATTTCAGTCACACTCATTCCTCTGGATGCAACCAATACCATTCCTGTTAGTAAGAATTTCTTCAGAGAATTTGAAAGACGACAGACTACATTTGAGGCACAATATTGCTTCCAATCCCTGAAGAAGATTCGTGATACATGGCCAGGTGATAAATTCCACGAGGTAACAATCTCCTCAAACTGCTAAGCTATTTTATTTTTTTCTTGTATGTATGTATAAGAAAATTGGAAGTAATACAAACTGAGTTTTCTTCCTCATATGAGATGACACCATTTTTGAAGGCATACTGCATGTGGGATTCTTTTATGGCTGGTGTGGCACTATCAATTATGCATAGTTCACAAAGTCATAGTGGTGAAAACGAATTCTCCGAGATGGAATATATGAATCTGACAGTAATTACTTCAAACAAACCATATGGAATATCAGATGGTTCAAATCCTCTTATCAACGGGCTTGCAGTCCCAAAGTTCAATGTACAGAAGAATGGAGTGCATTCTGGTCATGTTCAAATGGGAATGCAAGATCCATTTTGCCTTCGGGGTGAGAAAAGAAAATGCCAGGTAAATTTCTTTGTATACGATGGGCACAAACTTCTAGCTGATAACATCATCATTTTAGCAAGAGATATTTCCACTAACTGAATATCATACACATCTGCAACAGGATGGTTACCTTAAGGAAGTTACAGGTCCAGAAACAGTCCGAGTTCTCGTTGCTACGAAAGCCAAACCATATCAAGGCACTGGAAGCTTACTCGAAAAAGAATTTTACAAAAGCTTTTTGGATGTGAGCTCTATGAATTTTCTCCGTAACACTAGGGATCTAAGTGATATTTAATGGGTGCTCCTGTAAATGACTCGCATTCAGTCGAGTTGTATAACTTTAATTGAGTTGTTAAAATACAGGTTTTAAATTTCCCTAAGCAGGCTGGGAGGTTCAATAGCAGCACACAATCTCCTCGCTACAATAAAGTCCTTCACAAGCCAGACTTAGGAAAAAATTCCAGGGGAAAATCTGTTGTTTTTGACATGGATATGAGTGCTGGGGACTTTGTAGCTCTTATATATCTTCTAAAATTACCGGTTCAACTTATTGACATCAAGGTATGTGATTTCTTCACTTTTCAAATGAAAACAGAAAATTAATGTATTTCCACTTCATTAGTACTCAAAATTTTTTTCAGCAAAAGTTTTCTAATGTTCAATTAGGGAATACTAATTAGCTCCACTGGCTGGGCAACTTCTGCAACGATAGATATTGTATACGATTTGTTGCATATGCTGGGCCGTGATGACATTCCAGTTGGTCTAGGAGATGTATTTGCAATTGGTGAAGCAAATCCAACTTTCTCTGCCATTGGAGACTGCAAGTATTCCAAGGCTATACCTCAAGGTGCTGGTGGTTTCTTGGACTCTGATACACTCTATGGACTTGGTCGCGACTTACCCGGTAGTCCCAGAAGGTATGCCATTAAGTCTACATTCAGATTTCTGTTACGTTTATAGGCAGGCTATTTCAAGAGGTTTCCAGTTTACTGTATTTTGCAGCAAACTGATGCATTATTGTATTGCTGATTAATTTCATTCAATAGTAATTATCAATACTCTATTGCCTATTTATGTTTCAGGTACACAGCAGAAAAATCTACAAAATTTACAACTCCTCGAGATACTGATTACCTGGAAATTAGGCAGCCATCTGCATTAGATGTATGGAAGTCCATCGTCAAATCACTGGAGTCAGGTTCAAAGATTACTGTATTGACCAATGGACCCTTGACGAATTTAGCACAAATCAACGATTTGGAGAACTCAAGCTCAGTGATTCAAGTATGTATTTGATAGTTAGTATTTATAATTCTCACTGCTTAAGGATAGAACATGATAAGATTAGAAAGTCTGAAAATTTCGATTAGTGTTGCAAATTATCCTGTGTACTGATAATATTTGTGATGCAGGATGTATATATTGTTGGAGGAAATATAGCTAATGACCATGAAAAAGGAAATGTTTTCACCATTCCTTCCAATGAATATGCAGAATTCAACATGTTTCTTGATCCTTTAGCTGCAAAGGCAGTTTTAGAATCAAAACTGGATATCAAACTCATTCCACTGCCCATGCAAAGGAGAGTTACTTCTTTCCAAAAAATCTTTAATAAACTGCAGAACACAAATGGAACTCCTGAAAGTATGTTTTCACAGCGTCTACTCTCAAGGCTAAGGCAATTACGACAGAGACATCACAGCTATCATCATGTGGTAATTCAAGACGCATCCCAAAAATACATCCAAATTATTTGTCTGATTTTCACCAGAATGCATACATACTACATTAATCATCTTCTGCTTTGCAATACCTAAGAATCAATTAGAGATCATAATTATATATGTTACTTTACAGGATACATTTTTAGGAGAAATTCTTGGAGCAGTGATTTTGGGTGACTATCAGCATTTAAATCAAACGTATAAGATCAAACCTCTCAAGATTTTGTCAGATGGAGACGTATCAATAGTTGGACAGATAGTCATCAATGAAGAACAAGGAAAATTAGTAAAAGTTTTGGAAAGTTTTAATAAGGAAGCATACTATGATTATTTTGCAAAAGTGTTGGAAGATCAAACTTAGGGATGACAAAATTTCTTAATGGTAATATTCTGATGATGACTTTGATTAAATTATTTTATTCTTACATGATTAGATATGTGAATATATATATTTTTACCTGATATAAATAGTCATAAAAATAGAGAACTTTAAGTGGGGATAGAGAAATCATTCCATGCACGAAGATTCTTCATCTCTTTCTTAATTTTATTGGGAGATGAAACGGAAAATGGGGATTAAAATTAAAACCAAAAAAAGGAGATGGAGAATAAAAAAGACCTCCCTTTATGTTGTAACAGGAAGCATTCATTTGAACCCATCAAGTTTTGGCTTCTAACTTGGCATCAGAAGGTCTTAATCTGATTTAGTCAACTAGATTAAGAGAAAGCAAAGTTTTAACTTTAATCTGAGTTAGTCATTTAGATTAAGGGAAAGAAAAGTTTTAACTTTTGAATTTCCCAATTTCTCTCCTTTTGGTGGAAAATGAATTGAGTAATGCTCTTTGTTCTTTTAAATGCATGAAAATGAACTTGCTACTACTTGTGCATGGATATACGATGTCTACACAAATGTATTTTAAAATATGGGCCAAAGACATCATGGCAATGCAAAACAATTGAAAATCCATACAACAATACAGTTTACAACAAATTGTACAACTAACAAGGCCAAATAATTTCATTTTTAAAATTTAAAGAAATAATAAATAAGAATATAATCTGAATATTTATTTTATCTGATTTGTTAATTAGATTTGTACATCATTCTCCTATAATAAATTTGGCTACAAATATAATTATGGTCATAGCTAAATTAATTACATCTCTTTAATCCTATATCGACATAATTTTTGTAAGATTTCAATCCTTTATTTCAAAGTAAAACCTTATTTGGCTTCTTTCTTACAGACGCTAAAGAAATTCTTAAAATTAAATAAATCCATTTTACAGTATTACAATAAAATTTTCATTTCTCTCCAAATCTCCGGAAAAAGAAAGAGAAAATATTTTCTCATCATAATTATTTCTCTTTCTTTATAAACAAAAAGTAAGTGAAAAATTAGATCAAATTGGTCGATATATATAATTTAGTCATAATTTAGCGTTTGTAAGAAAGAACAAAACAAAACAAACTGTATGCAATTTCTTTCTCCTCTCAATTCTTAAATAAATAACGATTTCTTCCTTCCATAATCCATATATTTCATTTTCGGTCGCATTCACGCTGGTTCCATCTTTTGAGATGGATAGCTTCATATATATCTTTAGCCTTTCTCTCGAACTTTCTCTTTGGCCATCAAGAAGCTATTTTTTTTTTTTTTGAAAGATGGATACATGCAATTAGGGTGAAAGTAAAGGGATTTGAGAGTTGATTTGAAAGCTTATGTTCAACTCATAAGATAGAAGTAAAAGAATGAAAGAAAACCAACTTAACTTTGAATAATCGGTTATATTAATATAAAAAATAATATTGTTTTTGTGCATTTACCTATAAGATTAAGCTTTTTAAATCAAGTAATTTATGAATTAACATGCTATTAGAATTAAGTTTAACTAAGAAGTTCTATATTCAAATTCATACATTTCATTTGAAGGGCATGGCGTATTAGAACTCAATAGTTAATCCTGGAACTCTCTCATCTTCAGCTTTTCGATTAAACGTGTTTGGTATGGTATTGTAGGTGAGGGTGTGTGTTAAGAGTTCAATAAATGTTTCAATTCTGACCTACCATCTTTAAACTTTCAGATCAAGTGATAACTTAATAAACAATATTGATGATTGCATGAAAACGCCATAAACAAATGAAAATTTATAAAATATCAACCATGGTGTTCTTGAAGCATATTATTTTGGCGTTGGTTGCACACTGCCTGCAGAGCGAGAGACATCCCACTCCATGTGATAACAGTTGACTAGAATTTTTAAAACTTGCATACATTGAACGTAATAGAGATTGTGGAATGGTTGCCATCGAAGTTGCCAACTTAAACAAATCAAATCAAAACAACGTGGGGTTTCTTGTTGATTTGGAATACAATATATCCATAACTAACCACTAGTTTTAATCTCTTAAAATATGCAACAGATAGCCTTTAAGGCTGGTCGGTGGCTTTGAATTTTATTTAGCCAATGCATATGCTAATTTTGTTCCTTGAAGGAAGAGTTTTGTACAGTTTTGTATAGAGATTGCATTAGCTGATATATCTAAGTATAATTGGCCCAGATGGGAAAATGGAGATTCAATCATTTATGATAAACTTCTGAATTCTGATGCTGTAGCAGTTTGTGTTGATAAGAATTTTTGGTATCAAACATTATTGTAACTCAAAATCCCTTTGTTTTGCTATAGTTGAGCTGTTTACAGCTCAGGAGTTGGAAGTCTAGCTAGGATTGTCTACATTGATTAACGCTCAAGTTTTTCAATTAGAGTTGGTCAAAGATTGATACGGTGACTTTCAATTCATATCCTATCGAAGCGCGAAATAAATTACTAATTGTTAATTAGGGGTAAGTGGATGATTGATCATTCTTAACTGTCATGTGAGTGTTCAGAAAATATTTTAATTGTTTTAGTTTCAAAATTAAGTTGAAGCAAAAAATTACAAGCAAACCCATAGAATAGCAAATTGACAAACAAAGTATTGCTGCCATAGATAAATAGATCACGAGCAATGCTGATGATAAGAGAAGGGAGGTTTATTTACATTAATCTTTGTCATAATTAATACTGATGAAAGCTGGAAAGCTGATCATTTTAACCCTCTAGTAGCTTAAAAGCTCAACTAATAAAACGGATAGAAAGTACAACAAAGAAATAAAACCTTCTCTACCCAGCCAGAATCCACATTGCTTTCTCGTTTAATATTATCTGCAGAAGATATAACTCTACTGCATTTCTCATATTCCTATCAGTACATAGGAATTGACCCACCAGCTGCCAACAGTTGTTGCTCAAGCTGCAATCAATGAAGGAGAAAATTAATTCTTAAGACAACTTTTTTTCAACGTACCTAATTGTCTCAACAACTAGCTATAGAATTTGGAAAAATACCTTGAATAGGGTTTCAAGCTTATTTTTCACTAGGGAATACTCATGCTTCACTTGTTGCAGACATCTCAGGCACCTAAATTAACCATATTATAAACATTTTTGCCATTAAAAATTTGAACTTGTAATTATTGTGGTACTAAATTATTGAAAGCCACAAATCATGATATGGGGTTGTGGAAAAACTCACGCTTCAACGTTCCTTTCTTCACAGCAGTTACGAAAGTCAATGCATACATTTTGAACCCTCTGAGCCCCGATGCTGTTAATTAAAGCACATAATTTTCGTTAAACAACGATAAAAGCAAATAGACAAGAGACAACCGATGTGGAATGAAATTAGTAAACACAAGTATAAACAATTTTAATTGTTGATCTTTCACTGAATACAAATATACTAAAAGAAAAAGCATGTGAACGGCGATAATTTTTTTCTTGTGTGACTAGATAGGTGAAGGTGATATAGTCAAGGTGCTTCTTTGATGCCGGACAAAGATGTTGGAAACTGCTATGTTTTGGTTGCTAAACAACAAATCAAACGCAAAGTTCAAAATTAAGGAATGTATAATATTGGACATTTTATTAAAACATTAGTGATGTAACAGGTGTTTCGCCAACATTAGCATTGTGAAAGTAAAAAAAAATTTCAAATGGAACAATAAGAATTAGAAAACAACTACATAAGAATACACAAGCCAACATTTTATTAAAACTGCTATGCATGTGCTTGAAGTAGTGCAAATATTGTGATGCAGAATTGGCTTTGAGAAACAAACAAATTTCTGAAAGTGTTAGTTAAACTTTTTTCTGTAGTAATGGAAAGTAATTCCCAGTTTGAGTACTACCTTGGCTTAAATGAACAGAATTACCTTGGGTTAAAGTGAAGAAAAATTAAAGGAGATCATATAATTACCTGGAGCTGCTACCCTTCAGCTGGTGAACATGAGCATCAACTTTTTTGAAATCTACATTCTGCTGATCTCTGTTTAGCATCCAAAACAACAACCAAACCACAAATTAAAACATGGAAAGTTTGCAAAAAAGGAAAGAATTTTTCAGAAGAGCGTAAAAAGATTCTCACAAAGTTTTGGCAAGCTCATTCAGAAGCCTCTCAGAATCTTGAAAGTAAAGAGACACCACTTCAACAACAAAATCTGGGTTGCTTTCATCTTGCAGTTGCTGAAGCTGGTTGAACTGATTGTCAAGAAATCCCTGCTCAAAAACGGAAGAACTCATCACCACAAACCAAACCCAGAAACAAAACAAGAAAGGGAAAAAAACGGAAGATTAAACTTCTATTTCGTTTGAAGAGTGGGGTTGTAGTAAAATATATTGCAAACCTCTCGAAACAGTGAGTTTGAGTAGTCAACCAACTGATTTTCCAGCCGAATTACATCCATTGTAGTTTTTCTTAAGTTTATCAACTTACTTGCAGATCTTGTAATAGTGGTAGAGCTAAATCATCTTCTTCTTTCTTATTATGAGGGAAGAGTAAGACAAAGAGACAGATTTTATAGTGTGAGGTGCCAAAGATTCCCTGTGTCCTTGGAAGAGATTGAATATAAATATACACTAAAGTATATGTTTATGTGAAGACACTCTCCTTGTTGTTTTTCTTTATTTTCTTCTTTTTATGTTCATTTAACACATCATTTATGGACATATGAAACTCCCGAATACACATATGATATTATGTTATATTATATTCAATATCATTACAAGATCCGAAATTTTTACTTTTGTTTTTTCCCCTACAAGGTGTTGGATTGTCTCAACATACAAGATTTTTCAAAGTTTTGCCAATTTCCACACTCCATTGAATAAATTTCTTGCTGATATGTCTAGGTAGTTAGCTAGCTAGTGTGCATCAAAATTTAAATGCTAAGTGTTTTTTCTTAAAGAAGAAAGATTTTTTAACACATCATAGGATAATGATAGATCCATTTTCTAAAACTATGCGTATATACAAAGTGAGTTTGTTTTGTATCGAAAATACCTAATTTAGTAAACGAGTATTAACTTTTTACCCGTTATATTTTTAAGGTAAATAAAAACATCATAGATACAATGTACACTCTTCATTGATCATCATAAATTTACATCAATCACTTACACAAAAACTCAAGTTGATATACACAAACTCCACTTGATATAAGAACCAAGAATGAATAATAATTCCATTTGGACTTAGACACTTGCATTAGTTGTTCCTGCTTCATTGATGCGTATATCTTCTTTCTATCTATCTATATCTTTACCTAATCCCTTCTTCTTTTCTAGTTTTTCCCTCCTATATATGTCACTTCACTTTACATATACATATTATTTTTACTGTAAATGAATTTGCAATCTCATCATGAAGGAAAATCTTAACTGTTGGAGATAAAAACCAAGGCAACTAGTCTGGTCTATTTTCATTGGTTCTACGTCAGTATTTTAATGTTCGGAATGGGAAGTCGACCTATACGTGAGAAGCAAATTCTATGGCTAATGGAGATGCCTCCAACTCCACAAGGACTAAAAAAACCCCGGAGGTCACTGAAAGTGTCCGAATATACTTACTTCTGAGTCGAAAAAAGTGGCCTTGTTATTTGCAGAAAACCCAACCCAAAAATAGAGATGTCATTATTTAGTGTCAATCCGCAACTACTTTGACAAACGTTGGCGCCTGTTCTCTGATGGCTCGCAACTGAGAAGATTTGAAAAGATACAATACCAATCACTATAAATACATATTTCATGAAGTAGATTAGAAAACAAAAATAAGAATGTACTCGTCTCATGTTGATATTTCTCAAATTATATTTTTTTCATTTAATTTTACTCGTTCTTGTAATTTTAAATCTGATTTAAAGATCAAAATTTATATGTCAGAAAGTCGATATTACTCTTGCTTTCTTTTTGCTTTTTCAGACAATTAAAAGATGATTATAACGGTATATTCATTGATCAAAGGCAAATCTCACTCGATCCAATAACAGTTAAGAAAAGACGAACATGTGTGATGTTAAAATTTTTTTTTTCTTCAAAAATTTCAGGCATCCATGTTAACAAGGATTTCCTTTTGTTCTTCTGTGTTCAGCTTTGGTCTTACTGTTTCTGTTGTTTCCAATGTCTGTGGTCTTTTTATTTTTTCCATGTTGTTGTCTATTTTCTATTGGTGAATCCATTTTCTGTCCATCATTTGATTTTCGAATAAAACCCCTTAAAAATGACCACACATTCGACAAAGACCTCATCTCCGGTATTGGTCTTTTGTCTTTCCTATTTTGTGGGCAGAGTATTAGGTTTTCATTTATAAAAATTTATTATTTGATGTTGAAACTTGAAAGACTTCACCTTTGCACGTTGTTTTTCAGATTTTGGTCGCAGTATTGGGTTATTATCATGGCATAAGACAGAGATACGTGTCGAGTTTTGGAGGACTCTTCGATGGGCGCAGACCGAGGATCATTTTGTTGGCATTGCTGCCATTCATTTTAGGGAGATAAATGTAATATGAATTAATATGAATTGGGCAAGACTGCCATGTTTTATCAAAATGTTAAAAGGAAATAATAAATATTCATCTTGTTTGTATACCTATAACCTCTTATTATTCGATTCTTAAAAAGAAAAAAATAATAAAATTAGTTATTTTCGTTTAACGTTTTTTTTTTTTTGTCGTTTCAGAAAAAGAAAAAGTAAAATACGAGTCCCAAATTCGGTGGTGAAATTATTGACCGATAGATAGGCCCCCGGCCCCGCCTCCTTCCCCACCCCGCGTGATTTACTAGTCATTTCATGTCTGGGTCGTGTTGGTGTAAGGGTAACTGTTTCTGTTTTTTTTTTTCTTTTTTCTTTTTTTTAATAAATGGATAATAAATTATATTATTTTTTAATTCTGATGTGAACAGAATTTCCATTTCTAGATTTTGACAATCTTGTCGAGGTGAAACAATCATGGAAATGTAACTTCATTTCCACTTGTAAAATTAAAATTTCATTCGTCGCCCTCTGGAATTAACCTAATTACAAACTGACCATCCTAATTTGCCAGGAAATATATTTTACAAAATCTCTCGAAGTGGTAACTGAGTCATTGTGAATTCAAAATCAACGAAATCTATCTGTAATTTCTCCGAACCTTGTGAAAGATCTTCTCAAAAAACAGTGAATCCAGCATCAACCTTAAACGAAGCAAAACACCAACACTTAGCCATGACCACCTAGCAAGATCTGTGCAAATCTGGACGACTACTACTACCTACACAGGAGTTCTAGGGGACCACTCTTGCGTGCCTATATTTGCTCTGTAAAATTTTAATATGAAAAAAGTGGGGGGGCCAGTTGACCTGTAGAATTCAAGACATTATTGTAGCTGCCATAGCATGCTGCCTGCAGGCCACAACAATACAAAGATATAGGATATCTTGGAATCCAAAGTTTATGAATCAATATACATAGATCATCCACAGGGAAATAACTGGAGAATAAATGATCCGGACCCATCAATAATACAAACTTTAGGACTCGGAATGGAGATTCTCTCCTGACATAAACTTACCTAACATTTAGAAGATCCATTGCTATTGATAAATTTGGAAAAGATCTATTCCTTTGTTAGATAAACTCTTTCCAAACACCAATCCTGGCTCTAAAGCCTCACATTTCATAAACAAGCACCTTAAAAAATAAAAAAAGAAAATTCGAAAAACAAAATGGAGATATAGTGGGCTGTTTCACGAGAAGCTTTTTAGTCAATCGACTCATTTCTTTTGGCAAATAATAATTTTATAATCTCAACCCTCAAATGCAATCATAGTATTTCAGAATAAGATGTTTTTCCTTTTATCTTATTTTCCATTTTCAAGTGCTTTTGACAAGGAAATATGTGGTAAATTTTCCATGCATTTAGAGGGCTACGCTATAGAAAGCAATAATGGAGTATGATTGGCACAAAAACTAAACATTAACAAATCACTTTCCTTTTTATTTTTCCTTTCCTTTTTTTTTTTCGGAAGAATAATTAATGTTACAAAAAATAAAAAAGATGGTTTCCACACAATTGATTTTAAGAATATGAATTTACATGATGTACAAGAGAATTAGAAGGGTGGATACCAAGCATCTGTCCAGTTAGCTCCATGATAAGTCAAAATTATATTTGTTGTTGTATGAATCAGTCAGTAGCAGATCTACTCTTATCAATTAGTATCCGAGCCTCCATGAGTTTGACCTTCGACCAACCTCCGACGACATTTCAGTCATATATTGAGGACATATGAGCTTCAAACAAGTGGAAGAAGATATAATTCAACCTGCAATAAAAGAATTGGCAACCTCATTAGAGTTAAAGCTCAACTTCCAATGAAACGAAAATGTTCACTAAAGCAATACATTTTCTATTTGTAAATTAGAGAAAGATATTTATATCCATCAAATCATACAATTATGTTTAGATATATATCCTTTAGGAAATTAGTATACAATAAAAGAGATTAACAAAATTTTGTACATCTTACTACACTAACTATCATACTTGTAGACAACTTTGGTTAAGGCAAATAACTATCGACTCCCCTAAAAGATAGATTTCCTCATTGTATGATTATGCTAAAAAAGCATTATTACTGTAAAATGAATGACTAAATTCTACGTTCAGATTCCTACCTTCTTCAGAGAAGGCAAAAACACCCCCTAGCATGTCATCATTGTCACTGTTGTCCTCAAATTTATCATTGTCACCATCTTCCTCGGACTTCTCCTTATCACAAGGAGTGCTGCTGCCATCAACATCAATAACAACTCCTGTGGACTCATGACACCCACTCAAGGCTGATGTTTTAGAGGACTCCTCTTGAAAAAATTGTTCAAAATCCAGTGAGCCATTCAATGGGCACTTATCTAAAACGTTTGTACTTAAATCAGAATGATTAGTAATAATGTTTGAGACTTCATGGGTCCCCCTGCAAGTTGACAACTTAACTTCTTTTTCTATAGATCTTCCAGCAGAAAGTGAGCCATCTGACAAAGATGATACAGCATTTGAGAAATTAATATCTTCTGTAGGAGAAAAACCAATGGCACATTGTTTGAAAGAAATTGAATCACTATCTTTGTTAAGAGAACTTTGATTCAGGATAGGTGCTGATAAAACAGAATTGTCTCTTTCTGTCCCAATATTTTCATTCCCATATTGGACTATGGATGGATAAGTAATCTTCGATGATCCTGATAGATATTACATGAATCAAATAAGTTGCATCATTTAACAAGAGTACTATATTATCTCTTCTATTTTTTTCTTGTTTAAAAAAATCATACCATCATCTGAGTTTTCAACCAAGCCAGGTGATGCTGACTTAGACTGGGTGATTATAGCTTCTCCCGAAAACTTCTCTTTGGCTTCATATGAATTCGAAGATGAAAGTGAAGATCTTCCTCCAACAATGCCCCTGCATAAACAATAAATTAAGTTGATTTCTGGTAAGAAAATGAAATAAAGTCAATCATCATGA
>JAVXUL010000009.1:1633716-1645436 GCA_035590515.1 Trichilia minutiflora | reverse complement strand
TTTCTGCTGCTATGTCAAAATAATGATAAAGCAATTAATTAACATCGATCACTTCACAAAAAATAAAGTTGATATATACGTAATCTACTTTGATATAATAACCAAGAATGAATATGAATTCCAATTGAACTTGGACTTTTCTAGTAGTGGCTCCTACTTCAATTCATGCATATATCTTCTTCTATCTATCTATAACTTTACCTAATCCCTTCTTCCTTTCTAGTTTCTGCCTCCTATATATGTCACTTCATTTTTTTTTTTACTGTAAATCAATTTCCAATCTGTTCATGAAGGAAAATCTTAACAAGATTTACTTTTTTTTCTGTTGTGTTCAGCTTAGGTCTCACTGTTTCTGTTATTTCAAGTGCCAAGTTTTTTTTTTCTTTGTTTTTGTTTTTTTTCCATGTTGTCGTTTATGTTGTATTGGTGAATCCATTTCCTGTCCATCATTTGATTTCCGAATAAAAACCCTAACAAAGGACAACACATTCCACAAAGACCTCTTATCTCTTGTACCGGTGTTTTGTCTTTACTCTTTTATGGCGGAATATTATGTTTTATTTTACAAAAATTTATCATTTGATGTTGAATGGTTTCATTTGCACCTTGGTTTTCAGAATTTGGTCGCAGTATTGGGTTATTATCATGGCATAATACAGAAATACGTGTCGAGTTTTGGAGGACTCTTCGAGGGGGGCAGACCTAACTGCTTTTTGTTGGCATTGCCATAAAATGTGAGGAGATAAATATATACAATAAGATTTAATATGAATTGGGTAAGACTCATCTTGTTTGTATATTTTTAAACTCTTATTATTCTGTTCTTAAAAAAAAAAAAAAAGAAAAGCAAAGAAAAAATTTCGTTATTTTAAAATTAGTTTCATTCATTTCATGCTAAGTAAATGGTGAAAAACAACTCAATAACAAAATATTTTCGATAATCTTAATTGTTTTTGAATTTGTTAAAAATTTTTATGGAATAATTATTTTCGTTAATGTTGTTTGTTTTTGTCGTTTTCAGAAAAAGAAAAAAAAAAACATACAGGTCCCCGATTTTGATGGTGAAATTATTGATGGATAGATAGGGCCCCCTCCCTTCCCCACCCCGCGTGATTTACAAGTCATTTCGTGTCGGGTAGTGTTACTCTAAGTCTACCGATTTCTGTTTTTCTTTCAATAAATGGATAATAATTTTTTTTTTTAATTTCTGACGTGAATAGTATATTTTGAGAACCTTGTTGGGGTGAAACTGTTTCGTGTAAATGAAAACGACTCTAATTGTAAAAGTAAAATTTATTCTTCTCCCTCTAGAATTAACCTAACCACCTACCCACTCTCGCTAATTTACAAGGTACGTTAAAATCTGTTGAAGGGATACATCATGAATTCACTTCATATTTTCTGAAATATGTTGAAGTGGTAAATCATGAATTGGAAACCAACAAAATCTGTCTGTATTCTCCAAACCTTGTGAAAGATCTTTCCAAAAACAGTGAATCCAGTATCAACCTTAACGAAGCCAGACACCAACACTTGGACATGACCACCTAACAAGATCTGTGCAAATCTTGATGACTGTTACTTCCTACAAAGGAGTTACCAAGGACCACTCTGAATGCCTATATTTGCTCTGTAAAATTTTCATATGAAAAAAGTTGGGTTGGGTTGGTGTGTGTGTGTGTGTGTGTGTGTGTGTGTGTGTGTGTGTGTGTGTGTGTGTGTGGGGCGGGCGGCAATTGATACTGTCAAATTTAAGACATTATTGTAGCTGCCATAGCATGCTGCATGCAGGCCACAACAATACAAAGGTAGAGGATGTTGGGCATCCAAAGTTTATATATCAATAAACATAGATATCTACAGGGGATATAACTGGAGAATAAATTATCCGGACCTAGACCCATCAATAATATAAAGGGGGAATGACAGATTCCCCTATGGTTTACAGAAAAGCCACATACCCCCCTATGGGGTATGTGACTTTTTCAAAAGTTATAGGGGGGCATTTGCCATTCCGCCATAATATAAATTTACCTAACATTTAAAAGATCTACTGCTATTGATAAGTGTACATTAATATCTAAGTTTGGAAAAGATCGATTCCTTTGTTATATACATTCTTTTCCAAAATCAACCTGGTTCTAAAGCCTCACATTTCACAAACAAGCATCTCAGCAAAACAAAATGGAGACACAGTGAGCTTTTTCGTGAGAAGCTTTTTAATCAATTGCCTCATTTCTTTTGGCAAATAGTAATTTTATAATCTCAATCCTCAATTATTATAAAAAAAGAAAACAAATGCAATCATAGCATTTCAGAATCAGATGTTTTTCCTTTTATCTTCTTTTCCATTGTCAAGTGCTTTTGACAAGGCAATATGTGGCAAGTTTTCCATGCATTTAGAGGGCCATGCTATACAGAGCAATAATGCAATATGATTGGCAACAAAAACTAAACATTAATAAATCACTTCTCTTTTTATTTTTTGTTTCTTTCTTTTTTTGTTTGAAGAATAATTGATGTTAGAAAAAGTAAATGAGATAGTTTCCGCACAATTGATTTTAAGAATATGAATTTACATGATATACAAGAGAACTAGAAGGGTAGATACCAGGCATCTGTCCAGGTAGCTCCATGCTAAGTCAAAATTATATTTGTTGTGTAAATCAGTCAGCAGCGGATCCAGCTCCAAAGGTTTTTAACCCATACTCTCATTAATTAGTATCTGACCCTCCATAAGGCTGACCTTCGACCAACCTCCAACAACATTTCAATCATACGTTAAGAACACATGAGTTCCAAACAAGTGGAGGAATCAATCTGCGACAAAAGAATTGGCAACCTTATTAGGGTTAGAGCTCAACTGTCAGTGAAATGAAAATGTGCACTAAAGCCACACAATTTCTAATTGTAAATTAGAGGCACAGATATTTATATCTATCAAATCATACAATTATGTTTAGTTTAGGCATTTAGTATACAATAAAAGAGATAAAGATAATTTTGCACATCTTACTACAATAGCAAACATGCTTGTAGACAACTTTGGTTAAAGACACCTAACTTCTGATTGCCCTTACAAGATAGATTTCCTCATAATATGATTATCATAAAATAGCATCATTAGTGTAAAATGAATGACTAAATACTACTTTCAGATTCCTACCTTCTTCGGAGAAGGCGAAAACACCCCCTAGCATGTCATCATTGTCACTGTCATCCCCAAATTTATCATTGTCACCATCTTCATCAGATTTCTCTTTATCACAAGGAGTGACCCTCCCATCAACATCAGTAACAACTCCTGTGGACTCACAACATTTACTCAAGGCCGATGCTTTAAAGGAATCCTCTTGAAAAAAATGCTCAAAATCCAGCGAGCCATTCAATGGGCACTCATCTAAAAGGTTTGTACTTAAATCAGAATGATTAGTAATAATGTTTGAGACCTCATGGGTCCCACCACAGGTTGATGACTTAACTTCTTTTTCTATAGATCTTCCAGCAGAAAGTGAGCCATTTGACAAAGACGATACAGCATTTGAGAAATTAATATCTTCTGAAGGAGAAAAACCAACGGCAGATTGTTTGAAAGAAATCGAACCATTATCTTTATTAAGAGAACTTTGACTCACGATAGGTGATGATAAAACAGAATTGCCTCTTTCTGTCCCAATATTTTCATTTCCATACTGGAATATGGATGGATAAGTAATCTTTGATGATCCTGATAGAAATTACATAAATCAAATAAGTTGAAGGGTACTATAATATCTCTTAGTTTTTTATTCCTTAAAAAAATCATACCACAAACTGAGTTTTCAACTGAGCAAGGTGATGCTGACTTAATTATAGCTTCTTCAGAAAACTTCTCTTTGGCTTCATATGAATCAGAAGATGAAAGTGAAGATCTTCCTTCAACATATCCCCTGTATAAACAATAGATTAAGATGATTTTTGGTAAGAAAATGAAATAAAGGTTAATTTTCATGATAAATTAAATGGTAACTATTCTGCTAAGTCCCCCCCAACTCAACCTCCATCAGAGATTACCCTAACATACAAAACCTAAAGAAATTAAGGTCAGCTTTGAGAACTTGAATCAATTTATTCTGCTGAATTACAATATCCTTCAGAAATTTTAAATCCATAGCTCCTTAAACCAAAGGTTAACAGCTCCCAAAAAACACAAACTAGATGAATAGACTATCATCCTCACACGTAAAATCCAGGTAATCACCATCTAGATAAAGTTTGATGCCACACTTTTTGAACCTTACGCTACTTGATTCCCAATTTTAAAAAAGTTTCCAAAAATGAATTTGAATGCTTAACATTCAAAGTATCAGCTCGATGGAATTACTAACATTTGTTTGAGATAATAACATCATGGGGAAAGACAATAAAAGTCAAAACATTCAAAGAAAGGTAAACAGGCCAAAAGCCAGAAACTGATAAACAGACCCCCAGTTGGTGGCTGGGTGGATAAGAGAATCTCATCATGCGAAGAAAGGCACTTTAGAGTCAGACGATGAGCAATAATTCTTTGTGTCAGCAAATATATGGTTGGCATAATCTTTCACACACACACACACAAATATATATATATATATATATATATATATATAATACATGAACAATTAAGTTATCTCGACTAGCAAGCAAAAGAGCATAGAATTACCTGTCACTCCAATCAGTTTGAATCCTATGCAAATGGTCAAAAACAGGTAATAAATCCTTTCGTTTAATTTCAACATAATGAGTAGGAATTTGCTCTAATTCAATCTCTCCACCAGTATGTGCTTGTGCCGAAATAGGCTCATCAATCGTCAAAGGACTCATTGCATAGAAATGTATCTACAAAAAACTAAGGAAATAAGTGAAATTGATAACATACAAACAGAAGTATCCAGAATTTTATACCACTAATACCTTATAATTTTGCCAGACTGGTATCCTTCCAGAGCTTATCCGCACCTCTGCATTTGAAAGATACAACTGAGGTCGGTCATGGATTTTTAAAAGCTCCTTGTTTTCGATATCATTATCCTTACAATCTATAGTATCCATTATCATCTCTGGAGCTCCTAGCTTGCCAAAAGTGATTCCAGAAATGCATTCCTCCCTTTCAGGCCACTCTGTTCTTCGGCACACGTCCCATGATTGAACAGCTTCAGCTTTTACTCCTAATTCCTCATCTTGTGTAAGCATGGAAGAGCCTGGCCCAATTTTCAAAGAAGTTTCATTGGTCTCTCCCCCTATGGATGATAATAACTTATATTGAACAACATGACCCGAAGGAGTGTGAACCAATAGGTGCTCCAAGGCATTGGCCTTTAAGTGAACAGGTTGCAAATCCTGAGGCACAGAACTCTGAAAAACAACAGCCAGGGCACCAGATGGAACAAAGGCCTTTCCTACAGTTGAAGACGTAGTGCCGCTAACAGTATTAAGCCAACCAGAATTATTATTTTTTATCCTACTAACCACCGAAAGTGTAACAGGTGGTGGTGGTGGCGGCAGTAAAGGAAAATAATGTTGGTTTATCATGAAAGATGGACTGGACCACCATGGTAGAGATGGAACTGGGGAAAGTGTAGGCCCCTCTGCATGAGAATTCTTAATTTGCAGAACAGTCTCACCACCAAAAGGGGCCAGAACAAATATATGGCAAGTTCCCCTGGATGAAACAATGGCAATCCACTGGCTATAAGGACTAAAACGAATGTCTTGTATCACCTGAATGAAAAACACAAGGGATATGAATTCCATGAACAATCTAAAAATAACAGTTCTGAAAG
This sequence comes from Trichilia minutiflora, assembly GCA_035590515.1. Classification (NCBI taxonomy): domain Eukaryota; kingdom Viridiplantae; phylum Streptophyta; class Magnoliopsida; order Sapindales; family Meliaceae; genus Trichilia; species Trichilia minutiflora. The sequence goes on along the minus strand of JAVXUL010000009.1, from coordinate 1,639,635 downwards.
ACAGTGGGAGCAGGATCATACAGCTTGTGTCATGCCACGATGTAGCTTGTAAAGGTGCACATGAGAAGAACTCCAATCGTAAGTTTGAGTAGCTGAACCTGACCGATGTTTTGAGCAGGATGGTATGATTCGAAAAATATTTATGTTGTTGCCATGTATTGAAGCAGTAACCAACAATGTCCCACTTGGGTCAAAGCACAGCGCAGAAATTGGACTAGTATGAGCCCTGAATTGTGATATGACAGTTCCGGAAATAAAATCTTTGATAACAACCTGCAAATAGGCTAAGAAATAAGAAAAAAAAAAGATGACATATTCTTGAATGTTACTACGTAACAGGTTAAAAAACCCACCAGATTGCTCTGTGTGCAATATATTTAAGAACTATTGTTTTATACAAAGGGCCTCACTAGATTCTAACTTTTCTCTGCTGAAATCAAAGATACAATATTTACACAACACAAAACACAATAAAAGTATGAACAATGAGCTTTATTTTTCTAGCAGATATACTGCAGGACAACCATGCGATTTTGTTTACATATATAATGCAGATTCTAAAATTTTCAAAGACTAACCATCCCTGCAATGTCAGCATCTGAATGTGATGCATTGCGTCCAACTTTCCAGCTTGAATTTGAAGATACAGGAGAACTAGAACCATCAGGGATAAAATCTTGATAGTACCTAGATAATGTTTTGTAGCCCATGTCACCCAGATTGATTAATCCAGCAGCTAACTGCTTACTAGATTCCACAGCATATCGAGCCATCAGACTTCCATTGCTGGGTGAAGTTGAAGGACTGACACCAGGAGGAGTTAGGCTTTGAGGACTTAGACGGCCTGTATTTGGGAGCAACGGATTATTGGAAGCATAAGCTAACCATCTGGGACCTACAGCCATTGGACCATAACCAATATTGATCCCAGACATTCCTTGGCCTCCAAACTGAGGGACTGGATAGGTAAGGACACTGAATTTATTTTCAAGAGTGAGGGCATCAAAGCAGTATATCTGCAGAGAAGGAAAAAAAAATTAAGAATACATTAGCTGGATTTAAATTGTTTAGCCTCATTTGAAAACTCTTGACCAATCAAATTGCATAAAATTCATGATTAGACAACAAATCATTCCGTCCATGGAGAAACTTGATTCAACCGACAAACATCAACCTGAGCATTTTGGGTGTCCATAAACATGTGAACCATCAACACTCACATCTATTAACTAGAAAAGTAGTCCCACACACAAGTACACTGGAGCTACTTTACAAGACAATCAACAAGGGTGAATGCTTACTTGGGCTGCAAGACCCACAGCCACAATCCGAGGACTGCATCTAACCATATAGACAGTTGACCGGAATCTGAGAACCTGGACATAGTTGTGAGACCTTAGTGAGTAAAATCTAACAGCTGTTGGAGAGAGGGAAGCATTTCCTGTCTGAGGTTCATCATAACCATCTCTCACTGTCCCATATCTCCTATTAGGCATTGCACCTGAGCTCTTTGATTCGTCACATGCGACAACCAAGAGTAAAGGATGAGAATTTCTAAACCCTTCATGACTCCCGGACTTGGTAGGAAGGGGCTGCATATGTAAGAAAGCAACCGGATCATCACGCCTTGAAACAAGTTCATTGACATTGCTGGCATCTTCAACATCAAGGACTTGAAAGCCATTTGAGTATCCAAGTAAGAGAACATTTTTGAAGGAAGATGAATTAAGCTCTAGTCTGTCAAAGGAAGACCACAGTACCTGTTGGACAAATACATCAGACAAGATACAACAAAAATGCGAACAATGATAATGTAATCCAGCGAGGAGATTGCAATGTTAAGTGGGGCCATGATCGACCACTTTTCACTCATCGAAGAGAATGCAACTGCTACTATCTCGTTTATTTAAATCAACATATAAATTAGGTAAGTTCTTTTAGATTCTTATCCCTCTTAATCATAAAGAAATGATCATCTAAAATAAACCAACAGGAGAATCTAAAAATCCTCTACCTCTAACGTAATGTGCAATAGCAGACAGCTGATTAACTTATTAATTAACCATAACTTCGGTTACTTTCTTTCCCTCACTTTTACCCAATTTTTTCTCAGCTGTCAACAAACGGAATTTCAATTTTCTCAGCTACCAAACAAGAGATACAAATTTGATAAAGAATCAAAATTGATCAATAACTTACAAACTATTTCATCTCGAGAGCTGAATATTTAAAAAAAAAGAAAAGTGAAGACAATGATTCATTAGACCTGGTCCTTGTGCTCATGCGTATCGCTGGAAATAGAGGCAGCGACGGAGGAACCGGCTGACCGTACACCGGAGGAGGCGGTTTTAATGCAGGAGGAAATGAATTTCAAAGAATTCGGAATCAAACCATTGGCGTGCTTGTTATTACTGTGATTTATATTGTTCTTGTTATTGCTGCTCTTCATAGTCAAAATGATTGACCCTAAATATACCGGCCACCGTGGCGTCAACGGCAAGTCAACGGAGCGACCGTCTATAACATAAAGAGTCGCGAGAAATTCAAAATTACAACAAGTTGACAGTTCCGGCGAGAAAATGATGTGGTGGTGGTTGATTTTTTTTAAGAATAAAATGGAACAGAAAAAAAGAAATGAAAAGAGGCTTATTTTTGACCTTTAATGGAGATGGTTTTCGTTTCTTTTTTGGCTTCGTTTTGTGCTTGCTGTTTCGGGCGTTTGATTAAACTGGCAGCAAATTTTCAGAAATGCAAATTTGTTGTAGTTACCATTTTGTCCTTGCTGGGGTAATTATAAATTTATAATATATAAAAAACCTTTTGATTGGTAGTTAAGAGTAATTTCGACGATTTTTTTTTCATTTAATGAGTTTACAATACAACTAGTATGCAATTATCCATTTCAATTTATATTTTATTTAAATTAATATAAATCTAAAATGTATAAATTAAAAATATAAAATACCTTAATATATAAGTATTATATATGAATAAAATATCGGTTTAAGATAAAAGGGAATAATTAAATTAATGAAAATAAGAGAAAAAGAAACATTAATTAAAAAAATTAAGCTGAGGTCAAAGTCATCGTTTAGAACAAGTAGATCAACTAGAGGAATGAGGGACTCACTGGTCTTTTCATCTAATAATGAAAACGTGAGAAATGAAGAAGAAAGAAAATAAAAAGGGACATTTCACATTTGGTTACGTTACGGCTAAGGACGAGAATATCTGAAAACAAGCTGCCGACGCCAACCCCCCCGCTATCCCAAGCTCTTCGATTTCTTCCGAAATTATTTTAATTTTAATTTAAATTTTACATATTATAATAGATTTTGTACGCATAACATAAGATCGCTTGACGTGTCATTTTCACTTTCTCAAGCAACCTTCCCTCCACGGATTATTTTATTTTACTTTAATTTATTCTATAATTTAATAATTTTATCTTTTTTATTATTACATCAATAGATAAATACCAACTAAAATCGTGTTTCGGGATTAATTTATTAATTTAGAAATAATTTTTTTATTATCAAAAAACATTTTCAGTGGTTTTTCTTTCTTTCTTTCTTTATTTTTCAGAGTATTTGATTTAAAATATAGAAATATATTTTTAAAAAAACTCACAACAAAATGAACGAAAACTCAGCCCAACCCACATTAAATACTAAAATGTTTGTTTCTTAAAATCGGGCCCAGGCCCAGCCCACATTTAAATATAGCACTTGTTTTTACAACGGCCACAAAATGATTGTAACAGTTAAGGCACTTTGGAATATTTGGAAGCATTTAGAGAATTTCAGGAAGGACACTGTATGCAACCGACCAGCTTAATTAGGATACACATCATGCCTTTAGGCTAAAAAGTGATGGAAGAACAAATATGACTAATAGGAAACAATTTTCCTTTCATTGTCAATAAATCCCTAGCTCAAACTCAACGAATTTGAGTGAAGAATCCAAACCATTTTTTTTTAAATATTGTAGGTTTATATTAATTATTTTTATTAAAATAAATTAATGGAATAGTTATAGAGTATATAAATCTAACATAAGTGATTTAAGGTAAATTAAGTTTGATGTCTTTAAAGGATTAATGTGATAGTTAGTATAAGTTTATAAATTGTACTGAAGCCTTTAATAAAAAGTCTAATATATAAACCTCTTATTTTTTATTTAAAAGCATTTTGATGATTTTATTCTCTAAGGATAATTTCATTATTTTTAATCAAATATATGCTTAGATACCTAATATTGAGAAGTTGACATTGTATGAATGTTATTATAGTGATTTGAGAAATTTTTAATGAAAAAGGAGTTTGAAAATTTTTTCCTAGAGGTATCGATTGTACATCTAAACTTCAAATTTAAATTCTTACTAATATAAAACTCTAATGACAAATGCCTTTTTGATACTGAAATTATTCTTGATAGCGATCGAGTATAAAGAAATAGAAGTGAAATTAGACTTTGGATGAGGGAGAAATCAATGTCGGAATAGAGGAGTCCAAAAATCGGATAGCATAGGGCATATCAACGTCAAACCTCCACCAACTGGTGTCGATTTTGGGCACCAGTTCTGGCCCACTTAGATGATTTGCCCACCGATCTTAGGGCTAGTTTTAGGACTGGTTTGAGTCTTCTCCCTTAAATGGTGCATTGGTTCTGATTTAGGTCTTCAAGTTTACCCTTTTGTCCATTTTATCTTTGTCTCTTTCTTCTTTGCACTAAAGGGCATATTAGTAAACTATCTAAGCTTTATATAACCATACAAAAGTATGAAAAACTCATTGTGTTCCCTACTTCTTCTTCCCCAAATGTTTCCTCCCCTGTACCCTTTTTGCTTCTTCCTTTGATTTCTCATTTTTTAACCGATTAAAACTTAGTTTCTTACTACAAATCAATTCTACATTACTCTCTTATCACTATATAAACTTTATTTTGTCAATTAGGTGGAGATTTGAGCTCAAAGAATATTTAAAAATGTTAGGATTACTGTTATTTGAATTAAGGCTTTTTTCAAATTAAAACAATTGAAGCTTTTTAGGATTAAAATCAACAATTTAATGAGTTTATTAGTATTCTATGATTTCAATTTCATAATTTGATAAATTTGAATCTTAGGATTTACCGTTCATCTGACTTAAAATAGTCTCTAATTACTACAATTTGACTTAAATGCATATTAATTAGGGCGTAAAATATGTATATGAGTAATTAGATTAACAAAATTAGAAAATTAAAAATTTGGTTATAATGAACAATAAATTATTTATTGTTTTAATTAAGATTTACTATTTATTTGAATAATTTTGTTCAATTATGATGAATTGTACTAGAATTCAGTATGTATGAATTAGAAAGAATATCATAAATATGAGATTTTAAGAAATTAGGTTGAATTGGATGTAATAAAAAGGTTTTGAACTAGGAATTTGGGATTTGATTATGTAATCATATAAATAGGGTTATATTGTTATCGTTTGAAGTATAGAGATTAAAATAAATATTGATGCATATAATTAAATATCAAACACTCGAAAAAAGAGTTGAATAAAGTGATGAATAATAAAGAGTATGTACCCTTCCTATGAGTGAGTGGACTATTCTTGACTTTCTTTACCACCTTTTAAATTTTATAAAACTTATATATTTTATGTGGTAGGACGATAGAGATTTTGTATATAATTTAAGTTATAAATTATTTTGGGAGGCGAAAATGAGTTGCATGAGATTAAGGTCAGGGGTAGGTCTAATATGATTTTGTTATGAATGCATATATGATAATTTTATAATGATTTGCAGCATGCTTTATATATATATATATATATGTATGTATGTATGTATATATATGTATATGTATAAAGAGACCAAGTTTGTATAGAATTGAGAACGCTTATAGTATTGTTATGTTGA
>JAVXUL010000009.1:1618947-1632207 GCA_035590515.1 Trichilia minutiflora | reverse complement strand
AAAACGAATGTCTTGTATCACCTGAATGAAAAACACAAGGGATATGAATTCCATGAACAATCTAAAAATAACAGTTCCGAAAGATAGTGGGAGCAGGAACACACAGCTTGTGTCATGCCACGATGTAGCTTGTAAAGGTGCACATGAGAAGAACTCCAATCGTAAGTTTGAGTGGCTGCGCCTGACCGATGTTTTGAGCAGGATGGTATGATTCGAAAAATATTTATATTGTTTCCATTTATTGAAGCAGTAACCAACAACGTCCCACTTGGGTCAAAGCACAGTGCAGAAATTGGACTAGTATGAGCCCTAAATTGGGATAGGACAGCTCTGGAAATAAAATCTTTGATAACAACCTGCAAATAGGCCAAGAAATAAGAAAACAAAAAAATGGCATATTCTTGAATGTTACTATGTAACAAGTTAAAAAAACCACCAGATCGCTCTGTGCAATATAATTAAAAACTACAGGTTTACACAAAGGACCACACTAGATTCTCTGCTGAGCTCAAAGGTACGATATTTACACAACACAAAACACAATCAAACATATGAACAATGGGCTTTATTTTTCTAGCAGATACAGTGAAGACAACCATGGGATTTTGTTCACATAAATAATGCAGATTTTAAGATTTTCAAAGACTAACCATCCCAGCAATGTCAGTGTCTGCATGTGATGCATTGCGTCCAAATTTCCAGCTTGAATTTGAAGATACTGGAGAACTAGAACCATCAGGCACCAAATCTTGATAGTATCTAGATAATGTTTTGTAGCCCATGTCACCCAGATTGATTAATCCGGCAGCTAACTGCTTACTGGATTCCATAGCATATCTAGCCATCAGACTTCCATTGCTGGGTGAAGTTGAAGGACTGACACTAGAAGGAGTTAAGCTTTGAGGACTTAGGCGGCCTGTATTTGGGACCAATGGATTATTGGAAGCATAAGCTAACCATCTGGGACCTACGGCCATTGGACCATAACCAATATTGATCCCAGACATTCCTTCGCCTCCGAACTGAGGGACTGGATAGGTAAGGACACTGAATTTATTTTCAAGAGTGAGGGCATCAAAGCAGTATATCTGCAGAAAACGAAAAAAAAAAGATTAAGAATACATGAGCTGGATTGAAATTGTTTAGCCTTCATTTGAAAACTTTGACATATGAAATTGCATCAAATTCACGATCAGACAACAAAACATCCACTCCAATAGTGTCTTGATTTAACCAACAAACGTCAAACCTTAGCATTTTAGGTTGTCCAAAAACAGTTGAACAATGTACACTCACATCTATTAAAAATATAACAAGCCAGAGAAATCTCTGTTTGAGATGCTGCTAGGAATGTAGTCCCACACACAAGTACACTGGAGCTACTTTAAAAGACAACCAACAGAGGGTGAATGCTTACTTGAGCTGCAAGACCCACAGCCACAATCCGAGGACTGCATCTAACCATATAGACAGTTGACCGGAATCTGAGAACATGAACATAGTTGTGAGACCTTAGTGAATAAAATCTAACAGCTGTTGGAGAGAGGGCAACATTTCCTGTCTGAGGCTCATCATAACAATCTCTCACAGGTCCATCTCTCCTATTAATCATTACACCTGAGGTCTTTGATTCCTCACATGCAACAACCAAGAGCACAGGATGAGAATTTCTAAACCATTCACGTCCCTCAGACTTGGCAAGGAGGGGCTGCATCTGTAAGAAAGTAACAGGATCATCACGCCTCGAAACAAGTTCATTGACATTGCTGGCATCTTCAACATCGAGGACTTGAAAGCCATTTGAGTATCCAAGTAAGAGAATATTTTTGAAGGAAGATGAATTAAGCTCTAGTCTGTCAAAGGAAGACCACAGTACCTGTTGGACGAAAACATCAGACAAGACACAACAAAAAAAGCGAATAATGATCATGCAATCCAGAAAGGAGGTAGCGATGTCAAGAGGGACCACGATTGACCACTTTTAACTCATCAAAGAGAATGTAATTGCTACTCTCTCATTTATTTAAATCAACATATAAATTAGCTAAGTTCTTTTAAATTGTTATCCCCCTTAATCACAACGAAGTAGTCGTCTTAAAATAAACCAACTGGAACATCTAAAAACCCTCTACCTCTAACGCAATGTGCAATAGCAGACAGCTGATTGATTGACTAATTAATTAATCATGACTTCATTCATCCGCCACTTAATTTCACTCACTTTTTCTCAGCTTCCAACAAACCGAATTTCAATTTTCTCAGCTACCAAGCAAGAGATACAAACTTGATAAATAATCAAAATTGATCAATAACTTAAAATCTATTTCATCTCGAAAGCAGAATTTTTCTTTTTTTAAAAAAAAAAGTGAAGTCAATGATTCATTAAACCTGGTCCTTGTGCTCACGCGTATTGCCGGAAACAGAGGCAGCGCCAGAGGCGCCAGCTGACCGTACACCGGAGGAGGCGGTTTTAATACAGGAAGAAATGAATTTCAAAGAATTCGGAATCAAACCATTGGCTTGCTTATTGTTACTATGATTGATGTTGATATTGTTATCGTTATTGCTGCTCTTCATAGTCAAAATGATTGACCGAAATATACCGGCCACCGGGTCGTCACCGGCGAGTAAACGGAGCGATCGTCGATAGCATGAAGAGTCGCGAGAAATTCAAAATTATAACAAGTTGACGGTTCCGGTGAGAAATTGATGTTGTGGTGGTTGGATTTAAAAAAAAGAAAAAAGAAAAGAAAAAAAATGAAGTGGTTTATTTCTGACCTTTAACGGAGATGGTTTTCGTTTCTTTCTGGGTCCGTTTTGCGTTTGCTGTTTAGGCGTTTAATTGAACTGCAAGCAAGTTTTAGGAAATATCATAAAAGTCCCTAAATATTTTCAAAATTGCAACTGAGGGCCTAGGGTGGTTTGAATTTATTATAGTTATCATTTTGTACCGGATAGAATCATTGTTGGAGAGTGGTTATAAATTCATAATATTTTAAAAAAACTTTTCATTGGTAGGTAGAGTGAGTTCAGTGGGTTTATTTTTTATTTTACTTTTTTAATGAGTTTACAATATATATATATATATTAAAAAAGAAAAAAATTTTATATTTAATTTTTATCGAGACATCCAGTTATACATAAGATCGATATACCTCTTAAAAATAAGATAATTTGAATCATTAAACAACCATTTTGAATTAAGATACATACGTAAAAATCGCACTAGAATAATATTAAAAACAGAATAAAATCTTATGATCTGACTTTTTTTATATTTCACAATAAAAAATTTAAGAGTCGAATTTAAAATCAACGTAAATACGTAAAAATCGCATTAGAATAATATTAAAAACAAAATAAAATCTTATGATCTGACTTTTTTTATATTTCACAATAAAAAATTTAAGAGTCGAATTCAAAATCAACGTAAGTACGGACTTGAGTCCTACCATCAAACCAGTCTTAAAAATTTCAGTTTATAATATTATTAATATGAATTATTTATCTCAATTTATCTCAATATATAATTTTAAAATATAAAATACCTTAATATATAAGTATAGTGTATGAATTATTATCATATAAGATAAAAGAAAATAATTAAATTAGTGAATAAGATAAAAGAAACATTAATTTAAAAAAATTAAGCGAGATAGAGTCAACTTCTAAAACAAAGTAGATCAATTAGAGAGACGAGGGAGCTACTGGTCTTTTCACCCAAATTCAAACTTGGGTAAATAACCCAAAATATAAGAACTATAGGGTGAGTTTAATAATAAATATAAAAATGAGGGAGTATTTAGATAATAATGAAAACGTGAGAAATGAAAAGCGAGAGACATAAGTTACGTTACGACAAAGGGCGAGAATATATTAAACCAAGATGCCGAAACTAATCCCCCCGCTACCTAAATTTTTATTTTTATTTATCTTTATTTTAATATTAAATTTTACACACCATAGTCTATAATAGAGTTTGTACAAATAACATAACGTCGCTTGACGTGTCGTTTTCACTTTCTCAAGCAATCTTCCGTCCACGGATTATTTTATTTTATTTTACTTTATCTTATAATTTAATAATTTATATCTTTTTTTATTATTTCATCAATAATTAAATATTACAAACTCATAACAAAATGTCCAAAGAACCAACCCATATTAAATGCTACATGTTGGCTTCTTACTGGGCTCAGGCCCAGACCACATATTGAATAGAGTTCTTCTGTTTGCAAAGGCTCGGATATTTGGAAGCATGTTCAGCATTTCCGTTATGTAAAAAGAAAGGACACTGCATGCCAGCACCTTAATTGATACAGAATATTTTGCCTTAGCGATGGAGGAATAAATACAACAGTGAACAGTTTTCCTTTAGCTCGAGCTCACCTAACGAATTCTAGAGAGGAATCGAGGCCCCTTTGTCCATTTAGTCTGCTTATATAAACATTACCGTGGTCATGGTTTACGTTAAACCGACAACTCTAGCAAGAAACAATAGAATGGAATTACTTTTTCAGTAACGTACCAAGTTTCTTGATATTTAAGACAATCCCTTGTATGTACGGTAATTGAAGACAAGTGCAGGGCATCCGATGGAAATAAATTCATTTCATACTGTTTTGCATGGAATTACATTTTAGAAACAGTTGTGCATGATTTTATTTCCATTTGATTATCAAACACCCCCTTGTAAAAGCCTACTTGAACTATGGTTTCTACCATTTGTCTATACTGTATATGGATTGCTATCAAGAACCCAAAGCAATCTTCTTCAGTCGATTGACATCACCCAGATACCTTGTTGAGTTGTATTCTTGTGCATCGAAGAGTTCTTCTGAGTAAGTTCTCCGTAGGGTCGGTTTTTGGCATTCTTTTGCATTTTGTTCAATATATTCATCACCTCTCAGCAGTATCACAACCTGAACCAACAGAAGAACATAAATCAAGGTGTATGGGATATTTGTTTTTGTTAACCATTTTAAATTTTTAGCTACTGCAACAGGATCAATTACAAGGAGACATTCCACTATTATTCGGTCAAAATGAGCAAATAGATTTTCTTAAATGAATATATATATAATGAATGCTTGATAGGGAATTTGAGGAAGTCCAAAATTGGACTTTTCCATAAAGGTCGCAATCTTTCAAATTTCACACTTCCGGTTTATAACACTGTTAAACATGGTGAAGATTCATCTAGTCAATTCTCGGCAATGAATAATGCTTAATTACTATGATAGACTTTTTTCCTGGTTTTACAACATTATCGGTTCCATTTACAGTGCAATGTGAAAGAATATGGTGTTGCAGTAAACATTTCCCTCATAATCAAGATAGATTTGTCAATGAAGCATATTCAGATTTATCGAATTGGAAAAATCGCAAGTGAAATCTATTGGATACAAGAAAGCAAGGAATGAAAGTGGAATACAGTTTTCTAAACTAAATACTTGCCTGACTCATTCTAGGACGGAGAATAGGAGACTGCTCAATGCACAGAGAAGCAGTCAAAACCACACGATCCATCTCTTCAGGGTCATAATTATCTCCAAGAGAAGGATCTACGAGCTCTCTAATATCATTGCTATCAAGCAAAGGCTTTGCCTACAAGGGAGAATTAAAGTCAAATCAGATGGAGATAGCAGTTCTAATATATCAGTGTAGAGTGATCAAATTGCACAGAAGTAAAATTACCCATATCACCACACTTTGCTGTAAATGGTCCACAGCTCGGCGTCCTGTTATGAGCTCCAAAAGCAGGACCCCGAATGCATAAACATCAGTTTTCTCATCAACTATGCCATGCATGAAGTATTCAGGAGCAAAATAGCTACAATTCAAGGAACAAATTTAATTACTAAACCAGGATTGTTTTGTCAAATCTAAAACAAGAAGCTTTTGTCTTACGAACCCGAATGTCCCCTCAAATTTTAATACATTGTGATGAGTCCACTGTCTTGGTAGCCATTTTGCAAGCCCAAAATCACATATCTGAATTGGCTCAGATAATTAGTAAATGACAAACCAAAAGTAATATGAAAGCAGATCTATGGAAGGCTAGTAGTATTCATATGAAACAATAGCTCAAATAGCTAAAATAGGAAAATCAACAACAGAAAATGACACTCAAACAAGGTGATTAATGAAAGAATGATGCAACGGAAGGAACAATAAGCAGTTCGCTACCATGGACATTGCTTATAATTGTTTCTTTTTCTTTAAAAAATTATTTCCATTTCTAGAAAAGAGTCAGAGAATAAATATCTAGTAGAATAAGAAAAAAAAAAATACATGTGAAGTAGCATTAATAAAAAAAAAATACATGTGAAGTAGCATTAATAAAACTTCCATAACCATTAAAATGAACACAGCGGTATGGTGAGCTCCAAGCAAACACAATAATCAAACATTCAAAAACTCATAGTCTGTCCTCAAGGTGAGGCCTACACGACATGTTAGGAATGAGACTTAAATCCTCCAAATTACATGACACAAATACTTCTAGCTTGCATGGGACACATGCTCTGTAAAGCTCGCATACGAAAAAATAACTATGTAGCATACAGTTGTTTGTTGACCTTTTATTTGGAATCAAAAAATGAAGGGATGACTAAATAGACATTGTTTTCTATTGTTGCTTTTAACATAAATGCAACTGTGAATGCAACATTTTTAACCCCTAAATTACTCTTTCATCCAACTGACTGGCGATTATGCATGTTACTGTAAAACTACCTATCTCTCAACTATTCTTATTTTTCCACTTAGTAACCAATCCTAAAGTTGGGCCTGATTACACGCATCATATGAATGTTGCAACAAATAGAATGAAAATATTTCATTTAGTTAGAGAATTAAGAGAATATTTGATTGTGCTCCTCTTCAGATAAGCTATTATTCTTTGAATAGAGAAATATTCTTAATTCTGCATTCAAATTAATGTTGTATGGATCCTCTAACATTTAGAGGCCAAAGTCGAACTGTAAGAGGATGCTGTAAGACTTCAGAGCCATTAAGTTCATGGTGTCGCATTAACATGTCATTGAGAGTACCTGGTTTATGTTTCTGCTTCAAACAAACATCAAAATTTTAAGTTCCTGATTATGTACTTAAAACCTAACTAGATAGATATTCCACCAAATCATTTTCACAAATATGATTTCCAGTGCACCTCATTCAATTCAACATCATTTCAGCATTCATATAACTAAACAATAGTATTTAAATTCTAAAATTCAATTTGCATACAATAGACATAAATATAAATTCAAAGACAATGGATTATACTAGCAGAGCAAGAATTTAACATGGAAAGGTTTAAGCTGCACAACTTCATAAAGTTATCCACTTTGCCTTGCGTATTAAAAAAATTCTTTCAACAAAACAAGGACAAAAGTTTTACTGTTTGATTCTTTTCAAGTGTGAAACTTGAAAGATACCTGCGGCTCAAAATCCTCTGTGAGTAGAATATTATCAGCCTTAATATCTCTATGAATAATTCGCTTTTGACAAATCTCATGAAGATATGTCAGACCATTTGCAGTCCCCAAAGCAATTTTGTATCTTTTACTCCAATCTGGTTTATCCTCTGAGCCTGGAAAAAAATAATTAAAACAGCTTGAGAAACAGATAAACATATTTATAAAGATTCAAAGAGAAGAAAGAAAAGTGTATGGCGAACCATGAAGAATATTTCCTAAGCTCCCCAATGGAGACAACTGAAAGACAAGGTGCATCCCATCACTGTCACAACCAATCAATTTAGCAGTATTTGGATGGTCTACATATGCTATAATGCCAATCTCACACAGAAAGCCAATGGTTTTCTCTTCCACGGTTCCTTTGGTAAGTCTCTTTATTGCAACAAGCCCACCATCTCGTAAACGACCTTTGTAAACTTCAGCATAGCCACCCTTTCCAATTATATTTTCTACAAGAATTGCAACAATTAATCAAAACATTGTACACATATCTATATAATAGAAACAGATTTGCTAGAAACACTCCCATGTATAACTTCACTTCAAACAGTTAAGTTTGCCACCGGTATGCTACCACATAATGCTATGTCACAAAGTAAGCTGCAATGAACGCAAGATAAAAAGTACAGACCGCTGCTAAAATTTTTAGTTGCAGTTTGGAGCTCGGAGAGGGTGAACTCCTTCAATGATGACTTGTAAGTTTGTATATGTGTCATCCCCGGATCCTCTCGAGTACTCCTACTTTTTTCTCTTGATAACCCTGGGAAGGGGAGAGGAGGGAATAAACCTAAGTGCTTGGTTGTTGTTTTTCTCCATAACTTGAAGAATTTTCCCCAGTTAGTATGTGCCCTTGTTTTTGAACAATGGATTTCCGATTCTGTGGAGTTATCTTTGGAAGAAGTTGTGTCAGTTTCCAATCTCCTGAAGCAAGCATCTAAAACACCTGTAGGAGATGATACATCTAGCCTCTCCTTTTCGACGTCTGAAAACCTCAGGTCTATAAAAAATAGGAAAGAAAGCACAATGGAAGTAGAAACTGACCTTGTTTGACCTCTTGCATTTATAAAAGATGTAACACATAAAGGATCACAAAACATCAGAAGACAGAAAATAGTTACCACCGGCTGAAGCAGAGGATGGAAGCATTTTAGACTGTTTCTTATTAGCTACAGGAACAAGCTCATCTTCTGAGGTTTTCTCAGGTAAGTCACCAGAATCCTTAGCTATTCCTGAATTAAAAATTTGGCAACGTTGCCAAAGAATGTACAACCAGTCAAACAAAAGAACGAATCAGAATGTATCAATGTTGATGTATATGGGGAAAGCGAGAGAGATTCGACACTGGTGAAGGTATAAACAATGGAAAGGAGATTTCATAAAGAACTAAATTTTACAATATGAAATGTAGAACCTTTGATTGGAAGATGGAAAAGATTAAGACTATTATATTGAAGGTTATGGCTAAATTTAAACAGGCCAAGGAGAAGGAAAATTACAACTATCCATCTGAGTTAGCAAGGGAAAAAGGAAAAACATGAAGTAGCAATATCTAGTGGAAGGAAACAAACAAATACCGCATTTTTATATATAGATTTTCACAAAAAATGATCAGCCAAACCTAAGATTCAGCAAGATTGCATAAAAGGTAGAATCACATGATAAACAATGATAACAGTTAAAACTTCTAAATCTGCTATTTTTTTTCATAAACATCTAAACAATTACCGTATCCACCGGCCAAATCTTAAAACAAATCAAAAAGAAGCAGGCACAAGCTGTTAACATGAAGTAATAACAAATACAAAAATCTATTTCTCTATCCTGTTGTTAAATCAATACTCAAAATATAAAAGACCTCCAAGCTAACACTCAATAGGCATCTGAAAAAAGCAAAATAAAAAATTAACGGAAACATAACAAGTTATCCCATTTGCATTCTGATCTTCAATAAAATTTAGGAGTTTATGATTCCAAAAATACTAAAAGTCAACAAAAAAAATAAATTCTCACACACATATACAATAACACACAAAAAATCCACAATCTTCATATCTTCTCTATCATTGCACAATCTTCACACACATACATGTGCTTACACTGAATAAACATAGCAAAATGGAAAAAGAAAATATCTGCCTTAGACACACAAGACATACCCAAATGTTAGAACATGAAGAAGAAAACACGCATACCATGAACTAGCAGCTTTACCACCACTACCATTGGCCATGAGCACAAGCACTCAACAAAACAATTAAGGAGAGACTAACAAAACAAATAACAGAAACTAGAAAGACAGAAGAGAAAATTAAAGAGTGAGTTTACCATACATACATGCATTAAAGAGCCTGCAGTTTTTTGCATGACTTGAGCTACAAAATCAGTGGTTGAATAACATCTGGGCCTGGGAAATCATCCAGTTAAGGGAATCAATAACAAGAAGAAAGCTAAATATGGCTAAAACAAAAGGTTTCATTTATTGTTCTTCTATTATTTGAGAGAAATAAATGAAAAAGAAAAAGAAAAAAATTTTGATGCTTAAATTTGTAAATTCAATGTACGGATTACTTTGTTTTGTTATTTCTTGCATCTTTCGTTCTCGAGTCCCGCGATAGTCGCTGGTTCGGTCTTCTGTCTTGCTGACAAGTGTTGAATGCTCTTCAGCGACTTCTGCTCTCAACCTTTAAATACATATTAACGTACACGTCCATTTTAATGTATCAAAAATATTGTTATCAAAATCGATTTTAAATAATAAAATTAAAATTTTTAATAAAAAAAATTTTAATTTTAATTAAAATTAAAAACAATAAAATAATAAAAATATTTAATTATTTTTTATCAATTTTAATCAATTTTAACTGATTTTATTAATTTATAAAAATATTTTAAATATTTTATTATTTATATATTATTAAAAATTTCGTTTTTACGTTCCGTTTTTATGTTTCGATTTTACGTTCTGATTTTTTAAAGAGAAAACGATTTTAATTAAAATCGCGATTTTGATAATCTTGCTCATTAGTACTCCTCCGATCGAATGATCAATTTGGACGAGGCTCTGATGATAAAAATAAAAACATTAATGGCTCATATTAATGGTTTGCCAGAAAGATAAAAAAAAAATTTTTTATTCAATTGAATTTTGTGAAAGAGAATTTATCACTTTTCTCCCCTCTGATTTTAAATATTATTATTTAAATGATATCTATTTAATAATTATCACTTACATCCCTTTAGATTTTCAATTCAGCCAATCAACTTACCACAACTTACCACAATCATGGTCAATTAAATAAGAATCTTCAACAATTTATTATTTAAATATTTTTTGTTAATAATCAAAATTTACCTCCATCAAAATTAAAAATATCGATTTTAAAACATGTAAATTCATTTATAACACAATTAATTATTAGATTAATTATATCATTAACTTGTTTATTTAATAATTTTATCTAAAATTTATTTTCAATTGAGTGTGACTGAAATATTTTTTTTATAAAAATAATTTATTTATATTATTTTTTATAACGAGATAAAAGATAAAATTTTCAAAATTTTATTACACTAATACTGTAGTAGAGCTACTTAATAAAAATTATATTTAAAACTAATATATATGCAATAACATTTTTAATTTTGTTTAAAAATTATTTATTGGTTGAAGAGCTATGTTACAATTTTTTTTTTTTTACAAAAACTATAAAAATTTATCATTCCTCTAAACATCAATCAAATTTCTTTTAAATTATATATATATATATATATATATATATGTGTGTGTGTGTGTGTGTGTGTGTGTGTTGAAGGTTACATAGTATTTACTTATTTTTTTTAATTTTTTTTGGCTTCAAAACAAAGTATATATAGCTTGTAGGCAGTTGAATGACTAGATGGATGTACTCCTTCCTTCAGCACACTCGAGTAGTAGGTAGTCGTTCGCCACAAATTTGGCGTAATCTTCAACAGAGTACATTAAAATCCTGAAGCACAACGGCCGATCTACAGTAACACCGGGCTTTGGCCGCTATTCCTCGTAAAATAAGTTTTATAATATCATAACCTCCCTTGTTTAAGAAATAATTATATTGCCTTTTATTTTTTTATATAAACTAATTTTTAGAGTTTAGTCTTCTCAATGTTTTTGATATTTTAATTTTTCTAATCTCAAATTCTGGGTCTGCACCTTTTGAAGCAACACCGCCATAGACCTAAGCAGTTCACCATGTGTGCGATAAAGTACTGTGCTAGCAGCAGCACAACTCTGAAATTTTTAACCTCACTTTGAGAAAATTTTACGGATTAAATCAATTAATTTTGTGATTTTATTGATCTTTTAGCAGCCGTTCAAACATTGCAAATGGATCATGCACGTAATCTAATGCAAGCTTCTATGAAGTTAAACGGTTTGTTTTTTTTCTCTCTGGATATGGAATGAGAATTATTCTATAATTTCATTTTATTTTGAACATAAAACCATCGATAATTTTCATTTTTCTTTTGTCATTCTATTTTGTAATTGTTTGTTTTATACGTACCTGAGTTGTATTTAATATATATCTATATATAGAGAGAGAGAAACATATATATAAAAGAATGAATGTAAAAATAATGAAATCTTAAATATACATTATTAATAATATGATGAACTGAATAATTTTATTGAGATACAGATAGCGCAAAGTTATATTATTGCTACTTTATATACAACCATAGATATTCAACGAGTACGTACGTACACTGAGAAAGAAGAGCAGTTTATTACAGTGATTGCTCTTCACTTATTACAAAAAAAAAAGTGCACGGTGCATATTATATTATATATAGTTGATTCATTCATACAATGAGACCTAATAAAACTCAAAGATTGATTTGTGTACCTTTCGTGTAAGATGCATATGGTGGCGTAGGTGGAGGATATCGTCTTGGTGAAGGTGGTTGTAATACCCGTATTTGAGTTCGGATAATTGTTGTGGTTCAAAATATTCTTTAAATTACAATGGACTATTATATAATGAAATTTCATCTCATAAATCTATTATAGGTGGTTGGCCATAAAAAAAAAAAAAACCAATCAGTCTATATGATCATTTTTTAAGCCCATTTTATGTTGTCATTTTCTATATGTTTCTTGGATTCTGTATCCGATTATTTTGTAGAAATAAAACGTTTTTGATATCTTCTTCGGGTACTTACATGTAGTACGTTACTTTAAAAAAGTATAGACCCAAATGATTTTATGAAGAAAAAAAATGAGAAAAGGGTGTACATTTCGTAATTTGAGGATCTCGGCAAATTCTTTCGACAGATGTTGTCCATATTGATTGTTTATGGCAATCATTATCCTGTGTGCATCAGAACGGATTAATAAACTCTCAATGAAATAGCTTTGTTTTTTTTTGCAAAAGTTCTCACTAATCCCATGTGAAAAAAAAATTCAGTAAATTAGAGAGTGGAGAATGTCTTAAAAGGTGTGTTTCCGTACTTTGTAACTCTGGATTAGTTTTGAAAAATTCGAGGACGAATTTTTTTAAGGGGGGAAGATCTTGTAATACCCCGTATTTGAGTTGGGGGAATTGTTGTGGCCCAAAATATTCTTTAAATTACAATGGGCTATTATATGATGAAATTCCATCCCATAAACCCATTATAGGTGGCTGGCCATGAAAAAAAAAACAATCAGCCCATGTGATCATTTTTGAAGCCCATTTACCATTTTTGAAGCCCATTTTGTGTTGTCATTTTCTATATGTTTCTAGAAGCAATTGGAGAC
>JAVXUL010000009.1:1592704-1613834 GCA_035590515.1 Trichilia minutiflora | reverse complement strand
AAGTGAAGCTTCTTCTTCTCTAGCAAGTTTTGTGTATTTCTCTTCTTTAAACGTGATACCTCATCATACCCATATTTGAACCCCAGAAGAACATAATCAAAGCTCAACCCTAATTCATCCACAGTTTCGTTGCAAAGCACGCAGAATCACTATTAAAAAATTTTTTTATCAAAATTTTACCCGGGCTACAGCCTACCGCAGCCCCTTCGTACCTCCGCCCCTGCTAGAGCTGAGGTTGCTAACCAGTTAAGGGAAATGACTCAGAAGAGATCTCAGCTGAAGATGGAGTTTGTACTGGAGCCTGATAGTAAAGAAAGAACCTCAATGCAGGAACAACATTCAGATGATGCTGGTATTACTGATGAAAGATAAACAGGAGCTGTAGATGCAGGACCAGATGACAGTGGCTACAATCTGGTCAGAGACAGACAGAAAAAAATAATTCAACCTCCTAAGAGGTATAGATACTCTGATATGGTTGCTTATACTTTTGTGACAGCCACCAGTGTAGATTGCAATGAATCAAAAAATATGAGAAAAGCATTACAAAGCAGTCAGGTAGACAAATGGTATGAAGCTATGTGTGAGGAGATGGCATCATTAAATCAGAATGACACTTGGGAGCTTGTTGATAATCTTGGAAATAAAAGGATTATTGACTACAAGTGGATATTCAAAAAGAAGGAAGAGGCAGGAGGATAGCTGAGGTACGAGGCAAGGTTGGTGGCTCGGGGGTTTACACAAGTTAAAGGAGTTGATTACTTAAAGGTATTTTCTCCAATTGTGAGGTATGTTTCCATCAGAGTTTTGCTGACCTTAGCTATTGTATTTGCTCTAGAACTTGAGCAAATGAATGTCAAGACTGCCTTCTTGCATGAGAGATTGGAAGAGAAGATCTTGATGAAACAACCTGAGTGTTTTGTCAAAAAAGATGCTGAAGATCAAGTTTGTTTGCTGAATAAGTCTTTGTATGGATTGAAACAATCCCCTAGGTAGTGGAATCTGAAGTTTGATAAAGTAATGAAGTTACCAAAATACATAAGAAGTGATTATGATCACTGTGTGTATTTCAAAGGGGAAAACATAGATGATCTTGTAATCTTGCTCATATATGTTGATGGTATGTTGCTTGCAAGCAAGTGCAAGGATAGATTGCAAGAGTTGCAAGAGTTGTTGATGGCTGAGTTCGAAATGAAGAATCTAGGTGCTGCAAAGAAAATCTTGGGGATTGATTTACTCAGAGACAGGAAGGCTGGAATCATAATACTTTCTCAAGAGAGTTATCTGAGAAAGGTATTACAGAAGTTCCAGATGTTGGAGGCAAAACCAGTAGCTGTTCCTTTGACTGCTCATTTCAAGTTGTCAAAAGAGTTGTGCCCAAAAATAGAAGTGAAAAGAGTGCAGATGAGAAAGTGTCCATACTCAGAAGCTGTGGGAAGCTTAATGTATGGCATGGTGTGTACGAGGTCAAATTTGACATATAGTGTCAACATGGTAAGTAGATTCATGAGCAATTCAGGTGTTGAATATTGGAGAGCCTTGAAATAATTGCTGAGGTATGTCAAAGGGAGTCTGGATCTTACATTAGTATATGGGAAGAATGAAGGCATGACAGGAAGGTTGAAATGATTTGTTGATGTTAACTATGCTACTGACATTGATAGAAGAAGATCACTCACTGGTTTTCTTTTTCAGTATGAAGGGTGTACAATCAGTTGGAAGGGTGTACCACATGTTGATAAACTTCAACATGTGGTAGCTCTCTCAACCACAGAAGCAGAGTATATAGCTACTGTAGAACCCATAAAAGAAGCTCTATGGTTGAGAGGAATTCTGTTGGAACTGAAGATGAATGTTGCAGCAGTTGAAGTGTTGTGTGATAGCCAAAGTGCTATACAACTAGCTAAACATCAGGTGCATCATAAAAGAACTAAGCATGTGGATATTAGGTTGCATTTTATCAGGGATGTTGTAGTAGATGGGAAGGTTCAACTGCAGAAGGTGCATACGAGTGAAAATGTGGCTGATGCACTAACCAAGACTTTGACAGAAGAGAAGTTTAAAGTTTGTGTTGATAGGATGAATTTAGTAAGCAGAAACTGATGGTTGCTGGTGTGTGCTAAAAGTCGGGTGTTGTTGTAGCTGTAGAGGAAGAATACTGAAGCTGGTATAATGTTTTGATATACTATGATCAAGGTGGAGAGTTGTTAGTTTGTTATACTGTGATCACATTATATCAAAGGTTTATATACATATACCAGGAGCAAGGAAATAAATGAAGAAGGAGATGAAATGTGCAACATGTGCAGAGTAGTTAGTTAGAGTTGCACGTGCTAGATTAAAGAATCACGATTCAAGATTTGGTTTCTTGGTTCTTGGTAACTAATTGTCAACTGTATATAATAAGATTGTATTCATTTGTTTCATATACACAGAAATAAAGTTGCAAGTATTCTTCTGATATTGGTTTTCTCTCATATACATTTTTCATATGTGTGTGACTTATGTTAATTGAATATTGTGCTAGTTTTTGAGTTTTCAATTCTGTTCTTCATTCATTTTCATTCTTAGTCGTGCAAACAGTTTTGCTGTTTCTTTGGTTTGTTTTCTTCTTCTGCAATTCTGAAGCTGTGACAAGCTTATTTGAAAGCTTGGTTTAAAGATTCTGGACAGAAATATGTTTTCAGTGCTGTCGTTTGTGCTCATCCCATGCTGCAAGCTAGCGCAACAATGGCCCAGATTTTTAAGATTTTGGAAACAGATTTTTCAGATCGTTCAGTTCTTGGATCATATATTGCTTCTTTCAGCAGAGATGTGATCAGTGTGAGCTCGAGTTCCATGTCAAGTTCTGCAGAAAGCAGCTGAGAGTGCATGCAGGATCATCACATAATTCCGATTGTAAAATAGAATTTTGACATCAAATTGATGATGTTGCCAATGTTATGCTCTCTTCTTTCTATGAATCTTTATACATTTATATTCTTCTTTTGTACAAAAAAGTTGAATAAAAGCGATTTTTTCGAGTTATTTGTTTTGATCCATCTGGAATTTCAGAATTTTGGACCCCTTCATGACGTGTAAACACGATTTGCCATGTTTTCTTGATTCGACGAGTTTTTCTGATGCGACAGGTGTTCACGACGCCATATGGAACATGATCAAAATGTTCAAACTTCTTAAATTTTACTTCATGTTCAATTGACAAGAATCCTTTTCATAGCGAATTCAAACTATTCTGAAATTTGACATTTGAGATTTTCTTGAATAACATAACTGAATCATAAAAAGCTGTTAATTTAATATAGGACAATTGATTCATGCTCGCATTATTGGTAAATGATTTAACAAGTAAATAATTACTTTATATAAAACCAAAATATTATATATATAATGCTAAGTGCTAATTAATTAATTTAATTGAGAATATTATTGAGTGTTACAATTGATTTATGGATTCGACTCACATTAAAACTGGGATTTATAAGTAAATTTCAAGAGTGATTAAGTTACTCATCAACAATCCTATATGGAACTCTATTTAATTTAAATATTAAAAAAAATCCCTCGTTGTATTCAAGTTATATTCATATGTTAATTAATATTTTGTTTTATCTTTAAACATACCTTTTTTTATATTTTAAATTAGACATATCTTCTTTAATTTAAACCTTCCTTATTAAATCTCCACGATCAACTTCGATTCTTCTCTTTTCTATCAACCATCGCATTCATCTCAATTCTCTTTTAGGTTTTTCTCTCTCGAGTATGCTTCAAATTTCTTTTCATTATCAAGTATTTTTTTTATTAATGGCACTCGATTTTAAAGATTTTAGGCCAATTATTTATTAATAATAATGTATAATTAAAATTTAATTATTTTTATGGTTTTATCTGATAATCCTATCACTGGAGAAAATTCTGGAGGTTAAAGAAAAGAGAGTGTGAAAATTTCTATAGTCACGTCATTACATGTAGAATTTCCCTATAGGCTATCGTCCAAAATAGAACATTGACTCCTATCCATGTCTTACAATCCAAATTCCTATTTTATAGGCTGTGATTCAATCATTATCCGTTATTAATTGACCAGAGAAAAACAAAATTGCCAAAAGGAAAATAATCCACAAAAATTAGAAATCTTGCATTGATTCATATCCATGTCGGACAAGCTCTAGCCCATGCAATTCTGTCGTATAGGAATAACTCTACTCAGCCTGGATCAAATCATTTAAACTTTCTGGTTAGATTTTCTCAGCTGCCAAACATAGTGCTTACGGTTGGGCGTAACTTATTATTCCAGATTTTGTTCTTGTAAGGCTGGCCAAAGTGATAACAATTATGGCTTATCCGCTGTTTAAATTTTTGTATGCAGTATTGATTTATTGTATAGACAGGAGAAATGGCTATAGAAAGTGAAAACAGCAGAAGGAATGGAAATGGATACTTGAAGGAGCCATTCATTGATAGAAAGAATGGAGCTGGACATGGACAATGCCCAAGTACTAAAGGCAGGTTGTGCATGGTTTTACTCGGTACGTTTATAGCAGTTTGTGGATCTTTTGAGTTTGGATCATGTGTAAGCATCTGTATTCAGTATCGTCTTCATTCAATAAATTATCCATTTATTTTGTTTACGCTATAAAATGATTATAAACCTTCTGTTTTTCAGGTGGGATATTCTTCACCAGCCCAATTTGGCATTATGAATGAGCTAGGAGAGTCTTATTCACAGGTACCTTTGATACTGATTTAATTCACTGGTGATGTGACATAAAATCCTTATTTGTCAAAACATAAATAAACAGATTGATTGGTAAACACTAGCTAATATATGTCACTTTAAGAAACTAAATTGTACTTATATTCAGTGAATAAACCTGCTGTCATTTGCAGTACTCAATCTTTGGCTCAATACTGACTATCGGTGCAATAATCGGTGCAATCACTAGCGGACATATTGCTGATTGGGTTGGCCGGAAAGGGGTAGGAAAAAATGATGAGCTTGATTACTCTCTCTTGATCATCTTGGCGTTTTACACGTAATTTTGCTAGCTTTGTTGTGTTTGCAGGCCATGAGAATAGCGTCCGTTATTTGCATAGCAGGATGGCTTTCAATCTTCTTATCTTCAGTATTCCTTTTACTTCAATGTTTCAGATTTCTTATATACATACAGGATGCAGCTATAATGTTATATGATCATTTAACTCAATTCCTTGTCTGTCAGCAGGCCACTCCATTGCTAAATTTTGGAAGATTTAGTACGGGTTGTGGAATAGGAGTTATTTCTTATTCGGTATGCGCGTTACTTTCGTTGTTTGATCATTGTATTTAACAAATGATTTGCAAATTGGGGATTTACAAGAAACTCTTTTTTACACTTTTTTGAACAAATAGGTGCCGGCATACATCGCTGAGATAACCCCGAAAACCTGAGGGGAGCTCTAGCAACGGCAAATCAGGTGTCAAGTTCATTTCTTAACTCTTAAAAAAAATCATATCTGTTCATACTTCTGATCAGACAATTATATCTTCTCTACAGCTCTTTAATGTCACGGGGATACTTGTTGCCTTTGCAGTAGGTTCATGGGTATCCTGGAGGACACTGGCTCTGACTGGTATTTTCCATGTTCAGAATCACACTAATTTTCTTCTTTTTTTTTTCTGATGACAAAAGGGAAAATACTTGGCAACAGGGCCTTATTGAAGTTGAGGTTTCCTAGCAGGAATTGTTCCATGTTTGGTCATGTTAATAGGTCTCTTTTTCATTCCAGAGTCTCCCACATGGCTGGTAAGATCAACTTCTAACTATACTGTACTGTACTGGTTGCAACTTCCTTTCCTAGAGTTCAATGGCAAGGAAATCCGATTCCTGGGCTGCAGGCTATGGTAGGTCAAAATGAGAATTTTGAAGCTGCACTGAGCAAACTTCGTGGAGCTAATGCCGATATTTCTGGAGAACAGACTGAAATTCTAGTACTTGTTCCGTCCCAATTCATTAGTTTCTTAAAATTCATGCATAATTCTATTCTTCCTTCATATCAGATTTGGGTGTTCTAACTAATTTATTGTTATTTTACAGGAATCCATAGCAATTACAAATCGACTTCCTAAAGTTGGTGTACTAGACTTGTTCAATAAAAAGAACATACGATTTGTCATAATAATTTAAAATTAATTTAAAGCAAATTTTGCCTTTATTTCTAATTTTTAAAGAAACCAACAATTGACATAAATTTTTAAAAAATTCTAACGTTTGAATATGTAAAATTTAATTTGAAACAAAATTCCTTTTAAAAAATTTCTGATCTGTCCTTTTTTTTTCTTCTCTAATATCTCAGTTGTATTTTTCCTGTACGGTGCATTCTGTGTAATATCCATGATTTTCACCATCAAATATATACCTGAAACAAAAGGAAGAATTTTGGAAGAGATTCAAGCATCCATGAATTAATTCATTGAATTTGTGTGTATTATCAAATGCAGAAAGACCTCAATTTCTGAAGAAATACTGAATATTATTCCCTTTTTTAATTTAATTCAAGTAGTAGATTGCCTCTTTAATAATACACCTGTTATCTTATCTAACCTTTAACATGACCTACAACATCAAGTATGTATAATTATTTTAATATGTTACGGTAGATTATAATTATTAAGCTGAGTATTTATTCTATATTTCAATATCTATAATGGTACATCCCACGTGCAGGTGCAGGTTCAATTATTAATAAACATGGACAACACCTTTTATGAGTCATGTTAATGTCATCCATTTAAAAATTAAAAACTATATATATCATGGGGAAAGAGAAACTTAAATTTTTGAGTTTTGACAGCATAAATTTTTGTTTTTGTTTTTTCTTGTAAATTATAATATTTTATTTTATTTTATTTTAATTTTTTTTACTCATTTTTTGTTGAACATTATTTGAATTTTTTTATTAAACTAATTATGCAAAATTTTGTTAAATACTGTATTTTATAACTTATTAATAAATATATATTTCTAAAGGAAAATATACAAAAATAATCATAATTTTAAGAATATTTATTAAAATAACTGTATCAAAAATATTTTAACTAAATAAATCAAAAATATCTTTTCTTTTTTTCTTTGTGTATACAGGAGAATTCTAATCGTCAATCAATCATTGCGGAATTTCACTGTCAGATATCCGGGTCTTCTACTATCCTTGGACAGTGCATTAGAAAGGGCCCAGATCCTTAGCTCGAAAGCGCTAGCGACTCACCCAAAGATCGATAGGTATCAAATGATCAGATAAAATTCAGTGCCTCCACCTTGGTACTTCGATCGTGCAATTAGCGTGATTCGAACCCTGGATCTGCCTTATCTCAAGTCCATGTTCTTATCACTCCAACCATCGGTGTAAAAAAAAAACTTTTAAATTATTTCTTATTTAATCAATAGTATCTCATAAAAATTTAAATTATATTCAAAAATTACATTTTCAATTATATTTAAAAATATTATTTTAAATAATACTTTTAAATATAATTTTTATAAAAATATTATTATTTAAAAAATATATTTTTAATTTATTTTATTAAAAATTTTCTGATATAATTGTTTTAATAAATATTCTAAAAAAATATTATTACCTCCGTACATTTTCCTGTTTTTTGAAAGCTGTTAAATAAATATACTGACCTTATTATTCCATTTTCTTCCCACTCAAAATGACTTTTTGGTCCGTTTCAGGAATTTTGTGTCTGGCAATGGGCCATTAATAATCGGTGCAATTTGCAGAAATCAAGCATTGGCCTTTTCTGTGGTTGTCATACTTCCCCAATCTTTTGAAGTACCGAGCATTCCAGAGAGTCGATGAGGTTCGGTTCGGTTCTGTCAATCAAACAAACATTTGAGTAGGAAGACTTTTAGTTGGAATTGTCGATTTCTTTATGCCACAGCCCACAGCCAGTCAAACATTTCAACAGGAAGACTTTTAGTTGGGAGCATCCGAACAATAATTCAACATCGTTGGGACCAATGTCTTTCCCTCATAATTTTTGGTCCCACAATAGCGAGCGTCATGGATGGAACTGGAGTTGGATAGCCAACAGTCGGTTACTTTTTTTTTAAATAAAATTTTTTCTTAAAACCAATGAAAATTATAAAACCTATGTTTATAGTCTTTGCTTTGAAAAATGCATAATTAAATAAATGACTGTTAATTTTGAAAATATATTTGACAAAAACAAATTTTAATTTGAAAATTGCTGAATCAAGCATGTTTTTGGCAAGTTTTTTATCTTTTAAAATAGGAAACTATTTTTCAATAATGCTGCCAAATTGAAATTAAACACCCACGTCACTTCACTCCACCATGTTACACCTAGACTTTGTACGGTGTTAATTTAAATGGTTGCATCATCCACATGGGTCGCTAGCTGGAGCAATGATCTTTTAATTTTCAAAATAAAATTATTTAAGTTTTATTTTATTTTTTACTTTCATAAACTTGTTAAGGTAGTTGGGAAGGGAAGCTGTCGTTAAGAGATATTCTATCTATCACTATTCCCCTCTCGCTCTCTTTTTATTCTCTGAGAAAAGATGGAAGAAAATTCATTAATAACCAGTTCATTCATATTGAAAAGTGGTGTCTCCATTACAAGTTATGATGAAGATCAGCGACAAACTCAGAATTCATCCCCTGCAAATCTTAGGGTTATCTTCAGCAGCACAATTGCCGTTAGCGGTGCCTACGTCTATGGCCATGCAGTAAGTCGAGATTTGATAAGTTAGGGTTCTGTATCTGTCGAAATTCGGTTAAGGGTACTTTTCGTTTATATTTATATAATATTATGATGATTACAAAACTTTTTCATGGTAATCCTCTGACTTTGTCGATTAATTGAGTCCATTTGGTTTTTATTCTCAGGTTGGATATTCATCACCTGCTGAGTCTGGAATAATGGAAGACCTTGGCCTTACAACAGCAGAGGCAAGTAGCTTTATCAGTTAACAAGTCAATGAATTATTCTTCAACTCTTTTCGATTTCTTTTATTTTTGAATTAGATATGGTTTATTATTATAATAAATTTATTAATCAATTAAACTATATTATTATTTCCTAGGGTGGGTTCCTTATATATATTTTTAATTCCCATGAATTTGGAAATTGGAATAGAGTAGGTGATCCTGCATTCAAAGCCCTTGTCGTGATGCATGGGGGGATACTGCTAGAGAGAGACTGTTGCCCATGTCATGTGAATTGTATTAAATAGATAAATAGATAACAGAAAAGAGAACGTGTAAATCCTTAATATTTAGTCAAATACTTGTTTAGTGCTAATAGTTTTTAAAAGATTTATTAAGATTTCAATTTAATAATATAATGATTCTTAGGTTCTATACAATAATGATTAATTAAAAATAGTTAAATCTTATAATTTAATAAAAATATTTAATTATTTATTATATAACATATTAAAAATATACTATTTAATAATATATTACAACTAAACTATAAATTTATTTATTGAATAATATATTATATAAAATAATATAATAAATAATATGCAATTTTTCAAACAATTAATTTTTAACTGCTAAATAAAAGATAATGATTTCTTTTTAATTACTCTTTTTTAATAATATATTTAAAAATAAAGTAATGATATATCTTTAAGAATGAAATTATTATTTTTTATTTAAATTATAAAATAAAATCATATAAATGCATTAATTTCATATAATTTAATAATTAAAATTTAAAATTTAATATTATTTATTATACTATCAGTATGCCTTAAAATAAATAACAAATATATTATATCTATTTTTATAAAACTTCAAGAGTTTGAATTGGGCCCACAAAGTTAGTAGTTAGTAGAAAGCAAGTGAAAAGTATTGTTATTGATAAATACCCTCTTGTGTTAAAGCATGTGACAAATATATCTCTATATTTGCATACAGTGACAAAAATACCCTTACTATTAAGTTCCGTCCACACTTTGTTAACGGAATATACTAGTTCAATATGCAATTACTTATTTACCCTTAATTTTGGACCTACAAGCTGGAAACAATTCTCCTGCGTCTCGGCGTCATCTCCTACCCCAACAAAAACTACTACTGCAAATTTCTCCCCATCAAAAGCCAATACTCAAACAGAAGCGTACTTCTACAAATTTTAAGTTAGACACAATGACATTCATCCTTGCTGCCCGACCTGCTGCTACTACAAACTTCTTTTCTGGTTTTCTCTTACCATCTCTGCTTCGTTTCTTTTGTTGACTCTCCTTGCCTTCTTTGCTTGGATGCGATTCTAGAGTATGTTCAAGAGATTCTTTTGGTGTGAGGACTTCCACAGACATAGGGTCTGACCTTACCTTCTCACATAAACCTCGGTAACCCATTTTGGCCTCCTCCTAAGCAGTTGTTCGCATCAAATCCTAAACCTGGTGGGCTATCTTCCTCGTAATCAATTGAATAAGATTGGTCTGAGCTTAAATCACTCTCTTCACCATCACACTTTTGGGCACGCTTGGACAATGTCATAGCTTCAATCCCAATCTTTGCAGAGTTTCTTTCATCTCTGAGGACAACCTCCCCATCCAATGATTCAGGTTGAACTTCTCCCCAAATGCCTACTCTATCATCTGAGATTGCCCAAATAGTCGATCCAACTAGCGTCTTCGATGAGGCTAAGGGCAGTGTGGATGGAGGCATGATTGGTAAAGAACGGAGGCGGTGAGGTTGTGGCTTTGTGCTGTGGGCGGCCGCTGGTTGCTTGATTAGGAAGAAGAATCTTAGGTTTTTTTATTTTTTTATTTTTTAACGAGGTGATTTTACAGTTTTGCCTTATTTTATTAACATACTTTTAACTTATGTTAGACATTGGGGGTATTTGTCACTGTTTGCAAATATAAGGGAAAATTTGTCAAAAACTTTAAATGCGGACAAGGGATATTTGTCATTAGTTAAAACCATATGGGTATTTATTATTCTCCCCTAGTCATAAAGACAGACCCTTTTGTTTTTTTTTTCTAATTTGGCTGGGATTCTATTTTTTTTTTCCCTTTTACTTAGATTCAGTATTAAAAATATAAAAAAGAGTTAAAAATAACATGTAGTACTATTTACTCAGTATTCTTACTCACTCTTAGCTTGCATAAGATCAATGGTCTAAGATTGATGTTACAATATTAAGTGAAAATTTAAAATTAATGGAACCTTGCCTTTCAAATTTGTGTTTAAATAAATACAATTTAGATGAATGCATATTCGTAATAAATTGTTAATTGAATGTGATATAATAAAAGATAGATAGATAATGTTGTACAAAATCAGAAGATTCTTCAACACTGAAGTAAATTTAAACGAGGACAAGATTCTAACTCCTTAGTGAATTATAACAATACACATTCCCTTATTAATTGCTAGGCCAAGAGCAGTTTCCATGGGAAATCTCTGCCAATGATTTGCATTATGGCAATGCCATCCAATTTATATGTATTAAGCTCACAAAATGCAATGTCATGGTTAGTAAATTAATTAAACTGGTTTAGATACAAAATATTTGATAAGAAAATCTCAAGTGTATTCTAATTTTGCCTGTGAATTATTTCAGTATTCTGTTTTCGGCTCAATATTGACAATAGGAGCAATGTTAGGATCATTGTTGAGTGGGAGGCTTGCTGATCTCATTGGTAGAAGAGGTGTAAGTTTCACAATTCCCCAATCATGGAAATTCAATTGCCTTTATATATGGGTATCAGTTGGTTCAACTGGTAAAATCTATTGAAACTATACATATGATTTCTAGTTTATGAGTGTAATAATTTTTTTACAAATTTCAGTTGCACATATATGGTTTTCCAATATTGTTAACTGATCTAGTAAAGCAGGGAATGGGAGTTTCACAACTATTTTGCATTTCTGGTTGGCTTGCTATGATGTTCTCAAAAGTAAGCTATCTTTCCATTCCTTTCCTTCCAGGAATTTTTTCACCGAAAAACAAAAACAAAAGGGCAAAAAAATAATTGTAATTATAGTTTCACTTCAGACTTAGAAAATCAAACTACTAATTTTCATTGCTTGTTGACAGGATGTAAAGTGGTTAGACATTGGAAGATTTGTAGTAGGATTTGGAATTGGTCTTCTTTCTTTTGTTGTAATTCCTCTAATCTTCCCATATATTTCTTGCTTAATTAACTAATCCCTTGATAATTACTGATGTCTTGCAATCTGTTGTTACACAGATACCCGTATATGTTGCAGAAATTACTCCCAAGCATGTTAGAGGATTATTTACTGCTCTATATCCAGTACGCCATTCCACTCTAAATTTTGATTTAAGGTTTTATTTTCATGCATTTTCTTAAAAGATCAAATTTTCTTAGTTGCTGCATGCTATTAATTTTACAGTTATCGATGGGTTTGGGTCAGTCTTTGGCTTTTCTCTTCGGTTCTCTTGTTAACTGGCGCATCCTGGCTTTAATAGGTCAGTTCTTTATATCTTGTAACTCAACTTAATTTGTATTGGTTTTCATACAATAGCAAGATAGATCCATATGTTAAATGTTCCACGTGTGAATTTCATTTTGCAGGAATTATTCCTGGTCTAATACAGCTGCCTGGCCTATTTTTCATTCCGGAATCCCCTAGATGGCTGGTAAGCCTTACTTAATTTTGGCTAAATTTAGCTGAAAAGAAATAATAAATGTGAAGCATAATTCAGCATTTACTCATTAGTTTCAGAAGTATATTGCTGCACAATAGTTTATGATATGCTCAAAGTATTAGTGCCTAATTGCCCGTAGGCAAAAGTTGGTAAAATGAAAGAGTTTGAAGCTGCATTGCGGAGCCTCAGAGGAGAGAATGTTGATATTTCCCAAGAAGAAGCTGAAATCATGGTAAAATTTTTCCACTTTTATGACTAGCTTTTTGTCAGCTTCAACAACAAATAAAAGAAGCAATTTCTTCAACAACAAACTTACAAGCTGAAATCATAGTAAATTTCTTTTTTAAATTTACAGGAGTATACTAACTTCGTTCGGCAGATGTCTGGAGGTGGATTTCTGAACCTGTTCCAACGGAAATATGTTCAGCCACTCATTGTGAGATCTGCAGATTTTTTATCTGTCCTGTGGCCTCTGAACTCATTATACCTTGTTTGATTTAAGGCATTCCCCAACTGTTTTCGTTTTATCAGGTTGGAGTTGGACTGATTGTAGTCCAAAGATTTGGAGGGGTCTATGGATTTATCTTCTATGCAAGCACTATTTTTGAATCTGCTGGTAATGTGTCTCGCATTTCAATTGACATAATTGATCAAAACAAAATATGTTATGTAGACATGAAAACAATTTTTTGATCACGCTTTTTCACTTTTTAACAGGTTTTCCAAGTAAGGTTGGGACTATAGCAGCAGCTATTGTCCAGGTTAATTATTACTGCCTCTACAAGTGTTATTCCTTCTTGGCTAATTCTTAATTTATACACATTGACAATTCTTAAGTTGGGACACCTTTACTGAACTCGATGGAATTACCATTGAACGTGAAATTGGAAAGTAAATTTAATTGCACTTGAGAATGATGATATGAACATTTGATCTTCTGCAGGTTATAACTACCATTTTGGGAGTAATCCTGGTAGAATATGGGAGACGACCAATGCTACTGGTGATCAGAATGAAAAACTCATGATTTTTTTTTATAATTAGTTTGTACTTTAGATCATCAACAAACTTATACAGAATTTATTCTATCAATATCTGCAGATATCTACATCTGGAGCGTGCTTGGCTTGTTTCATTACAGGACTGGCATTCTTATTCAAGGTTATTTCCAGTTGCAAATATGCATCTAGCTACTGCTTGCCTTCTTCTTATTTTTCTTTTATTTCTTTATTATTATTATTATTATTTTCTGTTTGTGATTCCTTTGATTGCCTGAACGAGTAGGACCTGAACTATGGAGGGGAGCTCCCAGCAATTTTGGCTTTTGTCGGTGTGCTGGTAATGCAAGATGTTTTGTATGATTCTATGCTGTTTCATTTTGGCACATTGAATATCCTGAGATTTATGAGTTGTACTTGTTTTTTGTTCGATCAAATTAGACATATTTGGGTTTTCTTCAAAGTGGCTTGGGAGGGATACCTTGGATTATCATGTCAGAGGTAAAAGTCATCTTATATTAATATCTAATGGCCGATCCCGATCGATAGAAATTATTTTGTTTACCTCAAATGATGGGATTTTCTTTCTATCCTTTCAGATATTTCCTATAAATATAAAGGGTTCAGCTGGAAGCCTTGTTGTTTTTGTTAGCTGGGTTGGATCCTGGGCTGTTTCCTACAGTTTCAGTTTTTTGTTTGAATGGAGCTCAGTAGGTATATCAATACAGCCTTCGTTGGGGAATTTGAATTAAAATACGGGCAGATCATACTGGTTCAAAAATTAATCAAAACTACATTATGAATATGTTTTATATGTTTTCACTGTTTCAGGAATTTTTTTCCTGTACGGTGCCATTTGTGGCCTCGGAATTGTATTCATTTTCAAGTTGGTACCGGAGACGAAGGGTCGAACACTGGAAGAAATACAAGTATCCATGATGAATGGTGACCGTTAAGAAAACCCGTCGAGCATCGTATACAAAGGATACAAACGGTGATAAACAAGCAACACATTAAAGAATTTTGTATCAAGTTGATGTATGTTATGATCGAAAAATATTATGATTTTATATTCTTATTACTGATGTCACTTCAGATCTGTTTGTAATTTGATTAAAAATAGCGTTTGTATTTTTAATGTTTTTTAAAATATCAAATATTAATTGTAAAACATTCTAAACTCTAAAGTGCTGCTGTATTATTTTTTTTTTGTACTTTCTTATTATATATTTTAATTTTTTAAAAATTAGTAAAATAAATTTAAACATAATTTTTTTTTTTAAAATATACAAAAATTTTAATAGTTCATATAGTCATAAAATTATTATTTTCTAAATATTACTCATAAATTTTTATTTTTACATATTTTATATTTAAAAAATAAAAAATAATCAGAAACATGTGAGAAAAATATAAAATTACCATATCAATTTGTATTTAGAGTGTTGTGATAATTTATATATATATATATAATTTATATTTTTAATATAATTATTGTTCTAAAACATGTTATTATTATATTTCACATTTTTTAAATTAGAACATATCTTAAGTATTTATAATAACTTAATTAATTTCTAGCATTAGTTATTTTTTAGTTTTACCAATAATTTTGTAGGCACTAAAATATGCTACCCAGTAAATTTAAGGACTGACGTATTATTTAGAGACATTATCCCATAAGTTTACTGTTTATAATAAATTCTCCGTAATCTCGAAAGAGAAGAACAAAAATGCAAACAAATGATCGCATTCACATACCATATTATTATTCTAAGACAAGATCGTTGGTGCGTCAAAGAGTATCCCATTGAGAGCACAAGAAATATCGAAGAGAGAGAGAGAATTGATGGAAGAAGGGATTCCAAGCAATTTTGCTTGAACCAAGACTGAAACGAATGCCACCACCACCATCACCTGTAATGGCTCCGACACAGCATCGACGCCACCAAGAACAACAGAAGTTGTTTGCAGCAACTTGGTGGCTATCTGCGGCTCTTTCTGATATGGAATTGCTGTAAGTTCAACAGACAACAGAAAACATGAATTCAACTACTATTTGGAAACAACCCTTTTTTTTCTTTTTTCTTAGTTGTATGACGCGCGTTATTTTCTGGGGTGATAATGAAAATGACAACAATGCATATATTTTCAAAACTCTTCTGCATAACATTAACAGTCAACGGAAGTAAAGGAATAACTTGTGACAGGTTGAGCATTTCTCATTAACTGAAAAGACTAATCAACTTGTTTAGGATACTTGCTTACTCGCCTAAAACGGTATCATATTTTATCCGATGTACAACGTGACACATGGTAAAAGAAAAATAGAATGTTTTCGGTGAATTTTATCAATTTGTTGATTGGGAAAATTTTGAGGTAAATACTGTACAATTATGAACGACCACTCCTTTCCCCTTCTATTTCTCCAATCTAAATTGTCAGTAGACTAACCTCCTAATAAAAGTAGATACCTCTCATGAATCTGTACGGGTGTAAACATTATAAACTTCAAAAAAAAAAAAAAGGTTCAAATATAGGTGTAAATTAATATTGTACACTTTAAAAAAGTATTTAAAACTGTCATATTGAGATTTGAATTTATTGAAATTTCTACTTAGCCAATATCAGTAAATTGTAAATATAGTAATTATAAAAAATAATGTTAAAGTGGTCTTATTGATATTTGAATTTATTGGAAGTCCTAGCCTTGGACCAAAATATTTACATAAGTTATCAACCTTTATATATTTTATTTAATCTAATTTTTATTAAACCCATCCAATAAAATATTTATATTGAGCCTGAAAGTGATAATTTAGATCAAAATATAATTATTCGATATGAATTTAATGATAATAATCATATTTGTATTAAAAAAATATAAATAATAAATGAATTGTATTCGTGTTAACTTTTTTTAAACAAATTGTATTTGTGTTTAACCTTATAAATTCGTTAATTCAGTTAAGATATAATTAATTAAATGAATCGTATTTATGTTGAATTAATATAAAACACGAATTGATTTAAAACAATAAAAAAAGAGATAAAATTATAAATTTTGATTTTAATTAAAATAAAATTGTTTCAGTTAAAATAATAATGACATCATTACATGTTAACAGATAATCTATATTTCTAACCCTAAAATGTTAGTTCTCTCAAACTCTATCACCTAGTATCACGTAGCATGGTAGCAGCCATAACCTTCAACTCTCTCAGAATTATTTTATTCCATGCTCATCATTGCCTTTATATAGGCTGATGATTCAAATAGTACACTGGCACGTTCGCCACACTTCTACCGCAATTACAAGATAATAGGAGAACACATGATTAGCCATTACACTAAGTAATAAACTACCCACCCCATCCATGACTAGATGATTGGAAATAAATAACGTGAAACAACTACAAACTCGGTACCAGCATCTATAATCACGAACCCAAATACATAAGACCCGGGATAACACAAACCAATGATATGATCATTAACAAATAATGAAAGTAACTGTGCGAGAAAAGTGGTCAAAAGATACCCATGAGCTGGTGTTGATTTCTTCACGATAATTGATTCTCCAATGGCTGTATTGTCATTAATTCTCACTCTTCTAAGTTTGCTATTGCTATTTGTATTTCTTCAAGTGTTCGCCCCTTGGTCTCCGGCACCAGAAACGCAATAAAAAAGGAAGTTGCAGCGCAAAAGAATGCAAATATCGAAAATGTTCCTGTCAAGAGTAGCCAACACAGACTTGTATAAGCGCATATACGTACACAGAGAAACACAAGAGAAAGATAGGGAGAGAAATTTACAAAATAGGCGAAAGCAGTATATCGGACACCTGTTTTGCTCGATTCAATCATGAAACTGAAAGTGTATCCAACAATCCAATCGCAGCAGTAGTGGAGTAAAATCACTAGACTTCCTGCTAAACCTTTGATGTTTATAGGAAATATCTGAAAAGAAAGTTAATAAGATATTTATGGACTACTGTCGATACATTCACAAAAAGATGTAGAGCTAGATGTATTCATATACCTCGGATATTATGACATTTGGTAACCCTAACATGCCTACTGGGTAAGAAACACATAACCCCTGCTCGTGGATTTAGTAAACAATTAGTCAAATTTTGCTCGAGTTTGGGGGAAAAATTGTCTTTCTGTCGGATTCCATTACCATTATGCCAATGTAAGCAAGAACTGGAGTAACCTCTTTCCAGTGGGGGATGTCCTGCAAAGCAAGTGTTGCATAGAGTGATAAAAATTTGTGAAACAAAAATTGAAAGCTATATAATAAGCGTCAAAATTTTGTTCGTGGAGAACCTGGAAGCCGAATGCCAAAGCTACAGTGGACATACTTAAGCACAGCCCGATGCTAGAAGACTTCAAGTAGAATAATTTATCTTAATTATAAATTGAATTTTCTACTGAATCACTAACTTGATCGAAATGAATTGAATTCTTTGATATCTTTACCATAAGAAGTGGTCTTCTTCCGAATTTATCTGTCAACAGCACCGAAGCAGCAACAACTGGAATCTGTAAAAGGACATTGTATCCATGTGCCTGAGAATCGTAAATAATAGAAAAATCTGACATTTAATTGAGAACTAATTACCTGAATGACAGCCATTGATGTTGTCCCAACGTTGCTTGGAAGATCTGTTATAACAAAAAGATTCATATTATCGTTTGTCTTCAATTTCCATTTTCAAGAATATTACTAGTTCTATGTAATAATTTGAAAACGTTGCTAATTTACCAGCTTCTGCAAATATTGAACTGGCATAGTATGCAATTGCAATCGATCCTCCTAAAGGTTGCAATACCATCAACCCAATTCCTGTCTAAACCAATCAAATAATCAAAATAAAATTCATAGGACTGATTACGTTAGAGATTACAAATGTAAAAACTAGTTTTAAAAACTCACAATAAGTGGATAAGCATATTTCCTCTGAAGCAAATTAAAGATTCCAGCTTTAGAATCCTTCTCAAAGGTCTTTGTATAATCCTGTACAGAAAATGAATCCTCCTTTATATGCCTCAATATTTAAAACTTCAAAATACAATTTCTTTGCTTCGAAGTTCTGCCGAAACTTACTTGTATGTCAATGAATTCTTGAGAAATATCAGCATTCTTTCCCCTGAGTCTGTGCAAAGTATTTTCTAATTCTTTGTCCAAACCAATCTTTGCCTGCAGCCAGTTGTATATATTAATCATGTTCTGCTCTGAACTGATATAAGAATTACGTTACAGAAAAGATTACAAAACCTTGTAGTATTGGACTCACCAACCATCTAGGAGACTCTGGAATGAAAAATAAACCAACAACTTGCAATAGACAAGGAACAAGCACTGAAAATTGAATCAGAAGAAATATAAGAGATTCTTACAGACTTATCATAAAGCAAATGAATTCAATAGGAGGTGAAAGGTTACCGATTAGAGCCAAGTTTCGCCAGGAAACAACAATTCCTAGCAAATACATTACTGAAAGGCCAGAAACATTGAAGAACTGTACATTTGAAAATGTGAACTCTCTTAAATAATTGATCGAATAAATAAGATAATCTATAATTATATAAATATTTATACCGTATAAGATGCTGTAAATGTTCCTCGGATATTCTTGGGTGTTATTTCTGCAATATATACTGGTATCTGTGTTGCAACAATGAATACAACTGCCGTCATACACCCCATTTGTAAATTAAGCAACTACGAAATTGATCACATTATTTACCACATAAGACATAATCCCAGTCCCAATCCCAGTTGAACATCGTCCAATATACAACCACCAAGCATCCTATTAACAAGCACTGAATTCAGTTACAGCCATAACATTAAAAAAAAAGATCAGAAACAAGAAGAAGAATCAGAGGGACAAAACAATAAAAGCAGAAATAGACAACTTTTTTCTTACCAAGTTCAATGTTTGGATAAGTCCAGAATGCAGTATATTCATGCAGGCAAACAAATAAAGCACAGAGAAAAATGAAAAAACCTTAGCAAATGCAATAGCCAGCCACCCAATAGTACAGAATAACTGGGATAACCACATTGCCTGCTCCAAATGTAGTTAAATATTGTTCAATAAAGCAGAAAAAATTGAAAATTGTTCAAAGTTGTATTTTTAGGGTAATGGAATAACTTACGCCTCTTCGACCAATGAGGTCCGCTATTTTCCCACTTACGAATGAGCCTATTATTCCTCCAACAGTCCTTACTGAAGCAAAAACTGAATACTGCGGAAAGAGAAGAGCGAGGGAAGGACATGGTGAATTATATATGAAGCAAAATGTATCACATAGCAGACAAGCATCAATTAATGACTACGCATTTATTTTTAAATTTCGCATTTCATAATCAAGTTGGGTTTGGTGAAGAAAAAAAGGAAGACTTACTTCTTTCAGAGAGAGTCCCAGGTCTGCCATGATTCCAACCTCGGCAGGTGATGAATATCCAGCCTGAAAACAATAACCAACCATTTCTCGGTTATCGGAATAAACTAATCCTTGACAAGGTGGTCTATCAATATAATGAAAGTAATTTCCAGCAAAAAGTGCTTCCTGAAAGCCTATTATTTTGAAGCATCCATAGCTTCTTGTTTTAATCGGAAACTTAGGAATGAAATTAGAGGAACTCCAAGTTCAAGACTGAAAAATCTAGTTTACTAAAATGCTAAGTAGTGAGATACCATTTTGGCTTATCTACCTTTGTTGATATATAGAACGGGAACAAAATAGAAACTGTTAGTATGGTCATTATATCTTTGTAATTACTATTTTTCTATATAGCTGTTACATATATTTGTAATTATGATATAAATAATTTTCTTTAATTAGGATTATAGCTAGCTAGTCAATCTGTCTATTTAAGGAGTATATAATTTTCCATTTTTAGGATAATCTTCAAGCTAATAATTAGGAATGTATAATCAAGTTTATTCCCTATTTAAGGGAAAGACTTTTAATGAAAGAGCATTCAACAAAATTGTCATGGTATCAGAGCCCACTCTCTGAGTTCTCAAGTTCTTTGTTTTGTCTTGTCCTTTGGTTTTATTGATTATATGTGTTGATCAATATTTGGGGTTCTTTTGGTTTGTGGTTTTTGTGGTTATTTTTGTCGTTGGTCATAGAAGTTTTTTTTGAGTTCTTCTTCCTGGTATTTCTTGTGGTCTTCAAGATGACAACTTCGAATCATTTTGAGACTTTTAATGTCCGTTTTACTGGAAAAAATTATTCCTCCTGGGAATTTCAGTTTCAATTATTTGTCACTGGAAAAGATTTATGGGGACATGTAGATGGCAGTGATTCAGCTCCTATGGATTCAAAGGAATTGCTTCAATGGAAAGTTAAGGATGCTCGGGTAATGACCTGGATTTTAGGGTCTGTTGACCCTCTTATTGTTCCTAATCTGCGGCCATATAAGACTGCAAAGGCCATGTGGGATTATTTGAAAAAGGTGTAT
>JAVXUL010000009.1:1576425-1592604 GCA_035590515.1 Trichilia minutiflora | reverse complement strand
TTTATGAGGATAATTTTATTATTTAATTATCAAAATTTTAATTAATTATTATTTAAATTTGAATATTTATTTATTTTATATGATTATTTATATTTTCAAAATTACTTTGTTAGTTTTTAAAATTTTTTGGATTAAAATATAAGATTTTTAAAGTTTATTTTAAAAAAAAGATCAAATTATAAGATTTATAAAATTTATAATTTTTTTTAATTTTTAAAAAAATAAAATCGATATCCGATTTAAATCGAGTATGGATTCTCTTTAAATAGAGGACCGTTTTTTTGATCCCCTGTTTGATCTGAATCGGATCTTAATTAAAAAATTTAGATCTAATTTAAATCAAATTAAGTATTAATTTAACAAAAAAAACCATATCCAATCTGTTTTCAGCCCTAATAAATATTCCACGGTACTCTTGGATGTAATTTCTGCAATATATCAATATATGGGTAACTGGATTGCAACACAAATGCAGCTGTTGTCATACACCTCAAATAGGAAGTATTATTTAAAAAAAAAATTGTGAATTATGAAATTGTTCACATCACTTACCACTTAAGTCATGATTCAAACTCCAATCCCATTTGAACATCGACGAATATACAACCACAAAGCATCCTGTAGTGTTAACAAGCACTGAATCAAATTATCAGCCAAAACATGAAAAGGAAATTAAAGAAGAGGAAGACGAAGAATCTGTTTTTTCCAAGTTCAATGTTTACATAATTTTGAAAAAAAAATCTTTAATTAATGAATAAAATATTTTTTTAGACCTTTTAAATGAATAAATTATTCTTTTTTTTAAGGTTAATATTATAATTTTATTAGATTTATAAGTAAGATAAAATAATAAAAAAGATTTTTTTTTTTTTTTTTTTCAGTCTCTTGTTTTTTTCTTCTCATGGTCCCTCTACCTCTCTCCTAATCTATTTTTTAACTTTGCCCCCGTAATAAATATTTCTGGCTCCGCACCTGATTGTGGACGGAGAGAAACCCTGGCGAATGCAACAGCCAGCCACCCAACAATACAGAAGAACTGGGATAACCACATTGTCTGCTCCAAATAATTATGAGTAGAAGTGAAAAAATTGTTTAAAGTTGAAGACATTTAAGTGGGTAATTAAATAACTTACACTTTTTCGACCCATGTGATCTGCTATTTTCCCATTTATCAATGAACCTATTATTCCTCCAACTGTTACTAGTGAAGCGAAAACTGAGTACTGCAGGATGAGAAGAATAACGGAAGATTATTACATATACAAGTGAAACCTCTAGTCTTTTAACCAGATGTTCAGCCCTTCTCCATTCCACCCAATGTAGGTCTGGTGTCCCATTATTTACTTAGATCGGTATCACTACTGGGAGCAATGATTTCAAGTGAATCTGAATACATATATATTCATTAATGTTGCATTTGTTGTGCACGTGTGTGTGTGTGTTTATAGACGTTTCGCATGAACTATTTGTTTATCTATTTTTAAATTTTGCATTTCAGAAACATACTTCTCCTCGAGTAAGTCCCAGGTCTGCCATGATTCCGTCTTCTGCAGGTTATGAATATCCAGCCTGAAAACAATAAAAAAAAATCAGATTAGTTATTAAATAAATAAGAGAGAATTCCAAGTAAAGAGCGAGGATTGCTTAAATTTTGAAAGAAAATGTATTGATTTGCTCAGACAGCAACCAAAAGAATTAAAAAGAACGAAGAGAGAAACAAAAAAACAACCAACAGTTCCTTACAGAACAGCCATCAGCAAATGAACCACATATAGCCACCGAAGTGCTGAGCACAACAGCAGGTGTACCAGAAGAATCACTTTCTGGCATTGTACTAGCATTGCCAATTTCATTAGTAATAGGTTTTGGCTCAAGAATTAGTCCTTTCTCCAAGCTTTCTGATATCTCCATGTCTTTTGTTTTTCTTCAAAGAAAGAAGTTTGATGACTAGGGTTTTCTACATAATACATGCATATGATAACAATATAAGGAAAAGAATGTAACAATGTAGGTGAATGAAATACATTTTTCTGTATTTCTGTTTCTGATTTACATTCTTCAGCTCACAACTAAAATCTCAGTTTTCAATTCTGCACATGCCCATTTGGGATTTTTTATTAAAAAATAGTAATAATTCAATTATATTTTGGCTTGACAGATCTTCCTGCGTCCTGGCTCATGCGATGATGAGAATTTCCATGCGTATTTCTAAACCTTGATGAGATCCATTGACTTAAATAAATACTAAGCATATCTTATGAGAAACCATGTGGATGGATCCAGTCATTCTGTTCAAAGAAGATATTCGTATTTTGATGGATAGCTCAGTGTCACATAGACTAATTAATACTCAGTCATTCTGTCCAAAGAAGATATTTTTGGTGGACATTTAGTTCGATAATTTTTTGAATTTTTAAAAAGCCACCTCCCACAATTATTTAAAGAAAATTTATCTGCTTGATTTCTTGACGATTATTTTGAATATTTTGTATAATAGAACAAATTAAATTATTTAAAATATTTATTTGTAAAAATAATAGTTTTAACTTTTAATTGAAATAAATAATATTTGAGACTGGCAGAGCTTGGACAGAGTTTGATTGGATCAGCCACTATATTAGCACATTATTTAAGGAATATAATAATATATAGATAAGTAAAATAGAATAAAAAATTATTTAATACTATATATATATTTGAAAGATTTATTTTTGAGAATAGTAGTTTTTATTTAAATGAATAATATTTTAATATTATATTTAAAAAAATAATAATGTAAATAAGTTAAATAGAATAAAAAAATAATTTAATTTATGTTAAATTTATTTGATATTGACTGTTGGTTATGGGGTGTGGCATTGTGAATGCAAGTAAACTGTATTCGTTTGTTTGATTTCTTCATGACTATTTTGAAAATAAAACAATATATCCAATTGAACAAATTAAATTATTTGAAACATTTATTTTTTAAAAATAATAGTTTTCATTTAAATGGACAATATTTTAATATTATATTTTAAAAATATAACAATATAAATAAATGAAATAGAATAAAAATAATTTCACTTTAGGGTAAACTTATTTTTCTATTGATTGTTTTCTTCAATTTAGACCTAATATTTCAATTTATAGGACAAAGAATTATGGGTTAGACTTCTTCTGAATGGAGAAATAGTTAGTACTATGCAGATTAATTGTTTAGTTTTGAATTTAAACTAATTTTATACTCAAATTTTAAGTCTATTAGTATTGTGATACTTGAAATGTTTTTGTTTTTATTTATTTTTTAGTATTTATATTTATTATTTTTTATTAAATTAAATACTAGATTATTTATATTTATATTTTATGTTAAAATTTGTTTAATATGTTGATGTTTTAATATTAAAATTTAAAGGATAAATAAAATTAGTACGTTATAAGTATTTAGTAATTAAATTATTAACATTTTAAGAACATTCAAATTTAATTATATCTGATAATAAATAATTAAATAGATAAATAAATAGTTAAATATGTGAATAATTTAATAATAAAATTAAAATAAATAATATATTTTTTAAAAGAAAAATAATAAATTCCTTTCCATCATCAATTCGACGTTACAATCAAACAAGACCTTATAATCCCTTTCCCCAATTCCTTTTCTCTTTCATTTTTAAATTTTAATAAATTTAATATTTTTTATTATTTTAATCTCTTAAAAATCAATGTTTTTTTTTAAAAATTTATTTTGACCCTTGAACATTTATATTATTCACATATTACTCCCCTTTTCATTGTTGTATTAACTTGTTTAGCATATTTTTTCAGTTTGTATTGGGTTGTATTAATTGAAAAAATAACTTAGTCAAATTCAAAAAAAAAAAAAAAAAATTATTTTTAACTCGAAAATCGTTCAAATTTTTAAGTCAAAAATTATTTTTGATCGTTCTCATGTTCTTAAATTCAAATTACTAAACAATCAAACAATTCGTCCAATAAAGAGTTGGGCTATTTTTCATTGAAAAGGAAGACGGGATTGGAATAGAAGTAAACTAATGCCCAGTAATTCGGAATTGTCAGTCCCAGGTAACGCATCTAGACAAACGAAGGGAGGAGGGACGGTGTTCACAAGAAATTGAAGACCTTGCTATTAGTCCACAACCATAAACAAATGAACCACGTAAGGCCACCAAAGTGCTGCGAACAACAGCAGGTGTAGCTGAAGAATCACTTTCAGGCATTGCACCGCCTGATTGCCATTACCAATTTCACTAGTAACAGAATTTGTCTGAAGAAGTACTGAAGACCTTGCTATTAGTCCTTCCTCCAAGCTTTCTGATGTCTCCATATCTTATTTTCTTCGAAGAAAGAAGTTTTGAAAATTACTTTGAAAATAAAAAATGCTGGAATGATTCAACTCAACACAATGTCCTTGGCGATTTATATGATACTATAATTTCAAAAATAACCCACCTATTTTACATGCTCATAAAATTTTAACTGAG
This sequence comes from Trichilia minutiflora, assembly GCA_035590515.1. Lineage (NCBI taxonomy): Eukaryota > Viridiplantae > Streptophyta > Magnoliopsida > Sapindales > Meliaceae > Trichilia > Trichilia minutiflora. The sequence continues at coordinate 1,588,114 of JAVXUL010000009.1, read as the reverse complement.
TAGCTCTAACGTCATGGTCCATTCACATAAACAAACACTAACCATTAAATACCCAATATCTTATTGGTGAAACTTCATAAATGTATAAATTGTTCCAGGCATTCAGTGGAAAAGCATATTCAAATTTTTTTTTTTGGACAAAAAATAGAAACTAAACTAGGCTTTATATCCTTTGTTTACCCCTAACTTTTTTCAGGGGATACCCAATTGGTTAATTTAAATTTAATCATAGAAAGACTATTGCTTTGGGCAGACAGATCGAAGATGAAGATTTTCTGATCCACTGCAGGATCTGGATGCAAAAGACAGAAATGAGAACAGTTTACAACCATAATGGTAAAAGAATAATGTGTTCATCATGTTACAGGCAAACTTTGGTAGTCCATGATCAGCAAATTTCATGACATCAAATTGTAACATAAACTTTTTTTTTTTCATCAATGTAGAGAATAATAAAAAATCTGACAGTAAACTTGTTCAACAGTTTTGTTTGAAACTATTTTGCAGTATTCATGTGAATGTGTTCACTGGTATGATGATTACACAGAAATTCAACCAAACAGGTTATCTTTATACTTGATTCTCCAGTGGCAGTAGTGCGAAGTCTTCCTAAAGAACCTTTGTAATTGATATTTGTATTTCTTCAAGTGTTCGCCCCTTGGTTTCGGGCACCAGAACTGCAGTGAACACGACAGATGCAGCACAAACGACTGCAAATATAGAAAATGTGCCTGCCAGAGTAGTCAATACAGACTTTGTATGAGCATAAATATACAGAAAATGAAAAGAGAAGATTTCAAAGGAGGCGGGTGGACCATTTCATGTACCTATTGTGCTCCATTCCATCATGAAATTGAAAGTATATGTAGCAGTCCAATTGCAGCACCAGTGGAAGAAAGTCACTAGACTTCCAGCTGAGCCCTTGATGTTTATAGAAAATATCTGAAATGAAAGTTCAATGGATTATTTATCAACTCCTGTTGATAAATATGCTAAAAGTTTTAGAGATACATGCAATATACCTCAGACATAATGACACTTGGTAATCCTGCCATGCCAATCGAGAAAGTCATACTAAGCCCCTGATTAAAGATTCAGTATCGATATTCAATTAGTCACATCCTCTCAAATTTGATATTACTTTAAACTTGCCCACAAAAAATTGAAAAATAGAGTTAAAATTAGTAAGCAACAAGTTACCATTATGCCAATGTACACAAGCACTGGAGTGCTCTCTTCCAAACTGTGAATGTCCTGCACATAAGTGTTCGATACAATGATCTAAATAAGCCAAACAGAATCACAAATTAAAGTGCAGATGTTTCTAAATTTTGTTCTAGAAGAACCTGCAAGCAGAATGCCAATGCCATAATTCCATAACTCAAGCACATTCCTATAGCAGAAGCCTGCAATGCAAGCATATAAACATGTATTCAACGAACAATCACTTTCCCACTGAATGATTAATTTAAGACAAATTCTCTGCCTTGCATTTTTACCATGAGAAGTGGTCTTCTTCCAAATTTATCTGTCAGAAGCACAGATACACCAACAACTGGAACCTGTAACAAACATTGTATGTGCCTGAGAATTGCAAATGGGAAAATTTCAAATTTAATTGAATCAATTACCTGAATGATAGCCATTGATATTGTACCAATGTTGCTTGAAAAATCTGTTACAAGCAAAGATTCCTATTATCATTTCCTTCAATATTCATTCTCAACAAAAATTTTACTAGTTACAAGAAAAAATTACCAGCTTTTGCAAAAATGGAGCTGGCATAATACGCAACGGCGGTCGCTCCTGATAATGGTTGCATTACTGTCACTCCAATTCCAACCTAAACCAATAGAATAATCTACGTAAAAATCATAGGACTAACAACATAAAAATGGACTACATATATTTACAGCATTAAAGACTTACTATGAGTGAATGAGCATATTTTTCCTGGAACAGATTAAAGATTCCAGTTTCTGAGTCCCTTTCGAAGGTCTCCGTATAATCCTATACAATAATCTTGTTATATGCCTCTGGTTGTAAAATTTCAAAATGCTTGCCATTGATGTTTGGCATACAAATTGGAAACTTACTTGTATGTCCGCAGCTTCTTGCGAAATATCAGCATTTTTTCCCCTGAGTATCTGTAGAGTAGTTTCTACTCCTTTCTCACGACCAATCTTCGCCTGTAGTCAATTGTGCAGCTGATTGCATTCTTTTTGAACAATATAAGAACTTTGTCAGAACAAGAAAATCAAAAAGTTTTATATTCAACTTACCAACCATCTAGGAGACTCTGGAATGAAGAATAAACCAACAACTTGCAATACACTTGGAACAGCGGCTGAAAATTAAATCAGATAGAAATATAAGGGACTCTTATTTCTTAAAGACTTGCCAATAAAGCATATGAATTCAAAACAACAGCATAAACAGAAGTTACCAATTAGAGCCAAGGTGTTCCAGGAAACAATTGTTCCTAACAAATACATTACTGAAAGACCAGAAGAAATCAAGAACTGCAGACTTGAAAAAATAAACGCTAATCAATAATCAGTCAGATAAATAATATAGCCCATAATTGTTTAAATTATACACCTGATTAGCCGCTGTATATGCTCCCCGAATATTCTTCGGTGTTATTTCTGCAACATATATGGGTATCTGTCTTGCAACAATATATAACTATTGTGATACATCCCACATGTAAATTGAACAACTGAGAAATCTTTCACATGAATCAAATCACTTACCACATAAGCCATAATTCCAACTCCAATACCAATAGAACATCGTCCAAAATATAATGACCAGGCATCCTGTTAAACATGAACTAAATTACTGCCCAAAACATTAAAAAGAAAGAAGAAAGAGAAAGAAAAAAAAAACAGAAAGGAGGAACCAAAAGTGATTCAAACAATGAATTTATACATGTTTTGGTTGATCTGGAGAACATGCAAGCTTCAGAAATGATTACTGCATATATTGAGGCTAATACATTAATCTACGAAATTGACTCTAATGTCCTATAGATGCTGTTCCTTTTCTTTTTTGCTTCATTTTCCTTCAAAAAAACTTGAGAATTTAATGTATGCAAACTCTGTGTACAGCATTCAAGTAGCCAACAAACAAAATTAAGCATGATTCTCAAGGAGAGAAGGAAAAGTGGAAAAAACCATTGAGAATGCTATTGCCAGCCACCCAACGATACAGAATAACTGGGATAACCACATAGCCTGGTTCACATGTAGTAAATTAAATACTATTAATAAAAGTTAAAGAATATATAACAAGTTGAAAATTTACACACTTGGAAGGTCATTGAACAACTTACACCTCTTCGACCAATAAGATCCGTTATTTTCCCATTTATCAATGAACCTATTATTCCTCCAACTGTCATTAGTGAACCAAAAGCTGAGTACTGCAGAATGAGAATGGGGAGAGAGAAGGACGGTCATTTATTGGAATTAAATGCATCAAATAGCAAAGAATCCTCAATGAATGATCACAAAATGATGATTTATAGTTGAAATAAATACTATGGCCTAAGAGAAGCAATGTAAGCTTACTGCAGCCAGAGAGAGGCCAAGGTCTTCCATGATTCCAGACTGAGCAGGTGATGAATATCCATTCTGCAAATCAATAATCTACAATTAACTCAATCAACAAAAAGCTAATGAGTAGTAGTCTATGATGAAAGTGATTCCCTGAAAAGTGCTTCCTTGAAAGCCTATTTGAAACATATAAAATCTAGTTAACTGAAAAGTGTTGGAAAGTCTGCTCGTACATAAATTTGTGTGATACCATAATCCCAACCCAGATGTTATCTAGTGAAGAATTCTTCCCTTCTAAACTTGAAAGTAAAGAGCATTGCTAAACTCCATGTAATATCCAAATACACCCAAAAAAAAAAAAAAGTTTCCGTATCAGCTATTAAATTAGAAATAAATTAAAAAGTTCCTCAATTTCATTATAATTCAGTCATTTCTTCACATTTTTCCAACAAAATAAGGCATTAATTTGTCAAACCGCAATAATCAAACTCAAAAGCCAAATTAGAATTACGTGATCCAATGATAATGTCACTCACAGAGCAGCCATAGGCAAATGAACCAGATATGGCCACCAAGGTGCTGAGAACAACAGCAGGTGTAGCTGAAGAATCAATTTGCTTTGACTTTGGCTTAAGAAGCGATGAAGACCCTGCAATTAATCCTTCCTCCAAGTATTCTGATCTCTCCATGTCTCTCTCTCTCTCTCTCTCTGTTTTTTTTTTTTAATTCAAAGAAAGAGATGCAAATGAAAGAAAAAGCAATTCCATTCTTAAAAAAGACAAAATGAAAAGCTTCAATTATTATCACTACAGTCACCAAACTTCTCCCTCTTTACGGCTGATGCACCCAAGCTAACCTGAATGGAAAGTTGTCAGCATCGACAGAAAAATTTGGAATAAAGATTTCCGTCCTTACCAACCTTTCTACTTAAATGGTCAGATTTTTTTTTTTTTATTGTAATTAATTTATTATCATATTTTTAATTAAAAAAATACAAAAATAACTATATTTTTTTAATCTTTTTTTTTAAATTAACCATGTTCCAAAAAAAACTTTAATAAATTTAGATAAAACATATATTTTTAAAAAATTTAATTTTAAACTCAATTATCTTAAGTTAAAAGTTGCTTTAGCTTGAAATATAATTTTATTTTAATTTAACAGTTCGAATTAAAATAATTTTTAAATTATAAAAATTGAATTTAAAGATAAATTTATCCAAAACATAAATTTTTTTATTAAATTAATTAAAATTTCTTGAATATAATCAATCGAGAAAAAAAAGTGATTATTTTCTCGTAAGAACAGTTTTGTTTTTACTTCTTTCTTAAAATTGTTCTTTCTATTCTCTCTCTTACTATATCACTTTTCCTTTTTTTATATAAAATTAAAAATAAAGAAACAAAATAAATAAACTATAAGCAGATTTACAATATTATATATATATATATATATATATATATGTATTTGTTACATTTTTTTGGTCTTATTTATATAAAATATAATTGTTTTAATTTTTTAAAAGTAAGCATGTAGTTGTCAAGAAATGACGGAAAAGCTGAAAGAAGGGCCACTCTACTTTTAGGCCCGTTTTATTTTTCTGGGCTGCATCCTGTCAATGGATTACTGAACAGATAAGCCCGTTTTAAGAACACATCGGGCTTGGTGTGGAGAAAAGGTCCCCATGTTTCTAACTCAACAATTTCTGGTTTTCCAGTACTTCGTTATCAAGTACAAGACTACAGAATTTTGAATTGCAATATTCATTGCACTTTTTAATTATGGCCCTATTTGGTAACTTTTGATCCTCATTATCAAATCTGATACCATATCATTTTGTATCACCTTTTGATTCATTTTTACATTTAAATTATGGTAATTCTGATGGAGATTATAAAGAAATATTCATCTAATGTAATAGCCGAGTCCAAATTTATGAGGTGACAGCATACATACAGTAAAAACATGCGAAGAAGACAACATAAAACTACAATATTTTAAAAGAAGGAAGGGATCATAGAAGAAGAAACCATTTTGGAAGGATGGTTATCAGCTCTTCTGATTAAGGAAAAATCTCAGACAAGTGGAGGCTACGGTGGCAGCAGTGGGAATGGAGGTTCTCCAGTCACAAGTGTGGTTGTGCTAGCCACTTTTTGATTATTCATGAGTGGCCAAATCCAAATTGTGCACAGTTGATTTTCAAAAATATGTTTGGTACTTGGATTGTATGTCGCTTCTACTGTTGAGATTCAACAACATGACTAGAAGAATATTCAAAGATATTCAAAGTACAAAATACAAACAGAAACCAATTTTTGGCACTATCATAAATCAAAAGGATGATCACTCTTAGTTCTAGTTAAAAATTTTTGGGTTAACTTACGGTTTATGATTGATTTTGTAGGTGGGATATTCATCACCAGCTCAGTCTGGAATAACCAATGATCTAGGTCTCTCACTCGCAGGGGTAGGCGTGAACTATAAACTTCACTGACTTTTCTTCTTGTCAAAGATCTTGTTTGCGATTCTGCAGTTGCGCTTGTTCATCCTCGCAATTTGTTGTTTTTTCTTACATTTCTTTGCATTTATGATCTTATATCAAAGGAATTCACATGAACATATGTTTCATACTGTGAAAGGGTGCAAGAATGCAACTTTTACTGCCCATCAATAAATTCTTGGTTGGACAATGACTCAGTTACGTCCATATGCTATCAATGACGTTTGGCAGCTTGTTTGTTCTATCATGGAAGTCAACATGAAGTTCATTCATGAATTCGAGAAATGTTTAGAACACTTTGTTAATATTCTAGAACTACTGATGATAATTACATAAGAAGTTACAATGCTGCCTCACTCATTTAAATCGATTTATAAACTAAATTTAAATAGAAGATACTGTATTAACTCCTCTTATTAGTTCTCTTTTCATTTGGCTTCTGCATTGCCCTTCATAAGTTTCCCTATTTTCTACTTTGGTCATCTGCAAGATTCACTTTTCGGTTCCATATTGACTATTGGAGCAATGATAGGTGCAATTATGAGTGGAAGAATAGCTGATTACATTGGCAGAAGAGGTGCAAGTATTTCTCTACAATCCATGGCTATTATATAGCTATATTGAAGAATTTCAGTTCTACTCTACTTTCAAATCTCTAATTTCTCCTAACTTTAGTCATTTTGTGAGACAGACAATGGGCTCCTCAGAGATTTTTTCATTATTGGCTGGCTTGCGATAGTATTGTCAAAGGTACATATTCAAACGAATCTTTCTTTTTTTTTTTTTTTTATTTTCTCTTCCTGACATCTCAATTGTTCCTAATGATGAAAGTTCAGTGCTTCTAAAAGGCTCCCTGGGGGCTAGACCTTGGAAGATTGTTTGTAGAAAATGGAATGGGCCTGCTTTCTTATGTGGTAATTGTTGAGACTATTGCAATTCATGTTTGATTTCTCATTCATAGTTAGTGAGCCAGATAAATTTATTCTAATTCCCGTTAACAGGTTCCTGTGTATGTAGCTGAAATCGCACCCAAAAATCTTCGAGAAGTATTTACAACAGTCCACAGGTAACAAGAAAGGCTCCATAGATTTTTAAGTCATTGTCAATGCATCCCTTAATCATCGAATCTCTGCTGTTTCTCCAGTTGGATGATATACTGTGGCGGGTCAATGAAATATCTGATTGGAGCTTTTCTGAACCAGCGGAACTTGGCTCTTATTGGTAATTTTGTCTACTCGTGTGGTGTTTGAATCTAATTTGAGGTGTTTCTGCAGCATTGGAATTTTTTTATTTCAGGAACTATTCCTTGTCTCGTACAGATTATAGGTCTATTCTTCATCCCAGATTCACCAAGATGGCTGGTAAGTCACATTCATAAATTTACAAATTGTGCTAATGTGGTATTTAAATTTTCTCATGATTTGATGCTAAAAGTCTATTAACACGAGCAATTTATGAATGTGAACGTCTGCAGGCAAAGACTCATAAAGCAAAAGAATGCGAAGCTGCCTGCAGCACCTTAGGGGCGTCAATGCTGATATTTCTGAGGAAGCAGCTGAGATTAGAGTAATTCCTTAACTTTATTATATGATATATTAGACTTCTGATTGGAAAAATTAAAAGCAAGATCTGGTGTTGGCTTTATATCATTCTACAGGATTACACAGACACCCTGCAAAGGTTTTCTCAAGGTGGTGTTCTCGAGTTGTTCCAGAGGAAATACGCACATTCCCTCATTGTCAGCTTCTTAACTCAATCTAATTATGGCTAGTTTTTCTTGAATTCTTTTCTTATTAAACTCTATCTCGCAGATTTATTTATATTGTTGTAAGGTTGAAGTTGGTTTGATGGTACTACAACAATTTGGAGGAGTCAATGGCATTGCATTTTATGCAAATTTTATATTCATATCAGCTGGTAAGTGCAGGCCAATTGCCAATTGTGAATGCTTCCTACGATCAACAGTACACAAAGAAATAAGAAAGTTGAGATTCTCTAATCTCTGATTTTATGGCAGGATTTTCCGATAGGGTTGGGATGATAGCAATGGTTGTTATTCAGGTAGTTGACCATTAAGTGTAATTAAATTGTTGGAATCAAGTCAAGGCTTTTCTGAATCTTTACAAATTCACTTTTTCAGATTCCAATGACACTGTTGGGAGTGTTTTCAATGGACAAATCTGGGCGACGACCTCTTCTGATGGTAAGTTAGAAGCAAAAAACTATGTCCATATTTGTAACATTCTTGGTCTAACAGCCCATGCTGAAGTCTGCTCAAATGCTTACAGGTATCTGCGGCTGGAACATGTTTGGGTTGCCTCCTCATCGCTTTTCATTTCTCTTTCAGGTCCAAAAATGAAGCCCAATTATATGATGATGGATAACTCTCTCATTTTTATGATCTCCACTAACGTATATATGATGTTGCAGGACCTTTACCAATGGAAGGATGCAACTCCTTTTCTGGCCCTTGTTGGAGTCTTGGTAATGTAAGGATTACATACTGTCTAGAATTTTCATTTTTAGCTTAAGGTTTTTCACATTGGCTGCTGAATTGATATCTTATTTGTTTATAATGTTTGATTCTGTGATTAGGTGTACACGGAATCTTTCTCGTTAGGCATGGGAGGAATACCTTGGGTTATACTGTCAGAGATAGACACAAGATTTGCACTATATATGCATAATTTTTTTATAACATTTCACATTACAATATGAATTCTAGCTGAACAAAATTCGTTAATTATACCGTTTCAGGTATTCCCCACAAACATGAAAGTTTCAGCTGGAAGCCTTTAACATTGGTTGGTTGGCTAGGGTCTTGGATTATCTCTTTTGCTTTCAACTTCCTAATGAAATGGAGCCCAGCAGGTAATGCATCATTATTCTTCCTCTTTTCTCTCTTAAAATTATCATGTCAGATACCAACTCTGGCATATTCTGATATCTTTCTTTGATTTTCATTTTCTAAATTTTCCAGGAACATTCTTTATTTTCTCAACCATTTGCTGGTTAACTGTTCTGTTTGTAGCAAAGTTAATACCAAAGACCAAGGGAAGAACTCTGGAAGAAATACTAGCATCTATGAATCTACTTTCAGCTAGAAGAAGATGAATTCGGCATACCTATCTGTCCTATTTTAATCTTTGAACAGTGCAAACAAAAATCACAACAAATTATCTGGAAGGAAATTTAAGGAAAATTTAGAAGTTTGTTGTAAAAGCTGGATACTGTTCATAGGCCAAATGGAGTAAAAGATATCTGCTCTCAGTGCCAACATGATCATATAGTTGCTTGGGTTGGCATCTATTCCTTTATGTATCATAACATTCTCAATGTTGTTCCACTTATTTCATTGGTCTTTAAGCTTCTCTTTTCCTTTTCTGTTGAGGTGAAATTAATACAGGCTACTTTTTACCTTTTCAAACCAAGAGTATTCATATAATTCAGCTCCACCTCTCTTTAGGCGGGGTGAAGTTTGTCTACCTTTTTGCTTTAATTAGGTATTATATTCTCATTTTTGTGAATCAGTGTAGCGGTGGATATGTAAACAAGTGTGACTTAATTAAATTAGGTATTATATTCTCATCCCTTTGGGTTGTGATTTGAATTGAAGATAATTATATTCTTACTTATGAGTAGACTCTTACTATTATTGAAATAGACTTCGTCGATCTATAGTTTCAATGTAAACTCTTAAGAAAAAAATTTAATTATACTATTAAAACTCTCACTTGTAGTAAACGGTTAAATAGTTTATGAGTATGTTGTATATTGAAATAGGTGATTTTAAAAAAACTGAATTGGAAAGGAATTTTAGTTATTTTATTGTAATATTTTAAATATATATATATATTATTTTTCGTTTTTCTTTTAATTCATGAGACAACAAGGACAAAAATCAGATACATCTTTTAATTATATCAAGAAATTCAATATGAATCTTATACTCAGGCCTCTGAATATTTTTTAATTTTCTAAAATAAGATACTATTTATCTATTTATATTAAATAGGACCTAATCCAATAATAATCCATATTAGACTAAATTATTTTAATAAGAGTGGTGTCAGAGATACAAAGTTTTATATATAAACTGATATGTTATTATTAATTAATAAAAATACATAAGCAATACAATTATTAAAAAAATACAGACCATGAGACAATAAAGCAATCATGTCACTTTAGTTTGTATATAAGAATATATATATATATATATTTGTTTGACTAGAAATTAGGGACTAGAAATTAGGGATGATATACGAAGAACTTTTCAGTAGACATGTGACACCTCTATCTGAAAATTTTGATTCTTTTCATTCGCACTAAGCACTGTCTCATCTTCAAAATAGTTAATTTTGGGTTAGGAAACTGTCATACCCTATTTCTAATCCAGAGGATCCCTAATCCAGAGGATCCCTGACCTCTAACCCAGATAAATTCGTTAATTTAAAAATAAAAATAAAAATAATTAAAAATAGTGGCAGATCCTATAACTTTGATCCATTTGTTTTATTATCTGTCAATTTTAAATAACATAATAGCGACAAATCCTACAATTTTAATATAATAAAAATATTAATAAAATACGACTATCATAATACTCAATAAAAGAGATAATTCATCATTTTTATTCTCTTATATTAAATCTCATCACAAGAATAACGTATAAAAGTAAAGTCAAAAGGGTAATAGAGAGATCTTTTTCAATCTCTCTTTTTCTCAAGATCTCTTTTTTCTTCTTAAAGAGCAGACTTTTAAAAAAAAACAAAAGTGAAAGCGAGACTAAAACTTTCTCTTTTTTGTTTTCTCTAGATACATTTTTATTAACTTAAATATCGAAATTTTCTCGTTAAAAAATCCTTCCAATATTACTCCTTAATATGTTATTATTTTGTAAAGCTAAGAAGTACATCTTTACGAGATGGAACCAAAAAATAGACCTACAAACCCGACTTCGTGGGAATCCAATCATATATTTCATTCTATGCATCAATAATTTTTAATATTATTCTTTTAATAATATTATATTTTCAAGCATGTAATTTAAGATTAAGAGATATTTCTATTCATTTTAATAATAATCAATGATCTAGTTGATATAAATAAATAATTATGTATGCATTTAAAAAATTATAAAATTCATAAACTCAAATGTTATTGCACGATTCTTGAATTAGTGATACATACAAGATAGAGATAAAGGTGAAGAGAATACCATAATTAATGGTTCATAATTCTTAAATGTACTTATGAAAGACAGAATATATTTGTAGATTAAATTATTCTTATGGGAGAATGATGTTTACCCTCCTGTGCTTTTTTGAAAATCCAATTATCCTCTTCTCATAATCTTTTCAACAAAAATCCTTCTATTATTTTTTAAAATAATAAATACCCCTTTCACTAAAAAAAATATATATATTTTTATCATATAATTTCATAAATCAAAATAATTATATTTTTTAAAAAATACTTTAAATTTAATTTATAATTTTAATTTTTTATTTATAATATTTTCTACTAAAAAAACTTAAAAATTAATCTTCAAAAATTATATTTAAAATATTTATAAAAATTTATGAAATTTCTTTTATAATTTAAATTTATAAATATTTTATTTTTA
>JAVXUL010000009.1:1566218-1576325 GCA_035590515.1 Trichilia minutiflora | reverse complement strand
ACCAAGAGTATTTTAGTAAATGAAAGTAAGTTTATAAATAATCATTTTTTAATTTTTGATGAATTAAGTTAAAAATTGAAATTTTCAATTTGCTTTCTCTCTTTTGTTCATTCAAGGCAAGGGAATTAGGGATTAATTTGTTCTCTTGGACATCTTGCATTTGTGGGGTTTATTACATCTTTATCAAGCTAAACGTTAGCTTAATTCATGATTAATTTGTTTAATTTTTAAAAATAATACCTTAAATGCTAGATTTATTTTTATAAACCTTGACCTACTTTGATCTATGTAATCCTTCTTTCAATCAATGGTGTGCATGAGTATATCATTAAAATGAGGGATATTATAGCTCAACTTAAGACATTTAAGATTGAAATGTCTGAGTCTTTCTTAGTATATTATATTTTGAACATCGTCTCTCAACCATACGGACTTTTCAAAATTTCGTACAACACACACATAAGGATAAGTGATTTATTAATAAACTATTAATCATGTATGTCCGAGAAAAAGGAAGGTTTTATAATGGAATTAAGAGAAATTTTATGGAGTGCACATTCGATTGTACAAGGAAAGAAGAAAGGACAAGCCAAGTAGAAGTAAAAGGGTAAAATACCAAAAATACCTCCCCAAGTTAAAATTCAAAAGGAATTCAAATGCTTCTTTTATAAGAAAAAAAGGGACGTATATAAAGAAGGATTGCATGAGATTTCAACAGTAGCTTTCCAATAAAGGTATTTCAATCTCTCTTGTTTATTATGAATCCATTATGATTGAGAATTTTTATAACACATGATGGATTGATTCTGATTTTACAATTCATACTACGAATATTTTGTAAGACTTGTAAAACCTAAGAAAGCCAATAAGAATTGAGTAGTACATCTTTTTAAAAAACACAATATGCTCACCTATGAAAGCTATTAGGATAGACAATTTAGTTCTTAAGAGGGATTTTGTAATGGCATTGGAGAAGACCTTTTATATTCCTAGTTTTTATAGGAATTTAATTTTTGTTTTAAGACTTGTACTCTGTGGATATTCCTTTATATTTTTGGATTTATTTGTCAATATTTTTTATAAATATAATCTTATTAGAAATGGTATATTGTCTGATGGTTTTTTTCATATTAACTTATAAAATGATGCTTGTTATAATATAATGCATACTTATACTGGCAATAAAAGATGTGTTATGAATTAATATTCATTTACATTATGGCATCAAATATTTGAACATATCTCGTATAGAGAATCCAAATATTAATAATTAATAAGATACTTAATACTTTGGATTTTAATAATTTTGATACTTATGTGGACTGTATTAAGGGAAACCAAATCAACAAATCAAAGAAAGGTGCCTAAAGCAGTTTTGATATATTAAAGATCATACATACAGATATATGTAGTCATTACTTAAACTCGTATGATCAGAAGTAATTCATCACCTTTATTTATGATTACTCACGATATATTAGATGCTTTTAAAATATTTAAAGCTGAAGTAGAGAAACAATATAGTTTAATGAGTCTAGTTCATTGGATCGTCAGAAGGATAAGTTAATAACTAATATAAACCATGGTGTCAGTAAGCAGGTGGAGCTTGACATAAAAGCTTTAATTATACAACAACCTATAGAGTATAGAATAAATAAAGTGTCGAATATTGATGAACATGATCACACAGACGTTCAACAATCTGAAAATGCACATAAGCAATGGTATAGCATTGTTACTGGCATACAAAGGTGACAGACTAGGCCACCAACATATTATATAAGTTATACAAAGATGGTTTATTATATATTATCTATAGTAGAAACAGTTAATATATACAAGCCTAACAGTTATTCTAAAACTAGATAGTGGTTAAGCGCTAAGAATAAAGAGATAGAGTCATTGCGAAAAAAATCAGATCTAAAAACTAGTTACATTGTTTGAGGGACAATGAATGGTAAAATGCAAATAAGTTTACAAGAAAAATAAAGGCATACTAAAAGTTAAAGTTTTGAAATACAAGATATATCTAATAGCAAAGAGTTACATTCAAGGAGAGGGATAGACTTTAATGAAATGTTCTTTCTAGTAATGAAATATAATTCTATCAAAATGTTGTTAGCTATGGTTGCTGTTTATAATCTACACCTTAAGCAATTAAATATAAAAATAGTTTTCTTATATGGTAATTTCTAAGAACAAATATGTATAAATCAACCAAATTGTTTGTCCAAGTAAAGAAAATCATATTTGTCTCCTTAAGAAATTATTATATTATTTGAAATAGTCTCTTAGATAATGGTATAAAAAGTTTGACAACTTCATAATTGATAATAGTTACACAAAGAGTGCGTATGATAGTTATGTATATCATAGAAAACTTGATAATAATGATTTTATTTATCTGTTACTTCATATTGATGATATGCTTATAACCGCTAAAACATGTTAAATATTAATTTGCTAAAAATATAACTTAGGGATGAGTTTAAGATGAAAAAGTTGGATGCAACAAAGAGAATTTTGGGTATGGAGATTCATAGTGATAAGAGTTTAAGAACTCTGTTCTTGCCACAGTAGAGTTATATTAAAAGGTTCCTTGACAAGTTTAATATAAAGAATCATAAGCATGTGAGTAATCTATTAGCTACTCACTTTAGATTATCTATAGACTTATCATCTAGACATTAGAAGAAGGTGGAGCATATGATGTAGATTTCCAATTCAAATATTATTAGGAGCATTACATATGCTATAATTTATACTAGACCTGATTTAATTCAAGCAATAAGTACAATGAGTAAGTATATGATGTCTCCTAAAAAGAAACATTTGAATGTTGTTCAATGGACATTATAGTTTTTAAAAGGTTCTATAAATGTAAGGTTAACGGTCCACAAGACTACATTTAGTATAAATAATTTAGCTGACTTTATGGATTCTAATCATGTAGGAGATTTTTGACAAGGCATGTCTTTACTTTATCTGGATATACTATTATTTGAAAGGCAATTTTGCAACCTATAATAGCTCATTCTACTATAAAGCTTGAGTATATAGTAATTACAGAGGCAATAAAAGAAGTAAGGTGGTTGAGAGGTCTAATAAGCGGTCTTGATCTACCACAACAATGGATATTGGTACAAAATTATGGTCTTTAAAAGGTTCTATAAATGTGAGGTTAATGATCAACAAAACCACATTTAGCACAAATAAGTTAGTTGACTATGTGGATTTTAGTTATGTAGGAGATTTTTGATTGGGTAAGCTTTTATTTTATTCAATTGGAAGACAATTTTACAATCCATAATAGCTCTTTTTATAGCAAAGACTGAGTATATAGCTATTACAGAGGTAATAAAAGAAGCAAGTTGGTTGAGAGGTCTAGTAAGTGATCTTGGTCTACCATAATAGCGGATATTGGTGCATTGTGATAGTTGAAGTGCCATCCACCTAATTAAAACTTAGATTTTTCGTGAAGAAACAAAGTATATTGATGTTAGGTAATATTTAATTCGAAACATTGTTTCAAAAGATTCTGTGACAATCTAGAAGATTTCTACCCATGAAAATCTAGTTGAGATGCTGACTAAGACACTTTCAATAGTCAAGTTCAAGTATTACTTAGACATGATTGGTATTTACATCTTGAGATAAGCTTCTTGGTATATTATAAAGGTCAAGAGAATAAACGCTGGTGATAAAGATAATGTAAATGTAGAGGTGGAGATTTATCAAGTTTGGCATTTATTTGATACTTGGGTATTAATAATACATACAAGTATATATATTGTATAAGACATATGTTAAATTTAATTGATTTTGTAAGCTTGGTCTATGATTTATATATTTTTATAAATGTATACTATAAGATACACATATGTAACCTTTTTGTTACTCTCATAGTGAAAATTTTTTTCTTTCCCGTGATTTTTTTTTTTTACATATTATAAAGATTTATCACTAAATTTTAGTATCCTTTTATTGTTTAAATTGCTTTTCTGATATCTTGTATCATTGTTTATTATTTGCTTAATCTTTATTTCTACATTACATTTTATTTTAAATAAAAAAAAGATTTTACTCTTCCTTCAAATTTTCCCGTATCTTCTTTCTGTTTTTTCTTTCACTTTTCTCCTTTCTTTTATAAAATAAAAAAATTATATATAATATGAACATTTTAATCATATTATACACCAGATGATATATAATACGTATGTAAAATGGGTTAAAAATCTAGAAGTGAGATAATAATATTTTGCATTCTCTTATAATATGCAAAAATATCAATATTTACAATTTTTGTCACTTTTTTGGTCTAATTTATTTTAAATATTTTTTTTTAAAATTTTTAAAAAGTTTTATTTGTTTTGGGAGCTCCATGTACTCCAATCCTAAAGAAATGGCGGAAAAGCTGAAGACGGGCTACTCTACTTTTTGGCCCGTTTTATTTTTCTGGGCGGGATCTGTCAATGGATCAATAAAATAATTTACTCGGAGACCATAACTTTTCAAAGTAGGCCCACGTTTTTGGGAACACATTGGCCTTGGCGCGAAAATGAGTCTCACGTGGTCACTCGTGTGGCGAAGAGGAAAATGTCTCCATGACTCCACAATTTGTAGTTCTTCCCTATCAAGTAAAAGACTACAGAATTTTGAATCGCAATATTCATTACACTTTCTTGATTATATCTCTAGTGGGTAACTTTTTATCTTCATCATCAAATCAGATTCCATATTTTTTGATTCACCTTCAGATTCATTTTTATATGTAATTTGTGGTAACTTTCATGGTTGTTATAAAGAAATATTCATTTAAAGTAGTAGCCGAGTTCAAATTTATCAGGTGACAGCATACATGCAGTAAAAAGATTCGAAAAAGATAACATAAAAGACAAACAAACAAACAAAACATTCAAACCTCCACGTCATATGGAACCCTCCACACTCTGATAATTATTAATCTTGTTCTTTTGTTCATGCGGACAACGCAAATCTTAATTCCTTCTCACTCTTTGCTCTATTCCTAGAATATAAATAATTTATCTGCGTTTGCTATCATTTGAGAAATTTCTCATTTCTCATTAGTCCATCTTGTTTGTTTGGGTTGGGCTTATCTTTTAAAAGAAGGAAGAGGGATCATGGGAAAAGAAAGCATTTTTGAAGGAGGGTTATCAGATCCTCTGATTAAGGAAAAGTTTCATATAAGGGGGGCTGCGGTAGCAGGACTGGTGCTGCTGCTGGTGGTGGAGGTGGCGGCAGTGTTGAGAGTGGAAATTCTTCAGCCACAAGTGTGGTTGTGCTCGCCACTTTTGTTGCTGTCTGCGGTTCGTATGTTTTTGGTTCTGCTGTAAGTATTGGATTGATTGCTCGAAAGTGCCAATTCCAAATTGTGCACAGTTGATTTTCAAAAATATATTTGGTACTTGGACTGTATTTCCCTTGTATTGTTGAGATTCAATAACATGACTAGAAAAATATTCAAAGATAGCTTTTTGCGATTCTACATTTGATAGTTAGAGATGTTCGTGGCTGAGTAGAAAGTATAAACAGCAACCAATTTTTTGCACTATCATAGATTAAAGAATTATTACTCTTAGTACTAGTTAAAAAATTTTGGGTTAACTAATGGTTTATGATTGATTTTGTAGGCGGGATATTCATCGCCTGCTCAGTCTGGAATAACCAATGATCTGGGTCTGTCCGTCGCAGAGGTAGGCATGAACTATAAACTTCACTCAGTTTCTTATTGTCAAAGATCTTGTTTGCGATTGTGCAGTTGTACTTGTTCATCCTTGCAATTTGATGTTTTTTCTTACATTTCTTTGCATTACATCCTTTGTATTTATGATCTTACATAAAAAGGAATTCACATGATTATATGTTTCATATTGTGAAAGGATGCAAGAATGCAACTTTTACTGCCCATCAATAAGCTCTTGGTAGATCAATGAGTCATTATGTCCACATCCCCTCATCAATGAGGTTTGGCAGCTTGCTTGTTCTATCATGGAAGTCTGCATGAAGTTCATTCATGAATTGGAGAAATGTTTAGAACACTATGTTAATATTCTAAAACTGCTGGTCATAATTATATGAGAAGTGACAAGGCTGCTTCAATCATGTAAATTGGTTCATAAAACTAAATTTAAATAGAATATACTGCATCCATTCCTCTTATTAGTTCTCTTTTCATTTGTTTCTGCATTGCCCTTAATAAGTTTTCCCCATTTTTCTACTTTGATCATCTGCAGTATTCACTTTTCGGTTCAATATTGACTATCGGAGCAATGATAGGTGCAACTATGAGTGGGAGAATAGCAGATTTCATTGGCAGAAGAGGTGTAAGTATTTCTCAACAACCCACATCTATTATCAAGCTATATTGAAGAATTTCAGTTCTAGTCTACTTTCAAATATCAAATTTCTCTTAACTTTGCTCATTTTGTGGGGCAGACAATGGGCTGCTCAGAGATTTTTTGCACTATTGGGTGGCTTGCGATAGTATTCTCAAAGGTACATATTAAAAACATTTTTTTCATTATCTTCTCCTCCTTACATCTCAGTTGTTCCCAATATTGAAAGTTCAGTGCTTGTGAAAGGCTGCCTGGTGGTTAGACCTTGGAAGACTGTTTGTAGGATATGGGATGGGCGTGCTTTCGTACGTGGTAATTGTTGAGACTATTGCAATTCATGTCTGATTATTTATTCATAACTAGTGAGCCAGATATAGTTATTCTAATTCCCATTAACAGGTTCCTGTTTATATAGCCGAAATCACACCCAAAAATCTTCGAGGAGCATTTACGGCAGTCCACCAGGTAACATGAAAAGCTCCATTGATTTGTAAGTCATTGTCAATGCATCCCTTAAGCATCTGATCTCTGTTGTTTCTTCAGTTTATGATATGTTGTGGTGTATCAATGACATATCTGATTGGAGCTTTTCTGAACTGGCGGACCTTGGCTCTTATTGGTAATTTTATCTACTCTTGTGGTTTTTGAATCTAATTTGAGGTGTTTTTGTAACATTGGAATTCTTTTTTATTTCAGGAACTATTCCATGCCTCATACAGATTATAGGTCTATTCTTCATCCCAGAATCACCAAGATGGCTGGTAACTCACATTCATAAATTTATAAATTCTAATTTAGTATTTAAATTTTCTCATGGTTTGATGCTAAAAGTCTGTCACCGATTTTTGAAATGGGAACAGCTGCAGGCAAAGACTGGTAAAGCAAAAGAATGCGAAGCTGCCCTGCAGCACCTTAGGGGCGTAAATGCTGATATTTCTGAGGAAGCAGCTGAGATTAGAGTAATTTCTTAACTTTATCATATGATATATTAGACATTGGAAAAATTAAAAGTAAGAGCTGATGTTGGCTTTATATCACTCTACAGGATTACACAGAAACCCTCCAGAGGTTTTCTGAAGGTGGTGTTCTTGAGTTGTTCCAGAGGAAATACGCACATTCCCTCATTGTGAACTTCTTAACTCAATCTAACTACGGCAAGTTTTGTTTGATTTCACTATTTTGTAACCTCTATCTCACAGATTTATTTAAATTGTTGTAAGGTTGGAGTTGGCTTAATGGTACTACAACAATTTGGAGGGGTCAATGGCATTGCATTTTATGCAAGTGCTATATTCATATCAGCTGGTAAGTGAAGGCCAATCATGAATACTTCCTATTATCAACAGGCTACAAAGAAATGACAAAGTGAAGATGCACTAATTTCTGATTTTATGGCAGGATTTTCTGATAGGGTTGGGATGATAGCAATGGTTGTTATTCAGGTAGTTGACTATTAGCTGTAATTAAATTGTTAGAATCAGGTCCAGGCTTTTCTGAATCTTTGCAAATTCACTTTTCCAGGTTCCAATGACACTGTTGGGAGTGCTTTTAATGGACATGTCTGGATGACGACCTCTTCTGATGGTAAGTAAGAAGCAAAAAAATATGTTCCATAATTGAAATATACTTGGTCTAATAGCCCATGCTGAAGTCTGCTAATGCTTACAGGTATCTGCAGCTGGAACATGCTTGGGTTGCCTCCTCACCACATTGTCATTTCTCTTGCAGGTCCAAAAATGGAGCCTAACTATATGACGATGAATCGGTTTTTCTTATTTTATAATCTCCAATAACATATGGACATTGTGTCTTGCAGGACGTTGACCAATGGAAGGAGGCAACACCTGTTCTGGCTCTGGTTGGAGTCTTGGTAATGAAAGGATTGCATACTGTCCAGAATTTTCATTTTCTGCCTTAACATTTTGCAGATTGGCGGCTGAAATGATATCTTATTTGTTCATTTGTTTGACTCTGTGATTAGTTGTATACAGGATCTTTCTCATTAGGCATGGGAGGAATACCTTGGGTTATAATGTCAGAGGTAGACAGAATATTTTTGCTATATATGCATTACTTTTTGATAATATTCCACATTACAATATGAATCCTAACTGAACGGAATTTGTTAATATTACTGTCTCAGGTATTCCCTATAAACATGAAAGGCTCAGCTGGAAGTCTTGTAACATTGGTTAGTTGGTTAGGGTCTTGGATTATCTCTTTTGCTTTCAACTTCCTAATGAAATGGAGCTCAGCAGGTAATGCTTCATTATTCCTCTTTTCTTTCTCAAGTTATCATATCAGGTACCAACTCTGATATATTCCAGTATCTTTCCTTCATTTTCTTTTTCTTAAATTTCCAGGAACGTTCTTTATGTTCTCGATCATTTGCGGGTTAACTGTTCTGTTCATAGCAAAGTTGGTACCAGAGACCAAGGGAAGAACTCTGGAAGAAATACAAGCATCCATGAATCCATTTTCAACTAGAAGATGAACTTGGCATACCTATCAGGCTTATTGTAATCTTTGAACAGTGCAAATAAAAATGACTACAAATTATATGGAAGGAAATTTAAGGAAAATTTAGAAGTTTCTTGTAAAAGCTGAATACTGTTCATAGGCCAAATGGAGTAAAAAATATATGCTTTGACTGCTCTTAGTACCAACATGATCATGTGATCTGTTCTTTCTGGTTCATAACATTCTCAATGTTCTTTCACTTACTTCATTGCCCGTCAAGCTTTCCTCTTCGTTTTTTGTTCAGGTGAAACTAATACAGACGACGAATAAACATTTTAACTTTTCAAACAAATACGAAGTGATAATGAAGAACCTTCACATCAGCAAATGCAGACCCTGCAAAATGTCATTAGGAGATTTTGATTAGTCAGGCAATACGGATGCTCAATTTTTTTTTCTTTTCTTTTTTTTTCTTTTTTTTTTCATGTGATCTTTGTATAAGAATTTTTGGGGTTCAAACCCTACTCATATTGGATTGGGAAGGAATTTTAGTTAGGGTTGCATCCCAATTTTTTTTTAATGCTCATATTTTAATAAAAGAAATTATTATAAAAATATTCTTAATATCGATTACTATTATAGATAAAATAAAAGTATGTTTTGATATCCATCAAAACACATTCACTTCCAATATTTTTTGTTTTAAATATTAAATTTTTTCTTTTTAATATAAAAATAATTTATCATAAATTTGTACAATGAGCTCTTAAAAAAAAAATCAATTTTAAGAAAATTCCAACAGTGTATATGAATTTTTTTATATGTTAATTTTATAAATTATCTCTATAATTTATAAATTATTGCGTACGAAATTTATGAAATATGATCTCCAATTATAATTATATCTTATTTCAATTTAATCAATTGGGTTTTTGTAATTCTTAATTTTATTTTCTCCTTGCGGAGGTTATTAATTTATATAATGTTCAATTTTGTTTGATTCGTACAAATATTCATATTTATTTACAATAAAATGCATAATATTAGTATGGTATTTTAATATTAACTTATAAAATAATCTGTTGGATTAATCATCATATTAAAAAAAAGTTAAAATTTTATTTTGGGCTGAGCTAAATTTATGGGGAAAAACATGGATTGTCTTTTATTTATGAGAGATGAGACTGCTATTAGGTAAGGGTGTCAATTCGGATAAACGAATGATATTCGTATCGTGTCAATGAACTTATAATATTTTTTTGTACTCATCCGAATACGATCCATTTATTAA
>JAVXUL010000009.1:1539144-1552220 GCA_035590515.1 Trichilia minutiflora | reverse complement strand
CTGCACAGTTTTCAATTAAATTGATTATTTAATTAAAAACTGGGGGGCTTACTGTTGGGGGATTTTACTGAGGCCTAGCCCAGCGTCCCAGGCCCATCTCCATGCCTTTGTCCAAGCCCGCCACATGCACATATCCAGCACTTATACGGCGTCGTTATGAGAAGATGGTCAGGCTAACAGACCGAGACAACCAGTCAGGGAGTCGGCTCAACAGTCTACTACGCAGCAGTACAGATATGCAGATACTCGGGGTATACTAGTCCCCACCCCTCCACCTTATGGCGACATCAAGGCTACAACCTGCCACATGAAGATCTCCCGAGAGCCAGGGGATTTCACTCTCGGAGGAGTTGGAAGCTACACTCGGAAATACGGACATTCGAGGGCTCGGGGATGACATGGTAAGGAATAGTATCACAATTCCTCACGTCTTTTAACTTTGTAATAGGTCACCCAAGGCATGTTAGCTATGCAGTAACATATGTCCTTGGGACCGTCATCTGGCCATTCTAGCTTGCCAGCTCACCACCTCCTCTATATTATCACTATCCTTTTCCCATCAAAGAACTACGTGTGACTTGATCCCCCCATCAGCAAAGAAGAAGAGAGAAAGAGATAGAAGAACTAAGAGAGAGAAGCACCAGAGGAACCAGGAGAAGAGAGGAACGAGAGGAGGAAGGAAGGGGGTTACGTAGGCAGCTTAGGTCTCTCCCCAAGTCCAGTCACAAACACATCCAAAACTGATCAACCACCGTACTAACGTAGTCCGAGATACTTTCTGTGCGTGTCTTGCAGCCTCGAATTCAAAGACGAGAAGAAAAAAAAAATCTACTGGTATAAAAAAATCGCCGTGATATTTTCTTACATCAACAAATATAAAGATCGTAAATATATCCAAAAGTTAGTATCAAACTGAAAAACAAACACAAATGTTAGGCGATCACAATATGATTACCATAATCAAATATATAAATATCTAAATATTTGTTGTCATCTTTTAACGTTCAACATTGTGTTATGTGCTTCATTACTCAATTAAGTTTAATGACCCTTTCAAATAAATAAAAGAGATTTCTTAGGTGTATATAATAATATTAATCTTCATTGAAAAGCAAGGGGATGTTTCTTATATGGTAGACAGCTCCCTCCGCATATGAGAAGCATAGTTTTCGGTTCCCGCGTTTGTTTGACTTTTGCATGTGTTTCCATTGCTTTGTTCTAGTATGTTTGATCGTGAACGTGAATTTATATATTGAAAATTGAAAGTATTGTCAAAGTTTGTTTTTGAAATCAAAATTTCATAGCTGTACCCACAAAATTAATTGAAAAAAAAAAACAAAGGATCAAGGCTTGGAAGTGTTCCACGAGCAATCCAATGTTAAAAAAGAAAAGCAAAGATTTGACTTTTTCTGGGCATGTATAAACTGGAACATAGCAGGATTTCATCTCTCCTATCTCTATAAGGCTGCCTCAAACAAAAGTCAGCAACCAAATTTGCATTATTTACTAGAAACCCTTTTCACAAAATAGATAACCTGAAACTTGTTTTGACCTAATTCCATTCAATCCAAAACAAAACCATTTTTTGAGTAGAACTCAACCAAAGACAAACCATTCAATTCAACAGAAAGGTTGTCAACCATTATTATTCTTTCTTTCATCATATTCTAGAGGGGGATTACTCACCGGCATGAAATTTAGGGATGTCAAAATAATTCATTCTTTAATAACATATTACTAAAAAAACAAATATTTATTCAAAATCTTTTATTTTTAAGAATAAGAAAAAAACAAATTAACAATCCTGTAATTCATTATAAAATAAAAGTTATAAATATTAATTATTAATATAAATTTATTAATCTTAAAATACAACAAAAATAACATAATTTTAATTATTTTGGTATGAGTACTACCATTTTAATTAAATGGTTAATAATGATTAACAATTACAACAGCACTACACGTATTTAGGGGTGATCATTTGGATCACGATATGATTATTCGATATAAATTTGATATAATTAAACAGATTCGAATTTAAAAATTTTGACACGAATAATAATCGAATCGTATTCGTTTTATACGATTAATAATCGTGTTGGATTCGGATTTAATCTTCTAAATCCGTTTATTCGATTAAAATACGATCAAGATACGATTTAATAAATTAATAATTATGTTTAAATAAGTAATTATTTAATATTATAATTTTAATTATTTATATTTGATATTTAATTTATATTTAAATAAATAAATAATTAAATAAATTAAATTTTATATTAATTAATTAAATAAATTAAATAGATTAGATTGAATTAATAATTTAATATTATATTATATTATTTATTTAAAAAATAATAACATAATTAATAAATAAATTATATTTAAATTAAAGATTATTAATATGATTAATAAATGAATTATTCAAACATATTATTTTACATTAAAATAAAAAATTAAAATATATAAGGGATAGCAAGCTATAAATAACAGAATTATTCGAACATAAACCCACAACCAGCCCCCTCAATTTCTGTTTTGGGCTCACACGAAAACAGAGAAAGCAAATAGAGTACAGAGGAAGCAGAGATTGATTGCGGACAAAGTTTGGAAATGCCTCCGTTGCCGAATCAAAACAATCATCCGAGGCACATTCTTCCGAAGCGAATCATTCTTGTACGGCACGGAGAGTCGCACGGGAACCTAGACAAAGACGCATACGTCACCACTCCCGATCACAAAATACAATTAACGCCGGTCGGGATCGAGCAGGCTCGACAATGCGGGTTACATTTGCGGTCATTAATATCCTGCAATGGATCGGCGTCAAACTACCGATTGTACTTCTACGTGTCACCTTACGATCGAACCCTGTCCACTCTACGAGAGATCGGCAGATCGTTTTCAAGGAAGAGAGTCATCGGGGTCAGAGAAGAGTGCAGGATTAGAGAACAGGATTTCGGTAACTTCCAGGTACTTGCATCCGTATAAAAAATGAAATTTTTGCTTTGGTCAAATTCGGGGATTCTATATTTAGTTAAAAGTTTGTATTTTTTTTTTCCAAATAGTTTCTTTCGTTTTGTTTTCATGAAGGTTCGAGAGAGGATGAAAATAATAAAGGAGACACGGGAGAGGTTCGGAAGATTTTTTTATCGGTTTCCTGAAGGCGAGTCAGCCGCAGATGTTTTCGATCGGGTTTCGAGTACGTTTTTTTTTTTTTTTTTTTTTTTTTTTAATTTTAATTTTTTTCTTTGTTTATTATTTTAGCTTGTTTGTTATTTAGTGCATTGATTCGTGACTATTGGGTTTACATTTATATATTATAATATTAGCCTTCAAGAGAAAGAAAAGTATATTATTAGCTTTCAAGAGCAAGAAAAGTAAATTGAAATTCGTACTTTGAATGACGGCTCGGCTCACTAAAAGTGCTTTCATTGATTTTGATGGAAGAACACAAGTGATGTACTTGTAAAATAAGTTCTTAGAATTGACGATTACCATCTTACTTATATGTAATGTTCCCTTGTTTTGGGACATCTTCCTTGGTAGTGGTTGTTGAGTGTAATGTACTTGGATTTGAATAAGTTTGATGTTCGATACCTCTTCTCTTGAGGAGGTATGGTAGTTTGACGTCAAAATTATTGGTTCCTTTGAGACTATTTAAAACGCCTAAGAGAATGTTATCAGAATTTTGGGAGTGATTTCAGATTATGGAACAAAAGCAAACAAGGCACTTTAAGAACAGGTTCGGTGTTTTTTGTCATGTTCATAAACCTGTTGTGTGGCCTTGTTTTTGCTAGTGGATTTGTTTTTGCGATTAATATGTGAGGCTTCGTGTCCTTTTGGAAGTACCTTTTCTTTTTTTAAGCTCCATAAGAAAGTGGAACTGGTGTGGGGGTTTATTAAGTGATAAATTTGATAATATATTGTGGTCAAAAGTTGGCCTTCCTGGGATTTGGTCATGGGCTTGGTAGGCACTCTCATTCCTTTTATATTGAAGTAATGAAAAGATATCAAGGATTTTTTTGGTGTTTCATTTGCTTTTTTATAAGATGAATTTTCTCTAACTAGAGTAAAAGTTGGCTCACTGAAATGGGTAATTGAACTAGTGTTGTTAGATTTAAACAGGAGGTAGGAGAAAAAGAGATGTGTGATCTGATCCATCCTACAAACAGGGTTTTACATCAACAATGTCAAACAGAACCACTCAGAAAAGAAAAAAATAAACAAATAACAAACAGGGAAAAAGCAACTCTTTTGTCCTTTTATACAGCGGATAACTCTTGGTTCTGTGTTTCTCACAAAACTCGTGGTTCCGTAGCCCCCAGTACTTTGTGATATTTTCACTGGCTTGACTTCAATTATGTTGTGATTTTCTGAAGTTTGAATGCTGAATGGATCGAGTTTGCTAGTTGAAGTGCTAAAAACCTATGCTAATGTGATTTCTTATAAAGCGAAGCACTTCTGAACTTTATTAACAGCCATGTTGATCTAGGTAGCTCCCTTACGAATTTAATAAAATAACTCTAGGGACGTTATTGGAGATAATGTTAATTGATGTTTCATTGTTTCCATTGGCTAATTTTTCAATATACTGATAGAGAAATATGGTTATCTTTGCATGTAATTGAAATTTATTTTCTCTTGAATTGTTTGTTTACTTTTGATTATCATACTAGCACGCTTTTTTACAAGCATAACATGCTCAATCCATTCCTTTTGGCCTTTCTTTCTTGAAGTAGATTCATGATCAAGGAGAAATTTTTCGCTATGATTTTAGATAACTAAACTAGATGAGAGATTTGCATTTCAGAGTATTCAAACACCAATTGATATTTTGCAGGTTTTCTTGAATCCCTGTGGCGGGACATTGACTTTAATAGGCTTCGCATTGACCCTTCCAATGATTTAAATCTTATCATTGTATCCCATGGGCTTACCTCTCGTGTCTTTCTCATGAAGTGGTTCAAGTGGACAGTTGAGCAATTCAAGCTCTTAAATAATTTTGGGAATTGTGAGGCTCGGGTGATGCAGTTAGGAGCTGGTGGGGAATATAGCTTAGCAATCAACCACACAGACAAAGAAATGCTTGAATGGGGACTCTCTCCTGAAATGATTGCTGAACAAAAATGGCGAGCCCATGCCAACAAGGGTGAATGGAATGAGAGTTGTCCCTGGTACCTTGATTCATTTTTCGACAATATGACGGACTCAGAAGGCGACACAAAAGAAAACAATGCAGAATATTTTGATGCTCATTCTGTCTGAATTATCTTTGAATCTGTAACGAGCTCATCAGTATTATTATACTCGGCATTTCCACCTGCAGAATGATCAAAATCATAGTCTATAGTGTTGGATTTCGCAAGTGTAACCTGTATATTATTGATTCTTTTTTTTTTTTTAATTAAATTCTGTTGCTAAGAAACGTAACCAGCTGGAATAGAGGCATCCTTTTTATATGTTGACTGTAATTATTTGTTTGGTAACAAATAGTTAGGTCTGACTGAACTTCATTTTTAACAAGGCAAAAAGTTGAATTGTGAAATTGATGTTAGTTCTTCATTTCAGAGGTGCAAATTTTGTGTCGATCCAATTGTTTAAATTATTTATTTTTTTTCATTGCAGAGTTAGCAAGGTAGATGTCTTTTTTCACAAGCAATTTCAAGGGCTTTAACTCTTTTAAGTCACAATATTTAAGCTTTAATGACAATCCAACCGGGGAAATTGATTTATGAGTTTCGACAAATACACACCGACTCAGTTTGGAAAGTTGTTTCGAACAAGGCAGGTAAGGCAATCACTTGCTCGAAGTGGAAACCTTTGGATATAATCCAAAACAGCCTTAAAATGGAAAATCCAACCCACAAATCTATTATAGACTCCATTCACATCATTTTCATGCATTAAAATTTTGGATATGCATATACTATTACTTGTTTGATAAGTACGTGCGGTATCTTATATTCAAGAGAAAAGCACAAAAATAATCATATTTTTAAATCATTTTTTAAAAATAATCATATTTAAAAAATATTAATTAATTAAATAAAAAATATATTTTTAAACGATTTTATCTATATTTTAAAATAAATTTTTTTATTATATTTAAAAATAACATAATTATGTTCGAAAGTGTGTTTTTTTATTATATTTGAAAGTACATTTTTAAATACGATAAAAATATACATTTTTAAATAAGGGATAAAATTATTCAAAAAATAAATTTTTAAATATTTTGATTAATATTTTTTTAGCTTGATTATTTTCAAAATTTTTTTTAAAAATTTGATCATTTTTATATTTGTTTTCGTATATTTAATACCTTGACTAACGGGAGAGATTTCTTAACATGGGTTATCTAATGCAATTTTAAAAACTTCATTCTTAGCTTGAATGAACAAGATTTCTCAACTTTAATTTTGAATCATAATTCCTCTTAAATATCTAAAAAATTGAAGTTATCGAAAAATTCTGTATTAAATAACCCTAATGCTTCTTCACTTTCGGCAGTGTGGACAGTAACTTAACAAATTCTAGCCAATAAAATAGTGACAGAGAAAGATACTGTGAAAATATGGGCCCATCGGACTCAATCTACCTCCTCATTGGCTCATGCAAATGTTACAAAAATATCAAGGATTTTTCTTTAGAGAAACAAAGATAGTAACAAATAAAATCTGTTGCTTTTAGACACCAAATTCATAACCTGATAATCTACTAGTCTCATCACTGTACACTTAAAACAAACTTTATTGGGATCTGGTCTACTTTACTTTCTCAAAGAAAAAGCATGTCTTATATAATTTTTGGCCACTTTTTTTCAATATAATAGTATCTATCTGGCCCTTATGGAGAAATTCTGTCTGATCTTGAAATGGGTTTGTGTTAAAGTGTTCAATCATTAAGTTACACTCGAATTCTAAGTCTACAACCCAGATCTTAATAGGGGTATTTGATATATTAATCCGAGTATTTTCATTTTGATGAAAATCAAGTTTCTGGAAAGCATTTTGGCCTTTGTAAAGCTCAGATCTTGAAATGGGTTGTTAACACTTATCTCAGTATCTGACATTGATCGTTCTTCTCAAGTTTTGAGATTCTTAACAAATTAAGGGTTTCCCTTTTGTATTTTTTTGTGGATCAAGAAATGGCTCATTCATGGCAACATGGGCATTGTACCGTAGGTATTTTCAGGCTGGTTTTGGTTTTGCTCGGAGTGCTTCTGGTTGGCTACACTGTTGGGCCACCATTAAGTGGGCATTTGAAGAAGAGTTCTTCTGCTCATGTTCCATGTCCTTGTATCTGTGAGTGCTCTTCAGAATTTGACGTCGAACTTGCCTCGCCCCTTGGTGAGTTTAAGCTTCCAGTAGTAGTTAAACGCTCTCTCTAATTGGTACTTCGATTAGCTTCCATCTTTGGGTTGGTTACGTATTTCCTCTAGCGGATTTAGTAAAATTGTGGAACGGATGAACAGGTGGTATGTATAGTTTGTCCGTTCTATCATGTCAAAATTGTGTTCTTTTAGTTTTATTCAGCGTACTTCACTGAGAATGTATTTCCTTCTCTGGGTAAAAAATTGATCCTTTAGATCAGATTTTAGTACGTAGAGTACTCTTTTACACATTGTTTTATGTGTTGGTAATTTGTACATCTTAAACCTCTGGTTTAACTGAAGAGAAAAGTTTCTATGGAATTAGTTTAGTATGGTTAGTATCTAGAAAGCATAGGTTCAATTGATCGATCAAGGATTGAAGTGTAATTAGCACTAGCAATATCCTTTGGTTTGGCATACTGAGATATACTCTCTGCTAATAATGTGTAGTTAATTATGCTCGGATCTCTTTGTTGGTGAACTTGGAACGACTGTCAGCCTGTCTAGTAAAAATGTTTTGATTTTTTGAGAGCCTTCTTTGGTTTATTACTCCCTGTCACCTGTCACTGATTTCTGGCTCACTGATATGAGTAAATTCTTGCTTGTTTTCTACTTAAAAGGAATTAAGCTTCACTTTAAGTTTGGAACCCTTGACCTGATAGTGGAATGGTGACAAGGTTACCAACTTCTCTCAGACTCTAAGATTATATACCACAAAAATATTAAGAGCTCGCGTATGGAAGTGGATTCTGCAACTGTATTTTACTTTGGATGAATTTAGACTCACCGTTTCTGTTTTCAAATCATGGTTTTTTCTTTAACCTTCTTCCATGATCATTCTTGCAGGATCTATCAATGTCTCTTTCACAGGTCAGTTTTTCTTACATCTTTTTTATTGTCTGCGTTCATGTTTATGATCTAAGCACAGTGGATCACTGAATCTGACAGTTTAAACATCCAAAACTGGGGACTTCACAACCATTGCTTCAATTTCTTCCAAAGAAAATAGGTGTTATGGACTTGTGTACATGGAAAAAAAAAAATCATATGACAGTATAATTTAACCTCTGTTACCTTATGTCCCGGAGAAGAATTAAATGATCAACATTACTGGAACTTAAACTGTCACTATCACTCCAACTAGAAGTGTTTTTATCCTTATCATTTATAACCAGATCCTCGCTTACACTAGTATTTTTAATGGGACCCAGATTATCCATTGATTTACTTAACACACACCCGTATTCTAATGTAAAGTTCAAATGAAGGTAATAAAAAAGGGAAAATCCAACAATTAGGGTTTTGATACTTCTATAAAAGTTAGTACAAACTCCTACGGAATGCAGTTGTCGTTTGCTTTTCTTTTAATTATCACATCATATCGTTTTCTTTGCTGTATGTGCAGATTGTGGTAAGCATGATCCAGAATTGAACGAAGAAATAGAAAAGAACATTGTAGCATTGCTCTCGGAGGAACTTACTTTACAGCAAAGAGTAGCCAATGAAACCTTGCAACACTCCTCGGCATTGATAGAGGATGCCAGGAAAGCTTCTTCCCACTACCAAAGAGAAGCAGAGAAATGCAATGCAGGAATTGAAACATGTGAAGTTGCAAGGGAAAGAGCTGAAAGAGAACTTATGGTGGAACGTAGGATTTCTGCAGTGTGGGAGAATCGAGCAAGAGAATTTGGATGGAAAGATGCATGAGCAGAAAGACTGTTTATCATTCTTTTTAGCACATTTTAGGTTTCTGACAGCAATACGGCTTGTAGAACTGCTCCTTACAAATACCTCTTGTAAATATGAATGGAACAATATTCTTTTAGCGGTTAAAAGTCTTTATTTTAATATTTCATAGTTAATAACTGGAACAGTACTTACTGGCGCTCCTCCCAATTAAACTACACATGCAAAAATCCTATAGCAGTTTAGAGCTTAATTTGCAAGTATGTCAGCCTTTTTGCAGGCTTTATGAAAATGTAATCAATTTCAACTGAGAAATGTAGATACTGTTCCAACTTTGGGCTGGAATTTTGGAAACAAATATCCACTCCCTCAGTTGAATCCTGTCATACAAGGTCCAGGTCCAGATTATAATTCTGTTTCAAATTCTTGACACAGAAAGCTGCTTTCATTTATTACCAAAAGAAAAATAAGAAAACGAAGTTGCTGAAAAGCATGACCTTTGAGTGGCCACTTAGAAAGGAAGCCACAACACAGCTTGCATTTTCATCGCTTATGTAGATATGGAAAATAAGTCTTTCAAGTGAATGGATATTGTCATTCATAAAGTTGAAGGAAAAACTATTTGAGAAAATTGCATACACTTTCACCTGGGCTTTGCTTTACCTTAGGACTCTAAATTTTGTGCCAAATAAACAGTGATGCCAATTAGTTGTAAAACCTGAATAATGTGAGTTTAATACATAAAAGTTAATGCATTAAGCTCAATCAGAGCTAAAAGGAAGCTAGATTAATCAAGTTAAATGTACTTTGTCCATGACTGCAAATCCAGCTGCAACCCCGCCTTCATTTGAAGTAGAGATCTTTGTCGGCATCGAATAACCACTTTGTTCATTCACGATCACCTTCTCCATGTTCCTGCCAGAATCCAATTGGAGAGTGTAAAGTGCATCTAAACCAAAAATGGGTTTGCAATGTTTCGGTAGTGCCAGTTCGTCTTAAATGTTTAATGTTACAACTTTTAAGGACCAATATGATTTATAAAACTGTTTAAACCCTATGATGTATTACTTATGTCCTTACGTAAGCAGTGTATATCCCAAGTTCTGAAATGGTATGATCCTCATGACAAATACCATCCCGCATCAAATGTGTAAGGGACAGACTTGGAAATATCCTCTGCATAACAATGTAAGCAGCATCTTTTTTGGTCCCTTCCTTTTCAATCTGAGAAGTGTTTTTCTCACATCTTCACCATAAATATTGTTCCCTGAAGTGGACTAATGGAAACATTGTTCATAAATACTGTTACTTGGATGTGAAATAACGAGTTGTTGTTACATAAAACAGCAACCACGAAGTTCAGAATTATAGACCTCCGTCCTCTTTGGGGCTTCACGATATATAGATCAGGTCTGTCAATTTCTTTCTTGACAATCTCCTGGTCATTGAAGCTCCACAATCCTGCAAAACATTTACATACTCTGACAGCATCCTCTTTATTATCAAGGAACCCGCCCAAAAGCAGAGGAAGAAGATCTACAGTATTCAACGTTTCTTCTCCTTAAAATTTAGAAAACTGAACAAACTATGGACGAGGGAAACTTGACCTTTGTCAAGCAATAACTCATGAGCATATTATATATCTCGAATCTCAATATTAATCTATCGAAGATCAGCGTGATTCAATAAAAAGCAGAAGGCTCACAATTTTCACTGTGAATTAGAATGGTATGAAGAAAAAATGGTACATATTTTTCCTATTCTGAAAGTGTACATGTATAGATCTTATAGGCAATACAAGATGTTTAAAAGGAAAAGAAATCGTACAGCTAATTTTCCTAGTTTTACAGAGTTAACTAATGTAAGCTAATAGAAGAAAAATGTGTAATACACTGCTTGAATTAAACTCAAAAAGTTAGGTCTTACAATATGAGATTCGGTTTTTATAGACCACCAACCAAATCTGGTATAACACATAACTTCCTAAAAAATAGGAAAAGATAGAACTAAAATAACAAACTAATCTATGCGTCTAGATTACAACTAATCCTATATTTAATACATAAACTACAACTCATCAATCCCTAAAGATATGCCATTATTTCCGAGTATCAGCCATTCTTTTTTTCCACACTTTCCCTCGAGCTAGTTTGAGGATGTCTTCTATAATCAGCTTGCCAATCAACTTCTCAAATTGTTCTAGACAGCCCTTTCATAAGAACATCTGAAACCTGTTCACCAGTTGGTATATATGTCATACAAATCTTTTCATTCTCTATCTTTTCTTTGATGAAGGCTTGTCTACCTCAACATACTTGGTTCTATTATGGAGAACAGGATTATGAACTATTGCAATTATAGCTTTATTATCACAATACACTTTGATGGGAGAAATACTCATGATCTTCAATTCATCTAAAGGTCCTTTTAATCCACAACGCTTCAAAAATTCCATGAGCAACTGATCTAAATTCTGCTTGAGCACTACTTCTTGCCATTACATTCTGCCTCTTGCATTGTCAAGTAATAAGATTTCCCTCAACAAAAGTACAATAACCAGACGGTGATCTTCTGTCAATTGTACTTCTAGCCCAACTAGGCAATTCGCATATGTGTATACTTCAATTTGTAGGTGACCATGCCATGTGAATAGTTAACCCTAAAGAGGAGCTAGATTTCTTGCTCTTAACTTCATCGAAATTTCATCCTTACAAAGAGAGCATCAAAAGCCCTAAGGTTTGTCATCTTGATTCCTCTTGATTTTCATGTTTTGTAACCTAGGGTTTTGGATGAAAAACTTACATTTTAAGCATGATTGAGGCCATAGCCCAAGTGGTTACAAGGATGTGCGCTGTATAGTAGATATTCAGGGTTCAATTCCTTGGAGGTCATGCATGAGTTAGGCGATGTGCTCCACTGTTATAAAAGGTTGCAAAGCCCAAGAGTTGGGGTGAAGGCATAGTTCCAACAAACCCTTCCCTGGTAAAGCATTTAAATATCTTTGGAATTTATACATGGCCTCAAAATGCTCTGGACCTAGATAATGCATAAATTGGCTTACGATGCTCTCTACAAAGGTTATTTCTAGATAAGTATGCAATAAATAAATCAGTTTACCAACTAATCTTTGGAATTGTTCTCTATTTTTCACTTCCTCTGATCTGGCATGTTAGAGTTTCACATTGGAATCAATGGGTTTTTCAACTGCCCTACATCCAAGTAAACCAGTCTCTTTAAGAAGATCTAATACATACCTCCTTTAAGAGATGAAGATACTCCTTTTATATATGGAAAATTCCATTCTTAGAAAATACTTTAAGGTTCCCAAGTCTTTGATCTCAAAGTCTTCAGTAAGAACCTTCTTGAGTCTTTTGAGTTCATCAAGGTTATCACCTGTTAATATGATGTCATTAACATAAACAATCAAAATAACAATTTTTTCGTCTTTTAGATGTTTATAGAACATCGTATGATCTGCTTGACTCTGTTATCCATAGCCTTTACAGCTTTTCTAAATTGCACAAACCATGCTTTAGGAGATTGTTTATACAAAGATTTCTTCAGCATGTATACTTTCTCTTTAATGAGATTTCTTTTCAAAACCTAGTGGTAGATTCATAAAAACTTCCTCTTCCAACTCCTTATTTTGAAATGCATTTTTTACGACTAACCAGTGTAAAGGCCATTCAAAACTAATAGCTAAAGAGAGCTGGACATGAATTGAATTTATTTTTGAAACTAGGACAAAAGTCTCTTAGTAATCAATACCACATATTTGTGTAAATCTTTTTGCTACTAACCATGCCTTGTAACTGTTAGTGTGTATATCCTAGAAACCATTCGTATTATCGGTTTCAAGGCATATGATCTTGTATAAATGTTTATATTTACTAATGAAAGACATAGTTCTTTATTTACATACGTTTGTTGCTTTTTTTATTTTTCATGCAATGAATGAAGAATGTATGTAAATTGTCTGGATAATTTTATTTAATTATTAAATAAATTATCA
>JAVXUL010000009.1:1522432-1539044 GCA_035590515.1 Trichilia minutiflora | reverse complement strand
TTCAATTGAATACAAGATTGATGTACTCTTTAGGGATGGAACGGATTACTTGATAGTTGTCTAATTGATTATAGGATTGACATATCCCCTGAATACGGGATCATTGAGGAATCCAGTTGAATATGAGATTAATGCATTTCTTGAAGATAAGATCTTATAAATCACCTGACAATCATTTTAAACCATAAAATATATACACAAAGATCATATACGATGATATCAAATACAGAATAAAATCCCTAATTTAATCTCTTAACACTTATATATATTACTATTTGTTTGATAAGTATGTGGGTTATCTTACACCTAAAACATTGTGGAATAGGAGAGACTAGACAGTAGATTTCTTAACATGGATTATCTAAAGCATTATTAGAAATTTCCTTCTTAACTTAGATGAACAAGAATTCTTTATTTAAAATTTTTGAATCATAATTCTTCCTAAATCTTAAAAAAATTAAAAAAATAAAAAATAAATAAATTTATTAAAAAATCTGAAGTAAACAATTCTAAATCTTTTTCATTAGTATCTTATCAAAATCTATCCATTTTAAAATAAGATTTGATAATAAAGTTTAAAATAATATCTGATAGTATCAATTTTATATTTGAAGCACAAAAAATAAAAGATCAAAGACGTTTTTTTATTTATTTTTTATTATACGATTATTTAACATTGATTTTGAACAAACTACCATTTTTATTATAATATTATTAACTGTTAGTGCATAATTTTATTGGTTTAATATATGATATGAGCGGGATAAATTAAGATTTTTTTAAATAAAAAAAAATCTTATCAAAATCTAACTAATAAAATAGTGACAGAGAAAGAGACGCCTAAATCTTATCAAAATCTAACTAATAAAATAGTGACAGAGAAAGAGACGCCATGTGAAACAAACACAAATATCAAGATTTTTCCATGTTCTGTAGTAAACAAATCTGGCCATATCGGACTCAATCTACCTGCATACCTTACAAAAATATCAAGATTTTTTCATAACGAAATAACGACAGTAACAAACCCAATCATTAAAAGCCGTTGTTTTTAGACACCAAATTCATAACCTGTCAATCTAATAGTCTCATCACTGTACACTTAAAACGACCCTTATTGGGATCTGGTCTCCTTTACTTTGTCAAAGAAAAAGCTTAAATTATATTTTTTGCCAGATTTTTTCCATTATGGCCCTCATGGAGAAATTCTGTCTGATCTTGAAATGGGTTTGCGTTAAAGTGTTCAATCGTTAAGTTGTACTCGAATTCTAAGTCTACAACCCAGATCTTGATGTGGGTATTTGATATCTTAATCTGAGTGTTTTCCTTTTTTTTGCAGAAAATCAAGTTTCTAGAAAGCATTTTTGTTTTTGTAAAGCTCAGATCTTGAAATCGGTTGTCTCTTGATGTGTAGCACTTATTCAGTATGTGACACTGATTGATCTTCTGAAGTTTTGGATTCGAAGCAAAGTAAGGTTTTTCCTTGGCATTTTTTTTGGTTGTTAAGAAATGGCTTATTCATGGCAACATGGGCATTGCACTAGAGGTGTTTTCAGGCTGATTTTGGTTTTGCTCGGAGTGCTTCTGGTTGGCTACACTGCTGGGCCACCATTACGTGTGCATTTGAAGAAGAGTTCTTCTGTTCATGCTCCATGTCCTTGTGTCTGTGAGTGCTCTTCAGAACTTGACCTTGAACTTGCCTCGCCCCTAGGTAAGTGTAAGCTTCAAATAATAGTTAAACGCTCTCTCAAATTGGTAACTTTTACTAGCTTCCATCTTTGGTATATTTCTTCTAGCGGATTAGTAAAATTGTGGAACGGACGAATCAGGTGGTTTGTATGTGTTGTCTGTTCTATCATGACAAAATTGTGTTCTTTTAGTTTGATTTAGCATACTTCATCGAGAAAGTATTTCCTTCTCTGGGTAAAAAATCGTGATACTTAAGATTTGATTTTAGTATGTGGAATATTCTTTTATGCCGCTGTTTTATGTGTTAGTAATTTGTACGTCATAAACCTCTGGTTTAACTGAAAGAGAAAAGTTTCTATGGAATTCGTTTAGTATGATTAGTATTAGAAAGCATGGGTTCATTTCAATAGGTTTAGTATGATTGATCAAGGATTGCAGTTTAATCAGCACTAGCAATATCTTCTAGTTTGCATACTGAGATATCCTCTCTGCTAATTATGAGTAATTAATTATGCTCGGAGCTTGTTGAGGGTGACTTTGAATGTTTGTCGGCCTGTCTAGTAAAAATGTTTTGATGTTGTTGAGATTTGAGAACCTTCTTTCATTTATCACTCCCAGTCACTGATGTGTAGCTTACTGAAATGAGCAAATTCTTGCTTTTCTTATACTTAAATTATAGTGAATTAACCTTCACATTAAGTTTGGAACCCTTGACATGATAGCGGAATGGCGACAAGGTTATCGACTTCTTTGAGACTAAGATTATGTACCCCGAAAATAGTAATAGCTTTAGTATAGCAGTGGATTCTGCAACTGTATTTCACTTTTGATGAATTTAAACACACCATTTCTGTTCTCAAATCACGGTATTTTTCTTTAACCTTCTTTTGTATCTATCATTCTTGCAGGACCTATCAATGGTTCTTTCACAGGTCAGTTTTTCTTAGTCTGTGTTCTTGTTCATGATCTAGGCACAGTGGATCACTGACTCTGGCAGTTTAAACATCCAAAACTAGGGACTTCACAACCCTCGGTTCAATTTCTTACAAAGAAAATAGGTTATGGACTTGTGTACATGGAAAGAAATCACATAACAGTATAATTTAACCTCTGTTACCTTACGTAAAGTTCGAATGAGGGCAATAAAAAAGGGAAAATCCATCAATTAGAGGTTTTGATACTTGTGTAAGAGTTTAAAAACTCCATGGAAATGCAGGGTTATTTGTTTTTCTTTTCCAAATCATGTCATTTTCTTTGCTGTATGTGCAGATTGTGGTAGGCATGATCCAGAATTGAAAGAAGAAATGGAAAAGAACATTGTAGCATTGCTCTCAGAGGAACTTACTTTACAGCAAAGAGTAGCCAATGAAACCTTGCAACACTCCGCAGCATTGATAGAGGATGCCAGGAAAGCTTCTTCCCACTACCAAAGAGAAGCAGAGAAATGCAATGCGGGAATTGAAACATGTGAAGATGGAAGGGAAAGAGCTGAAAGAGAATTTATGGTGGAACAGAGGATTTCAGCGATGTGGGAGAATCGAGCTAGAGAATTTGGATGGAAAGATTCATGAACAGAGAGATTGTTATCATTCTTTTTAGCACATTTTAGGTTTCCAACAGCAATACAGCTTGTAGAACTGCTGCTTACAAATCCCTCTTGTAAATATGAATGGAACAATATTCTTTTAGCAATTAGGTCTTTATTTTAATATTTGATATTGAATAACTGGAACACTACTTCCTGCTGCTACTTTCAATTTAACTACACATGCAAAATCCTATAGCAGGTTAAAGCTTAATTCGTCCAGCTTTTTAGTCTTTCTGCAGACTTTATGGAAATCCATCCAATTTCAACTGAGATGTATATCCTGTATACTTTGGGCTGGAATTTTGGAAACAAATGCCCACTCCCTCCCCTGAATCCTCTCACACAAGACCCAAGATTATGTTTCTGTTTCAAATTTTTCTGACACAGAAAGTTGCGTTCGTTTATTACCAAACCAAAAATAAGAAAACAAAGTTAACGAAATGCATGCCCTTGAGTGGCCGCGAGTAAGGGAGGCCACATTACTCGCTTGCATTTTTATGGCTTACGAAGGTATGGAAAATACAAAGTCTTCCAAGTGAATGGATTTGAGTCTTCCAAAGTGAATGGATTTGTCATTCATAAAGTTGTAAGAAAAAACCAATTGAGAAAATTTTGTGCCAAATAAACAGTGATTAGACATAAAACATGATTAATGTGAGTTTAAAACATAAAGCAAACGCATTATGCTCAGTCAAAGCTAAAAGGTTGCTAGATTAATCAAGTTAAATATACACTGTCCAAGACTGCAAATCCAGCTGCAACCCCTCCTTCATTCGAAGTAGAGATCTTTGTCCGCATCAAATAACCACTTTGTTCATTCACGATTACCTTCTCCTTGTTCCTGTCAGAATCCAATTTGAGAGTGTAAAGTGCATCTAAAATGAAAAATGGGTGACTTAGGTGCAATGTTTCGGTAGCAACAATTCATTTTAACTGCTTAACATAACAACTTTAAGGAACAACAGAATTTATAAAAATGTTTAAACAACTTATGTACCTTACGTAAGCACTGTATATCCCCAGTTCTGAAATGGTATGATCTGCATGACAAATGCCATCCCGCATCAAAGGTGTAAGGGTCAGACTTGGGAATATCCTCTGCATAATAATGTAAGCAGCATCTTCTTCAGTCCCTTCCCTTCTCAATCTGAGAAGTGTTTCTCTCACATCTTCCCCATAAATATTGTTCCCTGAAGTGGAATAATGAAAACACGTTCATAAATACTGTTACTTGGAAGTGAAATAATGAATTGTTGTTAACATTAATAGCAACAACAGAGCAAAGTTCAGAAATATAGACCTCCGCCTTCTCTTTGGGGCTTCAGAATATATAGATCAGGTCTTTCAATGGCTTTGTTGACAATGTCCGGGTCATCCAAACTCCATAATCCTGCAAAGCATTTACGAACTCTGGCAGCATCCTCTTTATTGTCAAGGAATCTGCCCAAAAGCAAAGGAAGAATATCTAGAACAATCAACGTTTTTCTCAAAATTTAGGAAGCTCAACAAATTATTGAAAGGAAATATGACCTTTGTCAAGCAATAACTCATAAGCACATCATATTTCATGAATCTCAATATTAAGCTATCCAAGATCAGCATGATTCACTAAAAGCAGAAGGCTTACAAGACCATTTTAAACTTGATCATTATTTGCAGTGCACAACATTTTTAAAGGAAATTCCAAAACTAAGCACAAGATTTGAGAAACTTGAGCACTGAAGCTACTACTCAGACCAAATCATTACCTCTCAAGTACATTGGGTTTTGAAAGTTCTTGTTGAATTTTCTTGGTACCTGCCAAATGATAAGATACTGATGGACACTTGATGGCAGAAGACTTCTCCACTAGTAGCCTAGCTCTCCATTCCTATGAACAAAAGAAGCAAAGAAAAATCATATACTTGGCATCCAACCCATGGTGAAGTTTTATTGTTGGCACACAAGTATCATAAGTAATAAGAATCAGGCTCAAGATTAGAGTAAAGATCAACTCAAGATTCATATCAATAAGAAAAGTGAACATAGAATCCAGCAGAATGGCATTGTCAATATATAGACAGGAACCATTCAGAAAATATTCATTAAACATGAATTAGGAAATAGGATAGTTAGTAGATTTCCAATCCCATGGAAAGTTAGTAGATTAACAATTCATAATCCCACACGATCCAATTGCTAGGAAAAGGTCCACATACTGAGATGGCACAGATGACCTTTCACCTTTCAGGTTAAGTGACATTTACCAACACTTATCGGCCTGTATCTGGTATATGCCTCACTAGCTGACTATATTCATGAGAAAACTTTGAGATCTAAACTTTACTTTTTTAACTAGGTGAACCTTTAGTTAATAATAAATTTCTTCTCAAAAATATAAGCATAGGTGCAACTAACAAGAAAAGAGAAAAATTGCTTACTGTCTCTGAAGGAAAATCAGTTGGTGCATAGGCACCTCTAAAATAAACAACTGCAATTACTTGGCCACCTCTGCAATTGGAAATCTTTCGGACATCATGATTTGAAACAAAACATAGTTAATCTAGATAAAACTTAGAAGATCAATGCAAGGAGTTACATACACACAAAGTGTTCCATCAGGAAGTAGTTCCCCTTCTGCATCAATTTCAGCCAATGTCCTCCGAACGGTTGTAACATTATGCGTGTCATCAAGCTAAGGAAAGAATTATAAACAAACTCTATAGAAAGTTTTCTAAATTGAAAGGTGTATTTGAAAGTTATTACATGAAGAGAGAGATTTTTTTCCCAACAGTCTTTTACATATGGGCCTTTGTTCACTTAGGCACAAGTATTTCCATTATGGACCTCTTATATTAAAAAATAAAGGATATCTTTCCTTCAATACAGAGCAAAGCAAATGTTGATCATACATGTTGCGTTCTTCACTCAAAACCACAACCATAACTACAGCCCTGCACCAAAATATTTCAAGTTACTAAAGGCTTCAACGACATCTCTAGATGCAGCAGAAGAAAAACAAAAATATTTTTATTTTAAGTCTGACCTGGGATTATTAAACTCAGTCCAAGCTTTGGCCAGTGCTTCTGCAAACTTACCGGCACTGCGGTTTAGAGGGATCTTTTTGGAATCTAATCCAATGTCTTCCCCATAGTGAGTGAGTAAGTTTCTGCAACAGAACGAGATAACATCAAGAACTTCTAGATAAGGTGATTTTGCAGCAAGCAGAAGCAAGTGGGAAAGTTGTCTAGTCATTCGCAACGTATCCTCTTTATAGGATAGATAAGATAACAATAGATTAAAAATACCTAAAGGGTGCAACCCAAGAATATACAAAACTACAGAAAACCAGGACCTATAAGATAGCATTCAATAAATACGGAAAAGACAGAATTTATGAATGTTTCTACGATATAATGGCATCAAATTTATATTCTCAGTGGCATTAACAATCAACAGAGTGCATACGACAACCTAAAAAATTAAAAGCAAAAGAGCTGTCATGGTTAATATGCAAGCCTCAGTGCCCTGAATAAAGATGGTGCCTATACTTCTTTGAGACCATTTTACAAATACCACCAACTTAAAAGCCAAGTTACACGAAAACTTCAATATTTGTGCGGCAAAAAGTTCATTCAAATCATAGTGAATTCTTACAAATGAGAGGCTCTAATCAACACCGGGAAATTTCTTAAACAAGTTTCCAAATGGAAGATCCAGTAACATACCTGTGAAGCGCACTGACAAAACTGCTGAAGCCAGGAAATGAACATGAAATTGTATTAAGCTCTATCTGGAGGAGAGATTTAGTTTGTTCACAAAGCATATAATCTGAACGGTGCAAACCCAACCGTATCTCCTGTATAAGCAATTGAACAAGAGTATTATCTTCCCATCGTAGTGCAACAACCAAAAAAAGTTATCCATTTTTGCTTTACACCAAAAGAGCTACTAAAGCATAGAGGAAATGAAAATGTATTAATTACAGTAATGTTGAAACTACACAATATATTGATGCTCAATTACCTCATTAAAATGGGACAAAAATTAAAATGAATCCTTTCAAAATAATGTATACCCTACTGATATATACTTACCTCTTTCTTATTCATTTCTATCATCTTGGAATGAATATCTAAGAGTCTAGATGTAAAGTCATCCACTTTCTTTGTTCTGCAATGTGAAAAACAGACAATTTTAATTTACAAATATTTCTGATCTCCTAGATAATCTGAGAGAAACTTAAGCCATAGTATACAGAAAGAATCCAAGGCAATCACATGTTTTACGATTTATAATGGGCCTAACCGGATGAAAAGGCAGCAGAAGATAAAGGACAAGGTCCGTTTTATTATTCTAAGGTGTTTGCATTTCCATAAAACCCATCATAAAATTATGAGAGTAAGAGAGAGCACCTGGATAGTGACTCCTGTAAAAATTTTGCATCCAAGCTGACACGATCAATGAGTTCATTGAAAATCGGGGCTAACTCACATGCTTCCCTAAAATGGCTTTCAGGGAACGACACAGGGACCAAGGCAAATGGGGCATGCTTCATTCCAATACCAGGAACTTTACCTGATCTCTGTAATTCGAATAACCAAACATCAAATTCGAGAACTAGTTTTTTCATTTCTGTCATTACAACGTCTCATTTTCCATGTACCTCTCTTAACACAAAAAATAATTAATCCATAAATATCTCATTTTCCCCATCTCATTTTGAGCTATTTGATTGCTGAGAAACTGAAGCAATTTTGCAGTCTAAATAAATCCTTTTTAACTTTTCTTCAGCTTTCTCAGCGACAAATCATAGAATTCTCTAACATCCATAATGAACCCACAGACATGTATTTTTAACAACACTACAATTCCATAGAGAAGATGCATGAATGAATTTTTGAAGCTTACCTCAACACTCTTGTCACCAATAACAAGACCATGAAGCGAGCTCCATACAAGAGCATCATAAGCCATTTTCTGAATCAAATCCTCATCAATACGCTGAAAATCCCAAGCGCGTTTTGTGGCAACATCCTCTTGAATCTCCATCTCTCCGTTTCCACCACACCGCCAAGGCTCAACTCTTGCTTGCAAACCACGAACTGAAAATTGGGTTTTGGGGGAAAATGCAAATTTCTGAATTTGTGTGTTAAAGTTTCCATCTTTATTAATGGTATTTAAAGAAAATTTTGATTTTGCTTCAGAAGGAAAGGTTGTGGTAGGAAAAGAGTGATGGTAACTGACAGTGGAAAGAGGGAGGGAAGAACAGCCATCACCCGTGTTGACCCTTTTTGGGTCTCTGAACCTGAAGAGGTGTTTTGATAGTTACAACTTACAATGAGGAGATCGATTAGAATTGGGTTACTACATTATTATTATTATTATTATTATTATTATTAGTGACATTGAATCTGCCATGAAGATCAACCTATTTCTATTTCTTTAATTAATGAGAAATATGCAAAAATAGCCACGGTTCAAAATCATTAATAAAAAATGATCCAAAAAAATAGTAACTTTTGAAAAAAAGATTGATTGACGAAAATACCCATAGTTTACTCGGAAGTGCACCACAGTTTACTCGGAAGTGCATTTCCGAATAAACTGTAATGTACTTCCGAGTAAACTGTGCACCACAGTTTACTCGGAAGTGTGAATAAGGATATTTTTGTCCGAATTTTTAAGTCAAAGGCAAAAATCAACGACACTATTTAAGATGGTTATTTTTGATTGACAACTATGAAAAGTGGCCATTTTTGATTAATTCCCTAATAATAATAATAGTCAAAAGTACAACTCCCCAACATTTCGTCAACAAAACGCACAGACAAAGGCAATCGGGCAAGACAAGCTGGAAACGTGGATCCTGAAATTGTCAAATCGGAAGAAGATTGGAATC
This sequence comes from Trichilia minutiflora, assembly GCA_035590515.1. Lineage (NCBI taxonomy): Eukaryota > Viridiplantae > Streptophyta > Magnoliopsida > Sapindales > Meliaceae > Trichilia > Trichilia minutiflora. The sequence continues at coordinate 1,529,886 of JAVXUL010000009.1, read as the reverse complement.
TTCCGAAAACGAAAACCTCAAATTACATCTCTAAGAGTACTTAACCTAACAACAAGACCAATCTCAAAAGGACTTTTCCCTTCTGTCTTGTCTTCATAGTAATATCTTTCATTCAGTATCAGTATCAACCCGCCAAACGAAGAAGATGAATCATCCTTCTCTATGGTTTGTCTGCATATTTTTGTCATTATTGCTGCTGCTGATTTCCGGAAGAGAAAGTTCTGCTGATTCCATTGCCGTTACGCGATCCCGAGGAAGATCCCTCTTGTCTCTTCCGTGAGCACCCACTTTTTATCTTATCTCTCTCTTATTCTGTTTGTAATTTACTTTTGGCGAAATTGATGTAGAATTTTGAGTGTTCTATATTTTATAGGCTTGAAACTCAGCGCTTTATTTGATTTTAATATTAAGGTTTAGCAAATCTACCTGATTTGTGGTTTGAGTTACTGACAACCAGGAGGTGGGATTTGTTTTAATGATAGTAAAAATCTACTGGTTGGCCTCAAAATATTCCTTTTTTTTTCAGAATTCAACACCCTCTTGACTATTTCATGCATCTATAGTCTGATAACGTGTATTGACTTCGTCAGTCCATTACATTCTGCTTTAATTTGATAGATAGTCCATTGCAATTTCTTCATAGAGTTGGTATAACTAGTAAACTTAGGATATGTTTTGGTATTATTCATCTTGCAGCAGCAGCAGCAGTAACTCTCCTCAGTCCCAAACATAGCCCTATTGATTGTATAGATATTAGTTTTTCCTTTTCTATTCTTTTCTTAAATTACAAATGATTAGTCCTGAATTAAATCTTGGATGCCTCCCTCACTCCAAACCGTATCCTGCTTATTCTATGTAATGAAGATAGTACTCAAGCTCCTTCGAAGAATTAAACTGCAGTTGATGCATCTTCCAATAAACATTACTACGAGAACCAACTCATTGGCAGTTTCTCTAGATGGGATTTTCTTAAGGATACCTGTCTAATAAGTTCTTGACTGTTTTAGCATAATTTTGTCCATGAAACTCTAAAAACAGAGATAAGGTTTCTTCCAAATTACAGCTTAATCCTTTTCTAGTATCATCTCTCCATAAGTACTGACACTTATACTTTGATTTCGTCTGTTTCTTTATATTTTTTTTTATTGAGACAGTGCCCACTTTACAAGAATAGGTACAGCCTTGGATGGAACAGTTTCGTTGAGAGATGGTAATGGGAGAGTACTTTGGACATTTGCAACTGGATCATCAATTTACTCTTCATATCAAGCCCCGATAAACCAAGATAATGATAAAGAAAATGCCTCTGAACCGAGCAACAGGTTTTTCATTGATTGTGGAGATGACTGGGGCCTGTACGCACAGGATTATGTTGGCAAAATGGTATGGCTATGAATGTTAAATTGTGATTGTTTAGGGTTGAGAGTTTAGTTATGGTTATGGATGTTAAATTGTGTTATATCAATGTCTTTTCTGATATGGTGCTCTGCTGAAAATACTTAAATCTAGAGTATCTAAATGCATTCCCATATTTTTTCTATGCCTCTCAAACTTGGAATTTCGTAACTAGGCTTTGATAAATAGGATTAAACTACACTTCATCAAATGTAAACCTATTAGTTCTACACCTTTTTGGTAACTATTTCAAAATTGATTAAAAATAAATGAATAAATTTGAACTGCATTTATGATATTCTCTCAACAATGAGAACTTATATATAACTAGTATGATGTTGATTATTAGTTAAGCAAATGAATTGTATAAAATGCAGTCCCTTGTATATGGATATTAGTGGGTGCTAAAATACAATACAAATTCTGTCTTGACCTTGCTGTCAATAACAGCCACTTTATCTTGTCAAACCTTGATTTTCAATTGTTGATCTGTAACCAAATTTTTTTTTCATGGTTAAAATAGGGGCTATTGTTATTTAAGTGGAGAAATCCCCTTCTCAATTGTCTGCTGCTAGACAATGTCAATTAGAGGGAAACTATTTATGGTGATTTAGCAATCACTGATAGGTTTAAAACTTTTTGACATTAAATATTAATATCCTTTGCTACTCGGTAAGCTACTACCAGTACAAGAGGTTGTTCTTTTTTCAAACAGATATATTTAATTTGTCAATGTTTGCGACGTCTCAATGCTTCCTTGGTTTCATGTCAACATTTAAAATGTGTTTTAATGATTGAGTTTAGCAGTCTGGTGTCTCATTGTGAGGATTATTTACCTCACCAATACAAATCAGTAACAGGCTTAGGCGCACAGCATAAGAACAGAGTAGCAAGAATGAGAAAAGAAGGAGAATAGAAGAAGTACCAGAACAGAATATTCAGGAGGAGGAAAAGTAGGAAAGATAGAGAAGAGAGAGAGAATAGAAATGATTGTCGTGATATATATCTTCTTCTCTTTTTCTTACTCTTTACAATATATATATATATATATATAAAGGCATTATGTTATAATTACTTTACTTTTCCTATTACATTTACGAATATAACCTGACAGGTCAGCATTCTATAACATCTAAATTTCTTTTGCCAATTTCCCTTGACGCCTCTTGTATGTGACAATACCCCTTCCTCTATTGCATTCTTGTCCCCAAGAATGATAGAATTCTGGAAACTGGGTAGCAATAAAATCCACATCTTCCCAAGTTAAGTCGATATTGCTATAATACTGCCATTTAATCAACATCTGTAGTACTGCTTGTTCACCCTGAATTGTTGTTTGAGTGTTCAGGACTTTTTCTGGTAAAACTTGAAAGGTACCCTCAATGATAGGTGGAATTGTAGGACTGATGTATGAGGATCTTTAACTGCTTTCTTAAGAAGTGAAATATGAAACACCGGGTGAATTTGAGCTTCAGGGGGAAGGCTCAACTGATAGGCGACCTGGCGTATTCTTGCAGTAATTTTGTAAGGACCAAAGTACCTAGTTGAGAGCTTATGAGAACCTCTTTGTGCCATTGATTTCTGTTTATAAGGTTGAATCTTGAGATATACCCAATTGTTGACGTTAAAAGTGTGTTCAAATCTGTGCTTGTCAGCAAATTGTGTCATTCTATTTCTGGAGGCCGCTAATTGCTCCTGTAAATACTGATTCATCACTGGTGTAATAATTCATCAACCGAAGCTACAGAAGAGGATGGTAAAGGTAATTGATGCACACAAGGTTTATAGCCATAGAGAGCTCGAAAAGGACTTATGTTAATGGTTGTATGATAACTCGTATTGTACCAATATTCAGCAAGTGCAATCCACTTCAACCAAGTACTTGATTTCTTGAACGCCGTACAACGAAGAGAAGTCTCAAGACAGCGATTGAGACGTTCAGTTTGTCCATTGTTCTGAGGGTGATAGGCTCAACTGAAATGCAAAGTGGTGTCCAATTTCTTCATTAATTCTTTCCAAAACAGCCCTGTAAATATGCGGTCCCTATCTGACACAATAAATTAGGGCAAGCCATGCAACGTGAAGATGGTATTTAAGTAAATTTCAGCTAGAGAAGTGGCTAAAAAAGGATGCTTTAGCGGAACAAAATGCGCAAACTTAGTGAATCGATCAATGATTACCCACACCGTATCAAAACCATGTGACTTGGGCAGTTTTTTTATGAAATCCATAGAGATATGTTGCCAATCTTGTTGAGGTATTGATAATGGTTGAAGTAACCCGGGATAAGCATAGTTCTCTTCCTTGCATCTTTTACACACATCACAGTTATTAACCCATTCAACCACAGAATCATGTAACTTAGGCCAGTAGAATGAAGTTTGGAGGCTATGAACAGTAGCTTTAATATCGGAATGACCCCCTAAAGCTGATGTATGACATTCAGTTAAAAGCTTCTATTGAAGTGGAGTATTGTAGCCAATATAAATTCTGCCCTTGAAGCGAATAATGCTTGCTTGAAAGGAATAATGAGGTAAAGCATCAGGTGTCACCATGAGAATTTGAATTAGTTCAGAAGCCTTGTCATCTCCTTCATAAGAACTCAACACCTCTTGGACCTATAATGGAGTGTAAGCGGAAATACTCAGATTGTGGCATTGGGAAGTAGCCTCAAATTGATGAGACAAAGCATCAGCAATTCGATTATCAACCCCTTCTTATATTGTATTGAGTAGTCTAGTCCCAATAATTTAATTACACCTTTTTGTTGAATAAAGTTGTGTAGACATTGCTCTAATAAATGTTTGATGCTCTGGTGATCGATACGAATAACAAAGTGAGTGGATTCCAAGTAATGTCGCCATTTTGTCATAGCAAATATGATTGTTAATAACTCCTTTTCATATGCTGAAAGTTTACTATTTCGCTTCCCCAAAGGTTTAGACAAATAAGCAATTGGCGAATCATTTTGCAATAGGACTACCCCCATTCCAACATTGCTCGTATCACATTCTATAACAAAAGGTTGTTGAAAATTAGGAAGTGCCAAAATAGGAGCTTGAACTAAGGCTGATTTAAGGGTGGTGAATGCAGCTTCGACTTCACTATCCCAGTGCCAATTATCTTTTCGTAGGAGGTCAGAAAGTGGTTTGCTAAGGAGTCCATAATTTTTAATGAACCTTCTATAATACCTTGCGAGTTCCAAAAATCCGCAAATCCCCTTGATGTTCTTTTGTCTTGGCCAATTTAGTATTGCATTGATTTTGTCATGATCAGTTGCTACGCCATCACCCGAGATGATATAGCCCAAGTACTTGATCTCCATTTTACCAAATTCACATTTAGTTAGCTTAGCATAAAGCTGATGATCCATCAACAACTGAAGGACTGTTTGCAAGTGATATATATGGGATTCCATAGAGGGGCTGTGAACAAGATTGTCATCAAAAAATACCAACACGAACTTCCGAAGATAGGGCTGAAAGATGGAATTCATCAAACACTGAAATGTAGCGGGGGTGTTCGTCAAGCCAAAGGGCATGACCAAAAATTCGTAATGGCCCATGTGAGTCGTGAATGCTGTCTTATAAATGTTATTAGGGTTCATTAAAATTTGGTGGTACCTGACTTGGAGATCAAGCTTTGAGAAAACAACTGCCCCATACAACTTGTCCAAAAGATCATCAATGAGAGGAATGAGAAATTTATTTTTAATCGTCGCTGCATTCAGCTGGCGAAAATCAATACAAAAAAGCCAGGTCCCATCCTTTTTCTTCACCAACAGCACCGGAGATGAAAATGGACTCGTGCTAGGGTGAATGATCGAAGACTCAAGCCTTTCCTTGATAAGCCTTTCTATTGCAGTTTTTTGTTGAAATGAGTGTCTATATGGCCTGAGGTTAATAGGTTCAGTGTTGGGTTTAAGTGAAATTTGATGATTATGGGTTCGATTTGGAGGAAGGGACGTTGGTGTGTTGAATACTTTGTGGTAAGTGTCTATCAATGGTTGTAGGCAAGGTGGTATAGTGGAAGAAGGGAGTGGTAGATCAATCGCAGTAGTGTGAATAAGGAAAAGCTGACATGAGAGCTCTTTCCGGCCATTACGAACAAACTTATGTAAGGATTTAGTACTCATAATTAGTAAAGTACCTTGTTCGCTCAGTCCCTTCAAAGTTAAGTGCTTGGAATCCTTTAAAATAGTGAGAGTGTTCTGCATGAAATCGAAAGTAATAGGAGAATGGACCTTCATCCAATCCACCCCTAAAATGATGTCATAATCCTCGAATTCAAGCACCCGAAAGTCAAACTGAAAAGAAGTACCCTACATCAACCAAATTGCTTGTGGAAACTTCCAATCCATTACCAATTTCCTGCCATCAGCTATATTAACTGTGAGTCTGTGACAGGAGGGACCTGAATTATTAGAGCTCGCAGCTCTTTAACCAATTTTGCATCGACAAAACTATGTGTGCTCCCACTATCAATTAAAATCATGATAGTTTTGTTCGCCAAATGGCCTTTTAATTTCAGTGTGTTGTCCCCCATACTTCCCTCCAGAGCATTCATGGATATGACCGGTGCTGTTGAATCCCCTTTATCACCTGCTACATCTTATTCAATAAGTTCTGTTTCGAAATCATCATTAGCATCATCATCGATTTCAGCAGAAAGGGCCATAAACTTTTTTGTGTTACACTGGTGATCTAGATAATATCGATCTCCACATTTGTAGCAAGTTGTAGATTGGCGGTGAGGTTGAAAATTTCTAGTGGAAGGTGTAGGAGGAGTGTTTTGGTTAGGTGGTTTATGTGGGTTTGATGTCGGATTTACTGTGGTAATAGGTTTAGGGGTAAGAATTTGGGCTTGGTTATTGGGATGTGAAGGATAAGTGCTGTTGTGGTGAGTCCTTTGACTAGTTTGGTAGGTGTTTTTAGGGTATGAAACAGGCTGGTATGATTGTTTAACTTGTTCTTATGAGCCGCCCAAGATAGCTCTTGTAACCTTGCATATTCATAAGCTTCATAAACTGTAGCAGGTTTAAGTATATGTACTGCAGTTCCAATATCATCGTTCAATCCGCCTAAAAAACTGGATATGTAATATTGCTCAGAAAAATGGGGATGTAAATGCTCCAAACGAGATTTCAGTTTCTCAAATTCATTTTGATAATCAGCCATAGAGCCCGTTTGTCTTAATCGATTAAATTCGCTTACAACATCTTCAACAATCGATTCATTTAATCGTTTCATCAATGCTACAGTAAACAACTCCCAATCATCATGCTCACGAGTTTTTCTCCATCCCATATACCAGTATTCAGCTTGAGTTCCAAGAAATAAACTACCCAAATCGACTTTCTTATCATCGGGAACCTCATAGATTTGAAAATATTTGTTGCACTTACGTATCCACGTATCTGGGTCTAAACCTTCAAATAAGGGAAGATCCATTTTAGGCAGTAACCTGTTGAGATATCCTCTTCCTGTAACCTCAACGTGGCTGGTTTCCCCCATTCCAAACTCGCGTGGTAAAGGTAATATGCCCCTGGTATCAGTAGATGGTAAGGGGGTGTGTGGGGGTTCATCAGGTACTTTGGTTTTGTCGTGGGTTTGCATTAACTGAATCAATTGAGAAAGTTGTCCATTGGTTTTGATTTGTTCATAACGTACCTGGTCGTAGAGTTGATGGTGTTCTTTTTGGATTGACTCTAGACGAGAGTTGTATTCAATATTCAAGGCGTCAATCTTCTGGGTTAGTGTGGTGATGTGTTCTTCCATTGTATTGATTTCTGGTTCGTCAACTGGAAGGTTTTGAGTGCGTTTAGTACTACGGCTCATATTATGGAAAATATTTGGTAACAGATCGCCCTAGCTCTGATACCACTGTGAGGTTTGTTTACCTCACCAATACAAATCAGTAGCGCACACCATAAGAACAGAGCAGCAAGAACAAGAAAAGAAGAAGAATAGAAGAAGTAGCAGAAAAGAATATGCAGAAGGAGAAAAACAGGGACGAGAGAGACGAGAGAGAGTAATATAAATGATTGTAATGATATATCT